>CM024756.1:127605326-127913862 GCA_014218235.1 Colocasia esculenta
CTCACGATGAACGTCGGACCAAACACCGGATGATCGCCTTCCAGAGTTGGTCGTACCTCCCGTCTCAATCTCAAACGGGTTCATGGTACATTCACAAAGTTTGTTCTCCAACGTTTCGTGGATTCCACTCCTTGGCCGATCTCTTTTTCCCAACCTGCAACCCCTGTTTGATACCCAGTTGGACAGTCTTTCTCTACGCTCATACGGCGTACTCCCCCACTGCCGTAACTGAGTTCTTCAACCAATCTTCCCCTCTGCTCAAGGTTCTAACAAACCTCTGTGAAGGGCACTCCCTTTCAAATCACTGCTAACCTTCTTAGCACTGCCCTCCAGATTCCGAACACCGGGGGGATATTCTTGCTTGCTCATCTCAGACGCCTCTGTCTACTATCCCCTTCTTACTCTTGCCTTATGATACAACAAAGGAGATTGCTAAGCTCAATGCCAACACCTTCCCTCCACTCAACCGCATGATTCACCAAATATTCACCACTTGCATTGCGCCAAAGCATGGCAGTCGTGAACTCGTCACCAATGTTCACAAATCACTGTTTACCTTCTTCCTTCATTGTGAACCAATAAATCTTCTCTCCTGATGTTTAACTTGATCACCAAGTGTTTCTACCAACCCAGGAGATCCATGCCCTTTGCTTGCCAAATTACTTCTCGTTTGAAGTTTATTGGCATTGCCATTCCAGACAGTGAGTGTGTCTCACTCACTCCCGTAATAGCTTTGATATCACCGCCGCCTCACGCATGGGTTACAAGCTAGTGATGGGGTCGTCACCCGGGAACTTGGGCAGGCCCTGCTGCTGCCGAGGATGAAGATTTCATTGGAACTGACGATCAAGATGATGATGAAGAAAATGCTGAAGAAGGTGATGAAGACTCCCGTCAGAGCCACTAGATGCTCCGGGAGATGCTGGTATTGGTGAAGCTGCTCAGCCCTCCATTAGGGATTTGTTAGCCCAGCTACAAGTCCAAATGACACAGGGTTTTGAGAGGCTGCATGAAAGAATGGATACATTTGGACACACGCATTGATAGACTTGCAACTGAGCGTCATGCTCCTCCTCAAGCTCCTGAAGATGATGCTGCTTAGATATACTAGATGTATAGGAGTGGGTCATGTCCTGTATTTAACTTCAGTCTGAGCAATGTTGTTTCTGTCTTTTGTTATTTCCATTTCTTTATGTATTTTCACTTCATGTTACTACTCCATCACACTTTTGTCATGTGAATGCTTCCTTTCTAATGAATGAAATCACATGTTCTGTGCAAATCTACATATGTGAGTGTTGTCTTTACTTTTGATGTTGTCAAAAGGGGAGAAGAAACCTCAAGTTCATGAGCATTAATTGAATATTTTGTCATCATCAAAAAGGGGGAGAATGTTGGGTTCATATTCTGGAAACTAAGTGAATTCACATCATAGTGATAATGAAAGTCAAACAATGTTTTTAATGATGAATGAGTGAATTGAGGTTTCATACATGTCAATTAAGATGATACAATATTTGGTTATCTATGTCTACATTATACCTAACTATACATGTTTTATCATGCGGTACAAATGCATATAACCAAGCCTTCTCAAATCATGAGAAAATGATCACAATCACAGAGTATACATGAACCTGTCGACAGACCCAAAGGCATATGGTCGACAGATGCCGCAGTTGTGATCAGACTGAAGAATACTGAGAACACCTGTCGACAGATTCTCAGAGACCTGTCGACAGATGTCGCAGACAGAATCCCAGAGTTCTGTGTTTTGACAAAACTGTCTCTGCCTGTCGACAGATGAATATCGCCTGTCGACAGATGCCACAGACCAGAGCAACCTGAAGTCTGTCTGTTGCAAATCTGTTGCAATCTGTCGACAGATACTCAGAACCTGTCGACAGATGCAGAGGATCTTCAAATACGGAAACCTTCCTTCATATCCAAGATTGTGTTTCAAGTCCCACGACTCTCCCCATGAAACACAACTATATAAGTATCCTTTTGAAGAGAATCAAAAGAAGTAGCAGCCACAACCAAAAACCCTAAAGCCAAGTCCAGAGAAAAAGTTGCTGCTGCTCTGCTTCAAGTCTGCAGTGCAGAGACCGAAAGATCAGTTGATCCTGCAGTACTGAAGATAGATCGTCGTGGATTCAACCTTCTTCCATCAGTCCAGAGCACTCAAGTTGAAGTTTGAACTTCATCCAGGCGTTCTCAGAAGAGTTCCATATTAGGATTTACTCCTACGCTCTGAACTCTTCCTGTTTCATAATTCTCATCAACTGTGTGTGTGTTTGTGTGATTCAAGCGTCTCTTGTGCTTGAGATCACGTGTGTGTGTTGTTCTGATCGTGGGTGCACATCAGAAAACCCGTGTGTGTGTGTGTGGTGTAGTCACTGAACTCGCTCATAAGCAGTTTACTCTGTGTGTGTGTGTGGCCGTGGACGTAGGATACACTGTTGTGTACTCCGAACCACGTAAATCTGCGCGTCTCGTGGTTTTGATCATTTCTAACGATAATGTTTGATAGACACGTTGCATATTCACACACTAGATAGGTTTCTACATCATCTACACATAGTTTACACTTGATACTGTCTTGATAATCTGCTTTAAGAAAAAGAACGTGATAATAGTTTTTAAGAGGCAGTAATCTATTCAACCCCCCCTTCTAGATTACCATATTGGGATTCCGCAACCCTTCATCTTGATATCATCTGACTCAGATCTCTGATGCCACAATACCTCTGCTGAGGTTCTCAACTTATTTTGCACATTTAATCACTTCTAACACACACACACTGATCTGATCCTCATCATCTTGTACCATATACCTGTCTCTGCTAACTCTGTATTCTTACTGAATCCATATCCAAATTTATTAATCCTTAATTCCTTTAACTGTAAATCTTTAACAACCAAATCATTCTATCACAAACTAACACACTGGTATAATCACACAGATTATACCACCTCTAATCACATCACTTCAACAAACTCTAACAACTGCCAAATTCTCAACTCAAAACACATTTTACAAAACAAAAACTTAAACAAATACCACTTTAACCAACACAAAACCGCAGACTTACTACTAGCAGTGGACATTAATTCATGTATTGGGACATTGCAACCTTATTGTCTTTTCATATTCTAACTGCCCCGCTCTGATACCACTTTGACGGACCGGGGTATTTATGCCCATTAGGCTCCATATCCAGATCCGCCTCCCGCGAACGGACCGAAGTCTCGCAAGGGATAGCTCACACAAGTGTCTAGTAAGAATATAAAAGACAAACCACAACAGTATAAGACACAAAGAAAGTACATGTGGGCTCATACCTACATATAACAATTTACAACTGTCCCATTACATTAATACATGTCCAATTAAAAAGTACACTACCTGGGCACCCTACCCCCTAAGTCACCCCTCTCACACCCCACTAACTACTACACAACTGCTGTTGTTACAAGTCTGACACTACACAACACCGCTGCAAGACAAACACCTGAAACCCTGAAACTGTTAGGTGACTGCTGGTGGTACAAGTCTGACACAACCGCTGCAAGCCAACACTCGGCAAGCCTGAAAAGAACTGTAGGGGAGTGAGCCTCAAGAAGTCACTGGTCAGTAGGGGCTACCAAAACAACACCGTAACCACGGACACCTAAACCCCAATGGGTCTCACTGGCAGCACCAATAGCCAAACCATTCATGCTCACAAATTATATTAAATAACAGCTTAAACAGTAATTGATAAACAAATGCATATTCCTATAAAGAGAGGAACCATAGGCTTAGTCCTCTCAACACTAAAATGCCTAGGCGGCAAGCCACAGGCACATTATTCCAACGATGGTTGCCTAAGTACAAGCTTCAGAGGCAAATCTCAAGTACGTGGGGAAACAGAGCTGTTAACCAAAAGCTGGCCTTTATACCCAAACCACAATATGTCGGAAACCACATACACCAAGTAACATGATCGGCTACAGCGGGCCAATCCATCACACATGAAAACATATACGGTAGCTTACCGAGGGAGGGTGAAGCACATTGTGTGGAAGGTCACACCACACGACCTCCACGAAACATAGTTCCACGTCAACACCAGAAAGACTGGTATACGACGTGCCACCACAAACCATTACCCACACAGGGTACATGTACCTATTACCACAGGCACCAGCACAGAGAAACGCATGTAAACGGTGCTGGAACAGGGCAACCATAGCAAACTAAACCACATTTGTGGTGAGTCAATACTCACCATCTATAGCTGAAACTGTGCCGCCACTCGGGCACACCACAAGCCACAATCGCAGTCACAACTGTGCCAACACCAGGGCACACCTCGAATGAGTCAAACCTCGACTACGAGTCACAAACTCACGAACCAGAGCCAGTGGCAAAGCACGAGTCGGAAAGGAACGACGTCACACAACCACAACTGGACCTAACAAAGCCGAGTCGCGAAGAACGACGCCACCACATGGGAACGGTCTACTGGATGATCAGGCCAGTATCCAACCCGGACAACACAACACAAGAACAACCTCTAGCCTCGCAGTCACGGATGAAAGGTCCAACTGCGCTCCACGAGAACAAGTCAAACAACTGTGGAGACCAACCAACACCACACCTGCAGACACACAACTGCAGGTCCATGCCTGGCACCTCTAGGGTCTCTGACAGGAGCACCCTAAAGTGAGGCACTGGAAAACAGGACTAGCTGGGGACCAGTGTCGACTACTGGTGTCCGTACCCCCAACTACGAGAGCGCGCTACAAGCGACTGCACACCCACCAACACAAGCCGCTGCCCTACTGTCGTCTTTCCCTCAGCCGGACGTACAACTCAAACACAGGAGTGAGGGTGTCCAGGAAGACGACACAGACCTCACGGTACCACACTGTACCGGGACAAACCCCGAGCACAACAAACACACGTGCCTGGCTCACAAAGAACCTGGGGTACCCGACTAGAGAGGCATTCGGAATAGGCGCCGGACCACCACACTCGGCAAGCTCAAACCACGATATATACACAAACACTTTCTGTTACCGATCACGGTACATATGATAGGAATAGCTTCTTCCAGTCACCCTGTGACTTACAAGCTAAATTACACAATCACACACATAAACCACATTAATAATAATACCACGACCTATCATCGGTCACAAAGTGACAGTGAAGGTTACACTAAACCCTGATGATAAATCATATAATAATCACACTTGTATTTCACTAATTATCCGTCCAGAATAATCTATAAAAGATTCTAGAAGATCGAGGCTAGGTTCAGATGTGAACCTCATCGCCACAACACCACAGTAATTAATATATAATAAACATGATAACGTACGATATGCCATGCATATATAAATCACTTGCACGACATCAAAACCTGTGATATTTCACAACCTCATAGCCGGTAAACTGACCTCAAAAGCCCCGTACTCCAAGAGCACCACAGGTGTTAATACACCGCAACACTTATAACAAGAATGCCATTAAAATCACACTGTACACATGCACAGGTTGGCGGCGTCATCGATTGCCGTCCAAAGGATATAGACGACAATGTCCCTTGCCGTCAACACCAAGTAAGCGACCACCACTTGGCCGTTTACCCACAATCAACGGCTAGATACCTAGCCGTTAATCTCCCAATGAAGAACTCTGCGTCAACCGATGTGTGACGTCAAGATCTTCACTGCAGAACCCGCCAGAACACACAAAATGGCCCTAGACCAATTGCACGGGCAATCTAGCCATAAATACAATGGAAAAGCAAGGGAAAACACTCCCCCATACATGTATATACCATAATTAAACCAGAGAAGCAAGATCCAATACTTGGATCGATCAAACCACCCAATTTCCCGACATGGTGACCCTTTTCCCAAAAACACAATTAACAAGTAATCTATACAAATGGAGCATGACAATTCAAACAAGAGAAGTCAAGGGGTCCAGCCCCTACCTCAGAAACGCAAATAAACTCCTAAAGAACTTCAAATCGCGCCGAAACCCCCAGGAGCTTCCCGCGAACACCACCCTCCAATCCGTCATTCCCCGCCGATCTGCCGCTACTGCGCGCATCACGGCCTTCCCACGTGCTCCCGTCAACTGCCGGAAGTAGTGAAGAGGCACAAAGGTGAAAGGGGGGAAAGAGGAGAGGAGAAAATGGGGAAAGAAGAAGGCTCGGGTTTACCTAAAAACACAGGCGCCTCAGGTTAACGTCAACCTCTGCGCCGCTAACCAAACTGCCCCACTAGGCGTCCACATCGCTCGACGCAAGTTCAAGCAATAAAACCCATTAAAATAAACGGTAGACGTCCACATCGATGGACGCCAAAAACATGTTAACGGCAACCCATGGCCGCCATCACAAAGTCGACGTCACCCACCTGGACGCCAACCCACTGTTGATGTCCAGCATACTGAACACCAACACAGACCCATAACCAAGCCCGATAAGGATCTAATAAGAAAAACACACAACACTAATGGCCTCACATTGGCCACCAAACCCGCTAAACCTGGATCCACGAGGATCCGGAAACGCGCGGCGTACATACAATGAACCCCCAATCGATTTACCCTAAACTAGAATCAGCGGTTAGACCTTGTGGTGTCGACACATAGCAGATGTGTGTCGACCTGACAGGGTATGGTTGTGACACATAATGAGAGTGTGTCAACCTGATTCGGCAGAAAGTTGTGGAATTTATGAAAAAGATGAGAAGGAAAATCTTTATTGTGATAAAAATAGTCTAAAAATAATTACTCAAGCATTTTTAATATGTTAAAGATTTCATATCCAATTTCTCATCTTCATTCCTTTACAAATTCATTAGTTTGAGGGATATCATTCAAGATTTGATCATTAAAAAATTCTGAAGCATTTGGAAGACAACTTTATTGAAATAAGGTACTCTCTTCAGTCAAATTCATTCTTTTACACCTTACTAAATCAAAGTAATGTGTTTTTCTTCAGGATAAATGCAATTTGTGTTGAAGTTAAACACCTTTAAGAGATTTGATTTAGGTATAAATTGTTCATTTGTTTGATTAATTTTTCTTTAAATTGAAGCAATGAGCATTCAAATGTAGTAAATCCTTTTCACTCAAGTACACATGTTTTTTTATACACTAGAGTCCCTGGTTACTGAAGATTTACCAATTATCCTGCTTCAAGGGATTAATGATAACCTTTTTACATGGAAATATACATTTATCAAATGCCAATATTTCCAGTTACTCAGTCAACATGAAATTTAATATTTTGATTTTATTCCTTAGAGCAGAGATAACACAACACCTCATGACATGCATAGCTCTTCATTCTTTTTGTGAAGGTGTGCAGTTTCTCAGTGTATATGTCATTGCTCTGCCAGAAAAATAATTTATTAATGAACATTTGGAGGTTGACACAACTTTAACCTTCATCAATCTCAAAAGAAATGTGTAAAGTCAATACCAATTTAACATTTTTCAACTAAAGAAATCAAATTACTTTAGAAGTTCAGAGAATAAAAGAATATTAACTGGATAAGTATGTTATGACAATTAAGAATTCATTCCATGTTGTTTTCAGAATAATTAATGAGCATTTCATGAATTACATATTCATCAAATCACTGAATTAGATTTGGTTTAATGAGAGGAAAAATCATTGAAACCTTTAGCTCCCCCTGAATTATTGATTTTATCAATTTTTATCAAAAATAAAGAAAGTCCTTATTCAATCATAGAATTTCCAAGATAATCAAATGAAATGAATGTGAATCAGATTGAAAGATTTGAGAATACCATGGAAATGATGCTATAGCACAGAAACTGTGAAAGACTCACTTATAACTGAAGAATAGAGATTTGGTGTGCGAAAACTCACATTCTCTCAGCAAACCTGATCAATCCACAGTGACTTATTCTCAATTACTCCAAGTGTAAATCTGATCCTCTTGAAACCATCTTTCAGAGCACACTTTCACTTCTCAAGCAATAATACTCCCCCTCAACATGTGCATCAATGAACCAATAAGACATTCAAATCAAATACACTAAATTGTAGAATTCAACTTCAGCAAGCAATCAATCAAACTCAAGCATGTTTCAAATACAACCACAAAACATTTTTTTTTAATTATTAAAATTAATGATTCTTACACAAGGCAGATCATTGGTATTTGGCGGAGGATTTCCCTCAACACATAATGATAGTTTTCAGACAAGCATAACTTGTTCTTCCACTAATCACCATTTGATATACCACATAATCTTTGTATAAGAAATCAAGATGTTTTTTAGTTTTTATTCCAAGTTGCATATTCCAGTTCCCTTCTTAAGATGTGAATATGTCTTCAGCTAATGGTTTTGTGAATATGTCTGCAATTTGTTTTACAGTAGGGATGAATTCTAGTTCAATGTTCTTGTTTACAACTTCATCCCTAAGAAAATGGTGCCTAATTTCAATGTGCTTTGTTTTGGAGTGTTGAATTGGGTTTTTGGAAAGATTAATTGCACTAGTATTATCACACATGATAGATGAACATCCAATATCAATATTATAGTCAAGTAATTGACTTTTAATCCACAACACTTGAGCTACACAACTCCCTACAACAACATATTCTGCTTCTGCAGTGGAGAGTGCAACTGAGTGTTGCCTCTTGGATGCCATGTTACCATGCAATATCTCAAGAATTGACAATATCCACTAGTACTCTTCCTATCAAGTTTACACCCAACATAATCAGCATCAGAATATGAAATCAAATCAGCATAACATCCAGCTGGATACCATAAACCTAATTCAGAAGTGCCACAGAGATATCTAAAAATTCTCTTAACTGCAAGCAAGTGACTTTCCCTTGGACTAGACTGAAATCTAGCACAAAGATATACACTGCATTGAATATCGGGCCTACCTGTAGTAAGATATAAGAGAGATCCAATCATACCTCTGTATTGCTTTGCATCAACCAATTTATCTTTTTCATCCTTGTCCAATTTGATGCTTGTACTCATGAGAGTGGATGCTTGTTTGGCTTGTTCAAAATGGAATCTTTTGAGCAATTCTTTGACATATTTGGCTTGATTGATAAAGAATCCATCCTCAAGTTGTTTGACCTGCAAACTAAGAAAGAATTGTAATCCTCCTGTAAGACTCATTTCAAATTCACTGTGCATGTGATTAGAAAATTCTTCACATAGTAAAGGATTGGTGGAACCAAAAATAATATCATCCACATATATCTGAACTACAATGATATGATTGTGGACTGATTTTGTGAAAAGAGTTTGATCCACCTTACCTCTGGAATAATTTTTACTAACCAGAAAACTGCTCAGCCTGTCATACCATGCTCTTGGAGCTTGTTTCAATCCATACAAAGCTTTGTGTAGTTTATAAACATGGTTAGGTTTATCATGATCTTCAAATCCAGGAGGTTGAGCAACAAACACTTCCTCTTTAATGTAACCATTCAAAAAAGCAGTTTTCATATCCATTTGAAACAATTTGAAATTTCTAAAACATGCATATGCCAATAAAATTCTCACAGCTTCTAACCTAGCTACTGGTGCAAATGACTCCTTAAAATCAACTCCAAATTCCTGATTATATCCTTTTGCAACCAGTCTAGCTTTATTTCTAACAACATTTCCTTATTCAATTTATTCCTAAAAACCCATCTAGTTCCAATTATTGAGATTTCAGGATTTCTGGGAACTAGACTACAAACATTATTTCTCTTGAATTGATTCAATTCATCATGCATTGCTTCTACCCAAGAATTATCTTTTAAAGCCTCTTCAATGTTTTTGGGTTCCACTTGAGATATAAAAGCCATTTGATCTTGTTCAATGAATTCTGAAATGAGACCTAGTATGAACTCTATCATTGACATTTCCTACAACATTCTCAAGTGGATGATCTTTGAAATATCTAAAATTACCTCTTGTTGTTGTACTTACCTGCTCTGGTGTCGACTCAATGTTCTGTTGTGTCGACACAACTTCATGTTCATCAAGTTCTTCATTCTCCACTGATTGATCCAATTCTTGCACAAGAAAGTCAGCATCTTCTTCTTGATTCCTACAAGAATCATGGTCAGTAGATTTCACACAATTTTCATCAAAGATGACATGGGGAGTTTCCTCCACAGTTTTTGATTCATAATTAAAAACCCTATATGACCTTGAATTCTCAGAATATCCTAGAAAAATGCCTACATCACTTTTCTTCTCAAATTTATCTATATCATGCTTATCATTGTTATGAATGAAGACTTTACTTCCAAAAACTCTAAAATATGCAATGTGAGGCTTCTTACCTTTCAGGAGTTCATAGAAAGTTTTCTTAAGGACAGGTTTTACCATAATCCTGTTGAGAACACAACATGAGGTGTTGACAGTTTCTACCGAAAATTTCCTTGGAAGCTGACTTTCAATCAACAAGGTTCTAGCCATCTCCACCAATGTCCTGTTCTTCCTTTCAACATTCTATTCTGCTCAAGGGTCCTTGGAGAAGCAAATTTGTGATCAATTCCTTTATTTCTGCAAAAATTAAAAATAAGTTGTTGTCAAATTCTCCTCCATGATCAGTAAGAATGAAGTAGATTTTATTTATTTTTGCATTTTCAATTTTATTGACAAACTCTTTAAAGTTTTCCAATGTGTCACTCTTGTGAGACAGAAAATATACCCAGGTAAACCTAGAGAAATCATCCACAATCACAAACCCAAATCTATGTCCACTAAGACTGAGTGTCCTAGTAGGACCAAATAAATCCATATGCAACAATTCAAAGGGTTTGGAAGTGATTAAGGGTGCAACATATTTGAATGATTTCCTAGTTTGTTTACTTGGGCACATGCAGCACATACAATTGTAATTTTTCTTTTTCTTCATTTTTGGTAAACCATTCACAAGAGCATGTCTTAACAATTTATTCAAAACATTTTCACTAGCATGACCTAACCTTCGATGCCACAATTGAAACAAATCATGCTAACTAGCAACTAGACAAAGATTGTCATGTTGATGATCATTCAGGTCAACTAAATAAACATTGTTAATTCTTTGACCAAGAAATTTTATTTTGCCAGAATCTTTTTCAACAATCTCACATGATTCAGAATTAAAAATTACCTTAAGACCTTTATCACAAAGTTGACTGATGCTCAGTAGGTTATGATCAAGGCCTTCAACAAGCAAAACATTCTCAATTGAGCTTGAAGGATTCTTACCAATTCTTCCAGTTCCAATGATTTGTCCTTTATTTTTACCTCCAAAAATCACTTGTCCACCATCTTTTTCAGTCAATGTGGAGAATTTGTCCGTATCTCCAGTCATATGTCTTGAACAGCCACTGTGAAGGTACCATTTGTCTTTCTTGTGGGATGTAAGACATTCCTGCAAAAAGAATTAGAAAGAAAATTTTGGTACCCAAATTGGTTTGGGTCCCATCAGTTTTCTCAACTCCACAACAAGTTGTTTTGGAATCCAGATTTGTTTCATTTTTCTTGCATTTATTTTGATCTACATTTATCATCATATGACAAGATTTCTTGCAAATTGTGCAGGTGTGAAATTTTTATTCTTTTTGACATGTGAATTAGATCCAACTAAAAAGTTTCTATTGTTCTTTGGATATGAAGTTGGTCTAACACTGGATTTCAAATTTTGTTGATTTTTACCTTGAACTCTTTCATGTTTGAATTGTGTTTTAGGGTTTTTGAATTGATTTTGATTTTTAGGTTTTGAGTTTATTTGTGGTTTTTCTTTGATGTTCTTCTCAGACATACCATAGGAGGTACTTCCTTGAACAAATGAAGTTATCAGAGTTTGCCCAATTTTCTTCTTGTTCTTAGGCTGAAAACCTAAACCATGTTTGGTAATGTTCATCCGAACGCCTAAAATAACATCTAGGTTTTCTTTGCCTTTGACAAATTTAGACAAGGTTTCTTTCTTGTCATTCAGTTCTTTTGGGTAGTTTTCAATTCTTCCTGAATTACCTCTTTTTCCTTTTTGAGTTTTTCATTTTCATCTACCAAAATTTGTTTTTCTTTTTCGGTGGACTGGCATCTTTCTTTAATGACATCAATCTGTTCATTCAAACATTCTTGTTCCTTTTTCATGTTAATAATTTCATCATTCAACAAATTTATTTGCTCAGATTCTTGTGGGTTATGTAATATGTTGTTAATCTTCTTTTTCAAGGTTTTATTTTCAGATTTCAGTTCACACAAATTTTCAAACAAAACAACATATGCTTCCTCCCAATCATCAGTTGTGAAATCTTCAAAAGAAGAACTTACCTCACTGTTTTCTTCATGTCTAGCCATAAGACATGTCACTTCTTCCTCATCAGATCCAGTTTCTTCTTGCTCTTCATCATCCTCATCACTCCATGTGGCCATCATTGCTCTTGTCTTCTTGAGCATTTGATTCTTCAATTTTTTCTTCAGATCAGGACACTCCCCTCTCATGTGTCCTGGCTTCTTGCACTCATAACAAATAATGTCAGTCTTTTTGTTTCTTTCCATATTTTTATTAAAATCATTCTTCCTTGAAACATCCTTTTTGATGAAAGGTTTGAACTTACCTTTCCCTTTCTTTCTCAAGAACTTTTTGATTTGCCTTGTCAGTAAGGCCAATTCTTCATCATCCTCTTCATCAGAAGACTCATCATTTTCATCAGATTGGTCAACAACAATTTTTGAACTAGATGAAGCTTTTAAAGCAATAGGTTTCTTAGATGAAATTACAGATGCATTTCTTTTCATGTTAATTTCATATGTCATTAGTGAACCTAATAGCTCATCTAATTGCATGGTTGACAAGTTCTTTGAATCTTCAGTTACTGTGGCCTTTGTATGCCAAGCTGAAGGAAGTGACCTAAGAACCTTCCTAACAAGATCACTATTTGAATAATCCTTTCCTAAGCCTCGAAGACCATTCACAATGAGCATAAATCTGGCAAACATCTCAGAGATAGTCTCATCACTCTTCATTCTAAACATTTCATACTCTGAGACTAAGATACTTGCCTTGGTTTCCCTTACCTCAGAGGTTCCCTCATAGATGAGTTGGAGCTTATCCCACATCTCCTTAGCAGACTTACATGAAGATACTCTGGAGTACTCTTTTGGGTGAATGGCACACTGAATCATGTTCATAGCACTCCAGTTGAGGGTGGATTTCTTGATCTGATCCTTGGTCCATAGATCTTCATCTTCAGGGAGTTCAGTAGGTCCCTTGTCAATTATCTTCCAGAGCTCATAATCTTGAGCTCTTAAGAACACCTGCATCTTGTTTTTCCAATAGGCATAATCAGATCCATCGAAAAAAGGAGGACTAGAAACTGAATGACCCTCAGCCATAAATCCCTTGGTGATTTCCATAGCAACAGACTCTTGATCGCTAGATCAAACACTTAAAGTGCAATGAGAACCCGCTCTGATACTAAATGAAATATTGCGGAAAAACTGCTATGAAGAAATCTAGAGGGGGGGGGTTGAATAGATTTCTCTGGATTTTAAAAATCACTCGATTAAACTCTTTGAGAGATTGAATTAAGACTTAAATCTAAAGCTCACTCATAATTCTGAACAATTCAGACATGTTAGATGGTGAAATACTAACGAGCCTATCAAGCATCTAGCACAAAAGACAATCAAACCACAGAGACAAGAAGATTTAGGGTGGTTCGGATTACACAATCGTGTATCCTACATCCACCATCCACACACACACACACACACACACACACAATTGTGGCTTATCTTGCCAGTTCAGAAAAGACACAAAACACCACACACACTCTGAGATGTAGAGATCTCAGATCTAACCACACACACAAGAGATTGAGCACAAGGATTGCACCAACCTAACAAAACACACAATAGAGTGAGTTTGAAGTAAAGAACAAGACTAAACAATTGAATTCCAAGTTGGAGATGTCTGGTTCGAATCTCCCTGTTTCTGCTTCAAGATGGGAGATCAGCTCTTCGGATTTAGCTCCAGGAAGAAGGCTCTGAAGACTGGAAATCCTTCTTGAGATGGATCATACAAGATGCTCGAAGCTTCAATTCCTTCAGATCTAGAAGCAATTCGCCAGGATGAAGCCCTCTTCAAAAATCGCCTAGAAACCTCTGGAGATAGAAGAGCTAGTGTGTGTTGCACCCAAAACTAAGTGGATAAGGGGCATTTATAGTCCCATGGGTCCACAAGATCCCTTGGGATTTGGGGGCGCAAAAATTCCCGCTCAAAATTCCTCAATCAGAACCATCTACGTGTTCCTGCATTTTAGATCTGGAAGATTATCCGAAGTGTGTCGACACCACACAAACATGTGTCGACACACAATGCACTGGCTTGAAACTGGGCTTCTGGGACAGTGGGTGAGTGTCGACACACAGGGGTCCTGTGTTGACACCACTGGATGCTTCTTCAAAAAACATGCTACTGGGAGGGACATGGTGTCAACACACAAGCCTTTTGTGTCGACACCACTGGATGCTTTTTCCTTTAGAAATTGCTGAATGCATGGATTGTGTCGACACCACTTAAGTTGTGTCGACACCACTGTCATTACTTGAGCATTCCTTTGAGCTACACATGGGAAAATATTGTTAAACATAAATGAAGCATGATATCCACATATGTATGAATCATATTTGAACATCATCAAAACAAGAGATCCAACACCCAATACAATATTACATGTCCAAAAGAAAAGTACAACTACCTGGGGCATACCCGAGTGAGCAAAGCTTACACTAAACACAACTACCACTCAACTTCTGGTGGTACAAGTCTGCTACAACGCCACTGCAAGCCAAATACACGGCAAGCCCTAAAAAGAACTATCACGCCCCGACGCGGAATATCGGAACGTGAGGTAGTTGCAAATAAATAGGTATAGAGCATGTACTAGACATTAAACCATTGGACAAAGAATAAATACTAAAGCAATTGCATCTCATTAATAATTCTTCAAATGTCTAGTTACAACCACTAATATCAGAGCCGATCTATAGGGGCCAATTTCATTGAATAAAAGCAAAAGACTAACTCAGACTCTAACATAGTACTAATACGCTAGGGTACTCTTGACTTCACTCTTGGTCGTTCCCGTCCTCTTGAGTGTAAGTGTCATCCTCGTCTCACCTGAGAACACATATAACAATAACGCAGGGTGAGCAATAACGCCCAGTAGGACTTAAATCTCATGTAACCAAGCATGCTTAAAGTGATTAATGTCTTATCAAACAGAATAACTAGAGAGAATGATGAGTACTGTAGGGCCCTAGAATTTTACTCTCTTATATAGGAGTCTGATTGTGTGAGAAATGGATGTTTGTATGTGTAGATATATGTATGTGCATATACATAAACTATTTGATGTAGTGTTGTAAAAATATATGTATATCTATTATATATATATATATTATTCATTTACATTACATGAATGATATTGATTTCCTAATGTATACATTGTATAATATATGTATATTGTGCTTGTGTTACATGTAATTGTGCCCAAGTAATGCATATAGGAGTATTTTAAGTTCTGGCCAAGCGACCTATTGGCGTCAATATAGGCTGACGTTAATATGTAGTCAGCGACCACATCGATGGACGCCAACTTTATATTGAAGGCCAGTGATGTTGACGTTAGTCACCCAGATCTGTTGCATCTTCAGATTCAGAAATGTCCGCGAAAATCTCACCTCTTGTTTAGGAAACCGTTCTCAACGGTCACCTAGCCTTACCTAAATGTGAATCCGACCCTTAGCCCTATAAAAATACCCATCTCCAGCCAGATTTGACCCTTTTGGCTCTTGAGTCAAAAACCCTAACTCTCTGATCGAAACCTGAACTTGGGACTCGTGGATTCGGCGATTGGAGGCTTCTTCCGGCGTGCTAACGGGACTGGAAGGAAGTCTATACGTTGGGGAATCATCTTCTCAACCCGGTGTACTTCCAAGATCAACACAGAACCCGGATTAAAGGAGATTTAAGGACTCTTTGGCTCAGGCCGAGGAGGGCTTCACCGGCTTGATTTGTCATTTGTGGATTTTTCTAAAGGCAAGTAAACCCTCCACACTACTCATACATGCGTCTAGTAGGTCTTATGCAATTTTTCAGATTTTTAATCGAGTCCTGGAACCCCCCTTTCTATCGGATTTGATGTGCAGCCTGTGTTTTGCATAGACAAGAACTTAACGACAATCTTTGATGCCGTTAAGATCCGAGGTTAGCGGCCACCTATGTTGCCGTCACCTAGGTAAGCGGCCACACCCTTGCCGCTGAGTTCTTCAGGCAAGAACAATGTGCTGTTTGCCCATTTATAATTTGTTTTTCAGATTTCTGCACATGAGGATACACTGTAAATTTTATATGCTATGTAATACTTCGAGTGGATGATGTTGTGAAATTTTGTGAAATTTTCAACGAATATTCTATTTATTAAAATTCCTGAAATGTATGTCAGTCAGGCTTTCCAACCTTGTAAATTACTGTTTGTGTGATCCATGTGGAATTTGGGTGTCATGGAATTTTTGTACGATGTTTATAGATGTCAGTTCATGCCATGAAAATTTGGGAATTTTATGCTGTCTGTGTAATAAATATAATTTCTAAATTGTAAAACAAAGAGCATGTTTTATCTGTTTTAACTCCCCAATAAATTGTATGACATGAAATTAATTCCCAGAAATTGGATGTAATATCATGACTGTTGGACACAGATTTTAGAATAGATAAAAATGTATATGGCCCTGTGTACCATATTAAATTGATTACTTGATAGATTAGGTAGAATGCTTGTTTTATTTATCATAAATTCTGTATAACTTCGAAAAATATGAAAATTAGTATACAAGATGTTTGTTCTATAAATGGTCTATGGTTAAAATTTCATGTGAATTGAGTTACAGTAAGTGCTGAATTGAGTATTTCATGATGGAGTGACTAGTTAAAGCATGCTTAAAATGATTAGAAACTAATTAGATGATTACAACATGATTTATGATTGAATTGTAACTGTTTAACTATGTAAACAGTAGTACCATGTTAAGTAACCTGAATTATGTGCAAGTATGTGAATATAGAATTAATGTGTTAAATGATATGCAAATAGTGTGTATTTAAAAATGAAAAAAATGTGTAAATGTGTCATGGGTGACACTGCTACCTTAGAGGGCTGAGGAACTGTACCGTAGCAAAGTCCCTACGGGAAGGTTCATATGATTATGAGATCCCATGGGCATTGGGATAAAACCCTGGAGGTGGACAAGTACCATTGGTTAGGGTGGAGAGTGCTTCTCCCGGTTCTGCGCAGTAACTAAGGTCTATCACTATGTTGCCTAGGTGATAGATATGTGTGTGATGAGATAAGCGTGTGTCCTTCTAGAGGTGGTTTGGACTATGTGTCACGGCATGTAATGAGAATAAGATAAATTGTGTATATGTGTTGTGAAGCTGCAAAATGAGCATGTGGATATGTGAATTAATGTGTTGACATGTGAAATTGTGAATATGTTTTTAAATGTGCTAAAATTTTATCAAAACAGCAAGCTATATGTGTGTATAATTGTGTTATGCATGTGGAAATATACATAGAATCCATGCTAGGAACATTTCTTCCTTTATGTGTAAACTTCATGTTTAATTGCTATTGTGTTACAACATGAATGTAATAAAATGTGAATTGAAATGGCATGTGAAAGAATGTGTGGACAGCATGTGATAGGTTTATTATTGTGAAATAAACATAAACCATGCACCATGTGTCATGAAATTGGTAGAAGTAACATGTTAAGGTTTTTCTTTAAAGATTGCTTAATCCATGTTACATGTATTAGTGGTTTTGTTTTAAATGTAAAGTGTCTACGTGGTGTATGTATGTTTAATGTGAAAGGAATTTACTTGCTGAGTCTTATAGACTCACTTTTGCTTCGGCGTACAGGTGTAGGTGTTTCTATCCCTTTGGAGGAGACAATTAGGAGTGACTCCGAGCGTGAGGAGTAGCACTTCGTGGGGATTGGCATAATTGTACTTTATTTTCATAAGTATGTAATAAAGAACGATATGTATTCAGTTGTGGACAATGTGGTTTATTTTAGTTTCTCAGTTATGAAATGATTATATTTCTTTTGCTCTATATAGACTGTGGATAAATGTGGATGATGGAATAAGATCTTTATATTCAGTTCTTTTATTCCGCTGTTATGTGTTCATATTTGTGTACGTCTCGACCTACTATATGTGTTGGGTAAATGTCCCACTGTGTCAACACTCTCTATATCGACGTGGGTTGGTATAACCGTAACGGTATAAGGAGGGTCGTCACAGAGATTGGTATCAGAGAAACAGGTTGAGATAGTACATGAATATGCATATACCATCATCTTCATTATATGCTAAGTCTCTATAGATTGTCCACATAGTTAGGAATTAGATAGTTTAGTTTTAAATCGGGATTAAATTGTTTTGCAGGCTATGGCTTCTCGAGGTAGGCGTGGTGTTCCTGCTCGTGGGGATGAGCAGAGGAGAGAGGAGAGAGTTGAGCCCAGGCGTGAGGATCAGGGTGAGCAGTAGGCCCCAGCACCCCAGGGTCCTGTACTTCCTCCACCACCACTAGTAGATTATGGAGTGTTCATGCAAGGTCTAGTTCAGGCTATGCAGACGCAGGCCCATACTCAGGCTACACTCCAGGCTCAGCTGGAGGCTCAAGTTAGATCAATAAGATAAAGTAGTCTATTTTATTTAAATTATATGTTTGCTATGTTGCTATATTGTATATGTGTGTCTTATGCTGTTTGTTGTAGCAGGCTCAGGTGCCAGTTTCCCAGGCTCATGACCATGGTGGACCCTCCATCATGGAAAAGTTCAAGAGGATGGCTCCACCCTCTTTTAAGGGGAGAGCGATCCGTTGCTTGCGGAGAGCTGGATGAGGGAGATAGAAAAGATCTTCTGAGCGATTAGGTGTGCTGAGGATGACAAGGTCACTTTAGCCACCTATATGCTACAGGTATGTTTAAATTGTTTATATATTTATTTCTTTAAGCCTAGATTGTCTGGATTGGTCCTTATGGAATGCCTTGGCAGGAGAGAGCCGATGTGTGGTGGTCCTCATTGCTTCATACCCGGTTCGAGGGCGGTGCTGTAGAGGTGGCTTGGGACGAGTTCGTGAGGATCTTTCGGGTCAAGTTCGTTCCAGAGCACATCCAAGACAAGATGGAGCAGGAGTTCCTTTCCTTGACTCAGGACTCCATGACCGTACTGGAGTACGAGGCCAGGTTTGCCGAGCTATCGAAATATGCCCCTCATATTGTTGCCGATGAGCACAGGAAGGCGAAGAAGTTCGTGATGGGTCTGAGGCCATCACTGAGGACGAGGTTGGTGGCATTTGGCCATCGTACCCTCGATGAGGCTCTTAGCGCGGCTTGTTGACAGGAGGGTGAGATGGAGCAGTACCTGGAGGAGAAGAAGGCTTCTCAGAAGAGGCCTGCAACTCCATTTCAGAGATAGGAGAAGAAGAAGGTGGCGTATCAGTCACCGCAGCGTTCCGTAGTATCCGACAGTTGTCAGATATCTTCTCAGCATTCCCTCAGTGGCAAGAAGGAGTGTCCTCATTGCGGGAGGGCACATGGTGGTACAGAGTGTTGGAAGATGGCAGGGAAGTGTTTGAAGTGTGGGAGCAGTGAGTATAAGATAAAGGATTGTCCTAGACTTCTGCAGGGAGTCCAGCGCGGACCAGGTCCAGCAGTGGCAGCAACAGCAGCGCCAGCGACAGGTCGACCAGGGAGACCTCGAGCCCCAGCTCGAGTGTTTGCACTAGCTCATGAGGACGCCAAGCAAGCGGAGCATGTCATCGAAGGTACGGTTCTTTTCATGGGTGTGAACGCTCGAGTTTTATTTGATACGGGTGCCACTCACTCGTTCATTTCCGAGCGTTTTGCTAGGCAGTTAGCTTTAGAGTCAGGACTAGAGTCTGAGGAGTTAGAAGTCCCTTTGTCTGTGCACACACCTGCGGAAAACGGTATCAACTAGGAAGTGTATTATGTCCTTATCGGTGTGCATTGAGGATAGAGTTTTAGAAGGGTGCTTCTTCTTGCTAAAGATGAAGGACTATGATGCAATTCTTGGTCTGGATTGACTAGAGGAGCACTATGCGTTGGTAGATTGTCGTGGAAAGAAGATTATCTTCCGCATTCCTGGTGAGGATGAATTTTCTCATCCATTGCCAATGAACTTAGCGGGGAAGTTTGTCATCTCTGCCATGAAGGCGATAAGAATGGTAAACAAGGGTTGTGACGCTTTTCTTGCCAGCGTGGTATTAGTGCCCAAGGCTGATGAGTCACCTACTCTTGTGGAGATTAAGGTTGTGTAGGATTTTTCAGATGTCTTTCCCGATGATTTATCTGGATTGCCACCGGCTAGAGAGATAGAGTTTACTCTAGAGTTGCTTCCAGGCACCTCTCCTATCTCAAAGGCCCCTTATCGGATGGCACCTGCGGAGTTAGCGGAGCTAAGGAAGCAGTTGCAAGATTTGTTAGATAAGGGATTTATTCGCCCTAGCGTTTCTCCTTGGGGCGCACCTGTATTGTTTGTGAAGAAGAAGGATGGGTCACTTCGGTTATGCATCGATTATAGGAAGCTAAACCAAGTGACTGTGAAGAACAGGTATCCCTTACGTTGGATTGATGATCTATTTGACCAGCTGTAGAATGCATCGATCTTTTCTAAGATTGATCTGCGCTCTGGCTATCATCAGTTGAGGATTAGGAGTGAGGATGTGTCCAAGATGGCGTTTAGAACCCGTTATGGACATTATGAGTTTTTGGTCCTTCCATTTGGTCTGACCAATGCCCCTGCAGCGTTCATGGATCTCATGAACAGGGTGTTTAGACCGTATTTAGATAGTTTTGTCATGGTTTTCATCGATGATGTGTTGGTCTATTCTCCAGATGAGGCCACACACCATCAGCATTTGAGGGTAGTGTTAGAGGTTCTCTGAGAGCACAAGCTGTATGCAAAGTTCAGCAAGTGCGATTTTTGGATGCGCGAGGTTCATTTCCTTGGGCATGTTATCTCCGGTGCTGGTGTAGCAGTTGATCCACCGAAGGTCCAGGCTGTATTGGATTGGGAGATTCCCAAGACCCCTTCGGAGATTCGTAGTTTCCTTGGTTTGGTGGGTTATTATCGGCGATTTATTGAGGGATTTTCATCTCTCGCCGCCCCATTGACCAAGCTAACCAGGAAGGGTGAGAAGTTTGTGTGGTCTGAGGAATGTGACAGTAGCTTCCAATCATTGAAGGCTAAGCTTACTTCCGCTCCGGTATTGGTATTACCTAGTGATGATGAAGGTTTTGCCATTTATACGGATGCATCTCGGATTGGCCTTGGCTGTGTATTGATGTAGCAAGGAAGGGTAGTAGCGTATGCTTCTCGGAAATTGAAGGAGCATGAGCGTAACTATTCGACTCATGATTTGGAGCTTGCGATAGTGGTTCATGCACTAAAGATCTGGAGACACTATCTTTATGGTGTCAGATTTGAGGTGTTCACTGACCATAAGAGCCTAAAGTATCTTTTCTCCCAAAAGGAATTAAACCTTAGGTAGAGAAGATGGATTGAGTTCCTAAAGGACTATGACTTCGACCTCCAGTATCATCTTGGAAAGGCGAATGTCGTAGCAGATGCCCTTAGGAGGAAGAGGTCTTCTCTCCAGTAGGATTGGAAGATGTTGGAGGATGCGGCATGTGCGATGACTGAGTTAGAGCCATCCCTATGTCAGAATTTTGTAGCTCAGTTGTCCATTAGGTCTTCAGTGTTGGATGAGGTGATCGAGCAACAGAAAGCTGACCCTAGACTCCAAGAGTTGGTGGGCAAGGCAGGCATTGCTCGTGATGAGGATGGTGTGATAAGATTCCATCACTGCATTTGTGTTCCGGACATTGTATATGTCCGTGAGCATGTTTTAGCAGAGGCTCATAGGTCGAGATTCTCTATTCATCCGGGTAACACTAAGATGTACTAGGATTTGAAGAGATCTTTTTGGTGGTCTGGCATGAAGAAGGATGTAGCAGAGTATGTGTCTAGATGTCTTGTATGCCAGCAAGTGAAGGCCGAGCGGCAGCGACCATCTGGTTTTATGCAGAAGATGGAGATCCCAGTATGGAAGTGGGAAGCTGTCACTATGGATTTTGTTTCAGGTTTGCCTCAATCTAGATGGGGTAATGACTCAATTTGGGTAGTAGTAGATAGATTCTCGAAGACTGCGCATTTCTTACCTATGAAGAAGAAGCAGTCAATAGAAAGCTTAGCTAGATTGTATATTAGTAGTATTATTAGATTGCATGGTGAGACGAAGTCGATCATTTCAGATCGAGATCTGAGATTTACTTCGAGGCTGTGGAAGGGTCTTCAGGATGCGTTAGGTTTGGAGCTGAACCTCAGTTCGACATTCCATCCCCAGACAGATGGACAGTCCGATAGGACTATCCAAACGCTCGAGGATATGTTGAGGGCGTGTGTTCTGGATTGGAAGGATGATTGGGAGTGCCATTTACCTCTTGTGGAGTTCGCATACAACAACAGTTTTCATGCGAGCATTGGTATGGCTCCATTTGAGGCATTGTATGGTAGGCCTTGTAGATCTCCTTTATGTTGGGAGGAGATTGGCGATAGGTAGTTGATCGGTCTGGAGTTAGTTCAGGAGACTTCGGATAAGGTCCAGCTTATCAGGAAGACGCTTGTTGCGGCACAGGATAGGCAGAAGAGCTATGCCGACAACAGGAGGAAGGATTTGGAGTTCGAGGTAGATGAACATTTCTTCTTGAAGATTTCGCCTACTCGTGGTGTAGTTAGATTTGGCAGGCATAGTAAGTTAAGCCCTAGATTCGTTGGCCCGTATGAGATTCTCAGACGATTGGGCAACGTGGCATATGAGCTAGCTTTACCCCCAGCGTTAGCTAGTGTTCATCCTGTTTTCCATGTATCTATGCTTAGGAGGTACGTTAGAGATCCATCTCATGTTATTAGCCACGAGCCAATGGAGATCCAGCCAGATCTATCTTATGTGGAGCAGCCAGTAGCTATTCTTGACCGAAAGGTTCAGCATCTCCGAAACAAGAGCATTGCGTCGGTAAAGGTGTTATGGCGTAACTTCTCGCGAGAGGAGGCTACTTGGGAGCTTGAAGATGCAATGAAGAAGAAGTATCCTCAGTTGTTTGAATAGTATCGGTCTAACTTCGAGGACAAAGTTTCTTTAAGGGGGAGAGGGTGTAAGGCCCTAGAATTTTACTCTCTTATATAGGAGTCTGATTGTGTGAGAAATGGATGTTTGTATGTGTAGATATATGTATGTGCATATATATAAACTATTTGATGTAGTGTTGTAAAAATATATATGTATATCTATTGTATATATATATATATATATATATTATTCATTTACATTACATGAATGATATTGATTTCCTAATGTATACATTGTATAATATATGTATATTGTGCTTGTGTTACATGTAATTGTGCCTAAGTAATGCATATAGGAGTATTTTAAGTTCTGGCCAAGCGATCTGTTGGCGTTAATATAGGCTGACGTTAATATGTAGTCAGCGGCCACATCGATGGACGCCAACTCCATATTGGCGGCCAATGATGTTGACGTTAGTCTCCCAGATCTGTTGCGTCTTCAGATCCGGAAACGTTCGTGAAAATCTCGCCTCTTGTTTAGGAAACCGTTCTCAACGGTCACCTAGCCTTGCCTAACCATGAATCCGACCCTTAGCCCTATAAAAATACCCATCTCTGGCCAGATCTGACCTTTTTGGCTCTTGAGTCAAAAACCCTAACTCTCTTAGCGAAACCTGAACTTGGGACTCGTGGATTCGGCGATTGGAGGCTTCTTCCGGCGTGCTAACGGGACTGGAAGAAAGTCTATATGTTGGGGAATCGTCTTCTCAACCCGGTGTACTTCCAAGATCAACACAGAACCCGAATTAAAGGAGATTTAAGGACTCTTTGACTCAGGCCGAGGAGGGCTTCACCGGCTTGATTTGTCATTTGTGGATTTTTCTGAAGGCAAGTAAACCCTCCACACCACTCATACATGCGTCTAGTAGGTCTTAGGCAATTTTTCATATTTTTAATCGAGTCCTGGAACCCCCCTTTCTATCGGGTTTGATGTGCAGTTTGTGTTCTGTATAGACAGGAACTTAACGACAATCTTTGATGCCGTTATGATCCGAGGTTAGTGGCCACCTATGTTGCCGTCAACCAGGTAAGCGGCCACACCCTTGCCGTTGAGTTCTTCAGGCAAGAACAGTGTGCTGTTTGCCCCTTTATAATTTTTTTTTTTAGATTTCTGCACATGAGGATACACTGTAAATTTTATATACTATGTAATACTTCGAGTGGATGATGTTGTGAAATTTTGTGAAATTTTCAACAAATATTCTATTTATTAAAATTCCTGAAATGTATGTCAGTCAGGTTTTCCAACCTTGTAAATTACTGTTTGTGTGATCCATGTGGAATTTGGGTGTCATGGAATTTCTGTAAGATGTTTATAGATGTCAGTTCATGCCATGAAAATTTGGGAATTTTATGCTGTCCGTGTAATAAATATAATTTCTGAACTGTAAAACAAAGAGCATGTTTTATTTATTTTAACTCTCCAATAAATTGTATGATGTGAAATTAATTCCCAGAAATTGGATGTAATATCATGACTATTGGACACAAATTTTAGAATAGATAAAAATGTATATGGCCCTGTGTACCATATTAAATTGATTACTTGATAGATTAGGCAGAATGTTTGTTTTATTTATCATAAATTTTGTATAACTCCAAAAAATATGAAAATTGGTATACATGATGCTTGATCTATAAATGGTCTGTGGTTAAACTTTCATGTGAATTGAGTGACATTAGGTGCTGAATTGAGTATTGCATGATGGAGTGACTAGTTAAAGCATGCTTAAAATGATTAGAAACTAATTAGATGATTACAACATGATTTATGATTGAATTGTAACTGTTTAACTCTATAAATAGTAGTACCATGTTAAGTAACCTGAATTATGTGCAAGTATGTGAATATAGAATTAATGTGTTAAATGATATGCAAATAATGTGTATTTAAAAATGAAAAAAAATGTGTAAATGTGCCATGGGTGACACTGCTACCTTAGAGGGCTGAGGAACTGTACCGTAATAAAGTACCTACGGGAAGGTTCATATGAGTATGAGATCCCATGGGCATTGGGATAAAATTCTGGAGGTGGACAAGTACCATTGGTTAGGGTGGAGAGTGCTTCTCCCGGTTCTGTGCAGTAACTAAGGTCTATCACTATGTTGCCTAGGTGATAGATATGTGTGTGATGAGATAAGCGTGTGTCCTTCTAGAGGTGGTTTGGACTATGTGTCACGACATGTAATGAGAATAAGATAAATTGTGTATATGTGTAATGTGAAGCTGCAAAATGAGCATGTGGATATGTGAATTAATGTGTTGACATGTGAAATTGTGAATATGTTTTTAAATGTGCTAAAATTTTATCAAAACAGCAAGCTATATGTGTGTATAATTGTGTTATGCATGTGGAAATATACATAGAATCCATGCTAGGAACATTTCTTCCTTTATGTGTAAACTTCATGTTTAATTGCTATTGTGTTACAACATGAATGTAATGAAATGTGAATTGAAATGGCATGTGAAAGAATGTGTGGACAGCATGTGATATATTTATTATTGTGAAATAAACATAAACCATGTACCATGTGTCATGAAATTGGTAGAAGTAACATGTTAAGGTTTTTCTTTAAAGATTGCTTAATACATGTTACATGTATTAGTGGTTTTGTTTTAAATGTAAAGTGTCTACGTGGTGTATGTACGTTTAATGTGAAAGGAATTTACTTGCTGAGTCTTGTAGACTCACTTTTGCTTCGGCGTACAGGTGCAGGTGTTGCTATCCCTTTGGAGGAGACAGTTAGGAGTGACTCCGAGAGTGAGGAGTAGCGCTTCGTGGGGATTGGCATAATTGTACTTTATTTTCATAAGTATGTAATAAAGAACGATATGTATTCAATTGTGGATGGATGCGGCTTTGTTGATTGTGCACTTCCGTTGTCTAGAGTTCCTTGCACAGATCAACGAGCCCACCTCCTCTAAACCGTCTCACAAAATTAAAACAACAAAGATGAACTAGCATGGTGGTGAGAACAGATCATATCCACGGTGAGGCTGAATAGAACTTGATTTAAACTACTTTAACTTGAAATCATTCTAACGACAATGCATTAAAAGTGAATGTGTAAACAACACCCTTAACTCAAATCACACTGCATGAGAATTAACTCTGTAATTTGCATCAATCAAATCCCTCACATTCAGACATATCAAACTTAATGAAATAACAAGTGGAATCGAAATGAAAATGGGAATTGATATCAATGTACCCTCTCAATTGAGGGATCAAACAGATGAACAGAAATCTAAACTAACAATTCTCAAATCACTGGAAGAACAGATTCAATTTAAGCTAGTTAAAGATCAATCTCTCCTAGCCCTCTCTGCTGTTGCAGTGATCTCTGCTCATAGCAAGAAGAAATTCCCCACAATGGAAATAGCTAAACTATCTCAGCTGTTAAACAAGAACAAAGCCACAAACCTGAACCCCAAACCCTCTAGAATCCCTCACAGACGGGAAGAAGCAAACGAAGCAGTTGACTTCAGAAGAACAGAAGAAATAACTAGTAATTGTCATCCTCACAGTGGAGAGGAAGAAAACACAGAATAAAATGGCAACTACATCCACCTCCCCTGCAGTCGAACCATCTCCAATGCTGAACTAGAAATTCTCCAAAATACTTAACTGGCCAACCCCTTGGAATCCCAGACTCCAATCCTCACAGCAGTAGAACAAAGATGATGAATCCCTTCCAGCAGCCCAATCACCAACTCCTGAAGTACACACCCTCAAGATTCTTCAGATGCAGAATATAAGTAGAAGCACCCTGCTGCTGTAGATCCCCGGATGTTGGATTGAATTCTAAACACAGAAGATATGACCAATTCCACACAGAGAAATAGCAGAAACTTGCACAGAAGAAATATAACGAAAATTGCTGAACTCAGAAACTTGCACAGAAGAAATATAACGAAAATTGCTGAACTCAGAAACCTGCATAGAAGAAAGGAAAGGGAAATGTCGATTCTATCAACAATCTACAGAAGAAAGGAAGAAATTCTAGACGAAGAACAGAAGAACTTCTGAAATCTCGAATCCCCCAGAACCCCTGCTCAACCATCCACCGATGGAAACCCAACATAAGTACAGAAGAAAAAACCAACAATTCTGAACCAAAGAACCTCACATCCCTCACAGCTCTGCTCAAACAGGGAAAATACAGGAAGAAAAAAACTAAAAAAAATTCCTAAGCATCGAACCAGAGAACCCCCAAACATCTCAACGCTTTGCTAAAACAGAAGATACAGAAGAAAAATAGAGACTAAAAACCCTGAGAAATTCCTACTTGCCAACCCCGGAGAAGAGGACTTGGGGTCCTTTTATAGGGTTCCAGGCGCCTCTGCTCTGCACCTCTTCCCGCTTCCTGGATGCCGCCTCAGCAGTGTACCAGGATCGCCATGTCAGCCTGTGCTGGATCGCCACCTCAGCAGGCCTTCACCGCCTTGCACACACCCGGCCGCGCTATCCTCGCGCTCCAGCCTCACCAGCCACATGGCCCAGCCCTGGTCCATCCGCTGTGCAGGGGATAAGCAGCTCGCACGCACTCAGGTGCTCCTGCTCATCTGGCCATCGTATGGCCCAACATACACCTCCGCCAGCGCCGCACTAGCTTCACACCTCCATCCGCTCCACCCAACCATCAGCAGCCATCGCCAAGCCCATCCCAGGCGCACACCACCTCAGCTGGCCAAGCCCTGGCCGCCTCCATCGCACACACCTGCTTCGCACAGCTCGGATTCCACCAGCCGCATGCACCGCACCGGATCTAGCCTCCTCACACCCTGCCGCCAGATCAGCAAGACCTCTGCATCTGCACGACCTTGGCTCCGCCTGAGCTGCACCTACTCTGCCTGGGCCGCCGCGCCCCATCCCAAGCCGCTGCGCCTCCAGCTCACCCAGCCCAGCCCAGCAGCCGCTTCATGCCATCACCCAGCAGCCGCCTCTTGCCTGGCCTCGTCTCCTGCTTGCGCAGGTCTGCACCGCCTGAGCCATGCCGCCCCCCATCGCCAGCCCTCAGCCCTGGCCACACCCAGCCACGCACAGATCTGGCCAAGCTCCCTCAGCACAAACCGCCTAGCTCCTGCTTCACACCAACCAGCCGCCGCTTCTTGCCTAGCCTCAAATCCGCTTCCAGGAGCTTCCAGTAGATAAGACAAACAAATAATAGAAAAAAATGGTTAGAATAATATTGGATTTTGTTTAAATGGTGGTGAGATGGGAATGGGGGTTGTGGCATTATGGTAGTGGTGGGGTAAAAAAATGTTGGTTTATTAATGGGATTGGGTGAGATATTTATTAAGTAATTTTTATTTATTTATTTACAAACTCAAAATTATTTACAAAATATTATTTATGACAAAATTTTATTTATATACAACATTTACATATCTCTTTTATTTTTCAAAGTGTATTTGTGAACAGAAAATGAACCTAATTATTCCGAAGAAAATGACTTGTTTAATGAAAATCTAACATGTAAATTCTAACCCGTTAGCAATTAATATGTTCAAAAACTTATTTACGGATGAAATGAAAATTAACATCAAACTGCACATTATTTACAGACAAAAGACGTCTAGAATCAACTATATGTATGAGATTTAACACTGAAAATTGTGTAGTTATCACTCCCCCCTACTTAAACATTGCTAGTCCCTTAGGAATGAAAATTACTCCAAATGTAAGACTAGAAAAATGTCTCATGCTAAACAGCCATCATGTAAAAGATTAATGTGGGTACATGTCTTTCCTAATTGTAAAGGTTTATGGCAAGAAATTAGTGCACAAGTGGTAGCTCACTTAAGAGTTCACATCAGCCCTTCTGGAGCTCCTCTGCCTCAACTAGTACTTGAGATTAGATTGATTCGAGGGAGAAGAAAAGAATTGTGGAATGAGATCCTTGTTCAGTTAGATTGGGTAGTTTCTCTCAGTTCCATTCTGCCCATCTTCCTTGAGGATTATTTCTCTGAGTTCAGGACTTTGCCCCTTTATCTGCACTTTGTGCACTCAGAATTTTTTTTCTTTTTCATCCATAATGCTGCACAACCCATCACTTTTCAAGAGTAGCGAGTCCAACTTTACTCAGATCCGGGGCATTTTTCATGGATATATTTTTCTTTTGCTTTTGCTTTTTGCTTTTGATTTTTCTTTTCTTTTCCTCTTTACGGAAGGATGAACAGTCAGGTTCCTTGATCACATGCCTTCACTTCCTTTGCAATTCACTTAAGGGGAGGGGAGAAAACCAATCACCTCTCTCCTACTAGCCTTAACAAATTTGCTACATTCGGGTTCAGCTAGTCTAAGTGGCTGTGTAGTGTGTGTATGAAAACTTCTTGCCATAAATCCTTACATAAGGTAGACAATAAGTACATGCAATCCTTTACTAGAGGCTACCTAACATGGATACTTGCAAGGGAATGTGACAACCACAAAATTTTAATGGTTAAAGATTATACACCTAGTCTTGGGGTGCGCAAAGCCATGCATTTTTATTGTGAACTTTTTATTTGCATATGTACAAGCTAAAAGAAAGGAAATGAAGCAATGTTTAGGGTGGGGATTATGAATGCATGCTTATTCTACCTCTCCCCCCCTACTTATTTACAGGAAAAGAGAGTAAAACAGAGAATTACCTGATGAAGGAAATCTGTACACTTGGGTTGCCTCCCAAGAAGCGCTAAGTTTATCGTCTTCAGCCAGACGCAATTAGGCTTCATTTGGCTCAGCTAGCTTGGTAGAATCAATTTTTACAGAAGATGGGCTTTCAAAGAAATGTTTTAACCTCTGCCCATTAATAGTGAATGATTGTCCCGTTTTAGGGTCAAGAATGATGACAACACCATTGTCGTAAGCTTTGACAACAGTGCAAGGACCATCCCACAGGGACTTCAATTTTCCCGGAAACAGACGAAGTCTAGAATTAAACAACCAAACCTTATCATGCACTTGAAAAGTTTTTCTATGGATGTGTTTATCATGGAATGCTTTGGCCTTGGCTTTATAAATCTTGGAACTTTCATAGGCTTCGTTTCTGAGCTCTTCTAGCTCATTTAGATGCAGGGTCCTTTGTTGACCAGCTTGGGCTAAATCAAGATTTACCTGTTTGATTGCCCAATAGGCTCTATGCTCAAGTTCTACTGGCAGATGACAAGATTTTCCAAAGACAAGCCGGTAAGGGGACATTCCAATGGGAGTTTTGAAAGCAGTTCGGTAGGCTCACAATGCATCATCTAACCTTTCTGACCAGTCTTTCCTATCAGGCCTAACCGACTTTTTAAGAATGTTTTTAATCTCCCTGTTTGATACTTCTACCTGGCCACTGGTTTGCGGATGGTAAGGTGTTGCTAGCTTATGGGTGATCCCATACTTCCTTAGGAGGGTCCTAAATTGAGTGTTAATGAAATGAGGTCCTCCATCACTAATGATTGCTTTGGGCCACCCAAATCTAGAAAAGATGTTTTTCTGAACAAATTTGATAACCACCTTATGATCGTTGGTCTTTGTGGCAATGGCCTCTATCCATTTGGACACATAATCAACAGCAACTAAAATGTATGTGTATCCAAAGGACGGTGGGAAAGGTCCCATAAAGTCTATCCCCCATACATCAAAAATTTCTACAACCAAAATGGGGTTAAGAGGCATCATGTCTCTCTTAGAAATATTTCCCATTGTTTGACATCTAGGACATGCCTTACAAAATTGGTGGGCATCCTTAAACAATGTGGGCCAGTAGAAACCAGAGTCTAAGACCTTAGCAGCGGTCTTCTTTCCTGAAAAATGTCCTCCACAAGTAAGAGAATGGCAAAACTTGAGGACACTTTGATGCTCACTCTCAGGGACGCATCTTCTTATCACTTGGTTTGGTCCAATGAAAAATAGCTCCAGATCCTCCCAAATAAAATACTTGTCCCTAGCAAAGAATCTCTCTCTTTCATTTTTGGTCCAATCTCCAGGTACTCGTCTAATGACTTTGTAATTCACAATGTGAGCATACCATGGAGATGAAATATTGGAGACAGCTAAAATGTGCTCATCTGGGAAAGCATCTCTAATCGGCATGGAGTCCGGGGCAATTATTTGGACAAATGGTCAGCTACCACATTCTTGGACCCTTTCTTATCATGAATTTCCAGATCAAACTCCTGTAATAAAAGGATCCATCTGATCAACCTAGGCTTGGCATCCTTTTTGGCAAGCAAATGCCTCAAGACAGCATGGTCAGTGAAAACAATGATTTTGGCTCCTAAAAGGTAAGATCTGAACTTCTCTAAGGCAAAGACAACAGCTAGGAGCTCTTTCTCAGTGGTTGTGTATCGAATCTGGGTGTCATTCAATGTTCTGCTTGCATAATAAATCACCACAGATCCTTTATCAATTTTCTGGCCCAAAATAGCACCTACAGCAAAGTCTGAAGCATCACACATTATCTCAAATGGTAATGACCAGTCTGGAGATTGTAGAATTGGAGCTTTGGTCAAAATATCTTTTAAGTCCTCAAAAGATTTATGACAAGCTTCATCAAAAATGAAAGGAGTGTCTTTCAACAAAGAAGTCAATGGCCTTGCAATTTTTGAAAAGTCTTTGATGAACCTCCTATAAAATCCAGCATGACCAAGGAAGGATCGAATTTGTTTGACAGAGTTGGGAGGAGGCAATTCGGAAATGAGATTTACCTTGGCTTTATCTACCTCTATCCCTCTCTCTGAGACAATATGTCCTAAGACAATCCCCTCCTTAACCATGAAATGGCTCTTTTCCCAACTTAAGACAAGATTGACATTAATGCATCTTTTGAGCACTTCAGTCAAATGGTCGAGGCACGAATCAAAGTCATTTCCAAACACAGAAAAATCATCCATAAAGACTTCTAAGTAGTCCCCAACCATGTCTGAGAAAATAGACAGCATGCAACGTTGAAAAGTTGCAGGGGCATTGCACAGCCCGAAGGGCATGCGTCTAAAGGCAAAGGTTCCAAATGGACATGTGAAAGTGGTCTTTTCTTGGTCCTCAGGGTGAATAGCCACTTGGTTATACCCTGAATATCCATCAAGGAAACAAAAGAATTTTTGGCCAGCAAGTTTCTCTAAGATTTGGTCAATGAAAGGCAAGGAGAAATGATCTTTCTTGGTCATCGCATTCAATTTGCGATAGTCAATGCACACTCTCCATCCTATAGCCAGCCTAGTGGGAATGAGTTCACCCTTTTCCGTTTGAATCACAGTCAGTCCTGACTTTTTAGGCACAAATTGAGTTGGACTAACCCACTGGCTATCAGAGATGGGATAGATGAATTCAACATCCAGCCATTTGACAATATCCTTTTTAACAACTTCTTTCATGTTGAGATTAAGCCTTCTTTGCATTTCTATTGAACTTTTAGCATTTTCTTCCAAGTATATGCGATGTGTGCACACTGAAGGACTTATCCCTCTCAAATCATCAATTGTCCAACCTATAGCTTTCTTATGACTCTTCAAAATTTCAATCAATTTCTTCTCCTGCCCTTCCTCAAGATCACTAGCAATTATGACGGGCCAAGTCTCGTTCTCTCCTAGAAAGATGTACTTCAAACTAGCAGGGAGTGGTTTTAGCTCAACCTTAGGAGGACACTCAGATGGAATTGATGGATCACTATCCTGAAATAAAGAGTTAAATTGTCCTTCCTCTCCCTCAAACCCTAGAGCACAGGGTTGGTCTACCATTTCTTCCACGCAAGATTCTTCCAAGGTATCTACCACTAGACATCTTTCTCCTAGGCCATGGTGCCTAGATGCCCTAAAAATGTTGATACTAACCCGCCTATCTCCAAATGATATATCCATCATCCAGGTAGCACAGTCAATATTGGCTCTAGCTGTGGCCAAAAAAGGTCTACCAAGGATAATGGTGGACTGAGTCAAATCTTGAGGAGTGTTCATGTCCAAAATGATGAAATCGGCCGGGAAGTAACAATCATTAATTTTCACAATAACATCTTCAACTAAGCCTTTAGGAGTGGTGACAGAACGATCGGCTAGTTGAAGAACAACAAAAGTGGGTTTCAACTCTCCTAGCTTGAATTTCTCAAAAATGGCAGAAGGTAGGAGATTGACACTGGCTCCCAAATCTAAAAGGCCGCTCTCAAAAGTGACTCCACCGATGGTGCAAGGAATTAGTGGAGTGCCTGGATCTTTGAGCTTTTTAGGGAGTTGGTTTAAGACAATGGTACTCACAATTTCTGGAAGAATTATTGTTTCAGTTTTATTTCTCACTTCTCGTTTTGGAGTACACATTTCTTTTAGAAATTTGGCATAAGCAGGCACATGTTTGATGGCATCAAGCAGAGGAATGTTGATGTGAACTTGTTTAAATAGTTCCAAGAGTTCTTCATTACCAGTTGGTTTATTTTTGGATTTTGGCTTTAAAGCTTCAGGAAAAGGGACTCTTGGAATGTAACAGCTTGGGTCTTCACTCATCTTGGTTTTGTCTAGAGATTCTTCAATTATTTTCTCTTTTTCCTTGGAATTTTCTTTTTCAACATTTTCTTCACTCACTTCTTCAATTTCAATTTCATTTTCATTTTCATTTTCCTCATTTGACATGTGTGGGTGAGGATTTGTTCTGATTTTTCCACTTCTTAAGGTAGACACAGTTTTTGCATTTTCTACTTGAGGGCCCCTAGCTTGGGCAGGAGGATGATCCTGTTGTATAGGTTGATTTTGATTTTGTGGAGCAGGAATGTTCTGAACAAAAGCTTGTTGTGGGTTCTGTGGTGCAGGTGCATTTTGTCTAGCAGGTGGTGGTCTATACCCCTGGGCCTGATGGTATTGCTGGTTCTGGTAAAATCCAGGAGGGTTGTTTCTTGGGTTTGCTACAGCTTGACTTGGCAATTGCCCTACTTCCCTCCTTTGACATACATCAGCAATTTGAGACTTTATCCTTGCCAAATTTTGTTGAAAATTTTGATTTTGAGTTTGATATTGATTTTGTTATTCTTGCACAGTTTGGCATAGAGTCGCCATCATGTTTTAGAGTTGATTCATTTTATCATCCCAATTAGGTTGAGGAGGTGGTGGTTGATATGAAGGTTGTTGGAAATTTGTATGAGCAAATTGATTGGAATTTTGATTTTCTTGGAATTGTGGAGGTTTTGAGTTAGAAGATTGGCCAAATCCCAATTCTGATTGGGATAGGATTGACCGTACATGGATTGCTTGAAGGCAGATTGGGAAACTTGTTTAGATTGATTTTTCCATGAAAAGTTTGGGTGATTTCTCCAACTAGGATTGTATGAGTTAGAGTATGGATCGTAGGAGGGTCTGTGAAAATCTTGTGCAGCTTGGACTTGTTCCTGAATGAAAGGGGGTAATTGGGCAGTAGTGGGACAAGCACTGGTTGGATGAGCTGGGCTAGCACACATAGCACAAGTTTCAGGTTGTTGAGAAAAATTGGGTGTGGCTTGCCCAGTCAAGGATAATAATGGATCAAATTTTTGTTCCAACTTCTGCTCCAATCTTTGGTCAAGTCTAGCTATCAGATCTTCTACCCTAGAATCCGATTCTCCTCTCCCTTTTATTTCATACATTCCTGCCTTCTTTATAGGTCCTAGTGCTCTCTCGTAAGAGTAGAGTGAGGCATGATTGATAGAATTCTCACTCAATGTATCAAAAAGATTATATGCCTCATCCTCGCTCTTAGTCATGAATGCTCCTCCACACGAAGCATCAACCATTTGCCTATTTGATTCAGTTAGTCCTTCATAAAAGGCTTGAACAATTTGCCACCTCGACAGACCATGATGGGGGCATTTTCTAAGAAACTCCTTCAATCTCTCCCATGATTCGTGCATTAGTTCTCCCGGGTGTTGGGAGAATCCAGTGATTGCTCTTCTCATTGTATTTGTTCGGCCAATCGGATAAAATTTCTTTAAAAATTCCTGCTGCATTTCTGGCCATGTTGTGATAGTTCTCCCTATGGTTCCCAACCAATGTTTAGCCTTGTCTTTTAAGGAGAATGGAAATAGGGTCAACCTTAAGGCATTTTCAGTGAAATTTTGGATCCTTACAGTAGAACAAATCTCTAGGAACTCATCTATATGCCTATAAGGGTCTTCATTGGGATTGCCATAGAAAGATGGCAACATCTGAATAGTTCCAAGTTTGATCTCAAAATGATTTTCCGGAATTTCCGGCCTAATGCAAGTGGCAGGTTGATAGTAAGAAGGAATGAAATATTCCTTCATCTGTCTGGGTGCAACCTCTTCTAAATTTCTAGCAACTTGGTTCTGGTTTTGGTTGGCCATCCTATGGAAAAATCTTTCAATCTCGTCTATAGGTTGGGCCAAATCTAAGTTTTGGGAGCGTCTACCAAGCATGCACAGATGAAAAACTTTCTATTTATGATTTTTGAATTTTTAAGATTTTTATTAAATTTTATGAACAAACACAAACAAACAAACACTTTCAAAACAAATTAACCTAACCACTAAGTGTTCCTTAGACTTATGTTATTTTCTCAAGATCAGATTTATGCTTGCTTAAATCCAATTCTAACTCTTCTTGTACCGGCCAGGTAAGAGGTGGAGTAGAGGGAGGCCCCCCTTGCTTTCGCAAGGACCCAATTAAATAACCTCTAGCTCACTTAAGCGTAAGCTTTTTAACCTCTAATCCTAGACACCAGACTAAAAGAGAAGTCTTAGAATTTAAGAAAGAACAAATCTAATTATGAACCCTAGGGCCAAGTCTACTGGTTTTTTATTAAAAGCTGAGGAAAATGCAAGAATGTGGAAATTTTTTTGTGATTTTTGGGCAAAGGAAAGGGTGATGAAATCCCTCACCTTATCTTTTTATTTTCTAATGGGTAGTGCCCTTAAGCAGTCCCATTTTCAAATGTGAAGTGCACAGATCAAGTTTTAAACAAGAGATTATCTAATGCTAAGTCTAATGCATGAATCGAGCGATGGAAGTCTTACCTTTCCCCCGCACTCTTCAATGCAAGAAAAGAGATGGCAATTAAAATGACAATTAAGACGATGAATGTCCTAAAACATGAGATTCTAATCTTGAGAAATGAAATTTTTATTTACAAACAAACGGCTAACATGAAAGAGCGATTTGGAAATTTTTTTCGATTTTCGATTTTTTAATTTTTATTTGGTTTTTGAATTAAATGAAATGAAGCTAAGAAAATATAAAGTGGTACTATATAAACTAAATCCAAACAATTCAAACCACCCAAAAGGCCAATTATTACATGCCAACAAGAAGGAAATCTCTGTACATGCACAGAGAGTACATGGAAACCTCACTACAAGCTTCTCTCACACTCCCCTATCTAAAATTCTGAATTAAAAGAGAATGGGAAATGAAATCAGCAAGCTCCCTCCAAAGGGCTTCAAGTGCCAAGCCCAATCTCCAAGTTCCACTCCTTGTGCAAATCTGAAATGAAAGCCCAATAACAAGTCAATGTAAAGTCCAAAGCAAATGAAATCAAATCAAAACAGAATTAAATCAAACTCTAATGCCTCCCCGGCAACGGCGCCAAGATGGACGCGGCTTTGTTGATTGTGCACTTTCGTTGTCTAGAGTTCCTTGCACAGATCAACGAGCCCACCTCCTCTAAACTGTCTCACAAAATTAAAACAACAAAGATGAACTAGCATGGTGGTGAGAACAGGTCATATCTACGGAGAGGCTGAATAGAACTTGATTTAAACTACTTTAACTGGAAATCATTCTAATGACAATGCATTAAAAGTGAATGTGTAAACAACACCCTTAACTCAAATCACACTGCATGAGAATTAACTCTGTAATTTGCATCAATCAAATCCCTCACATTCAGACATATCAAACTTAATGAAATAACAAGTGGAATCGAAATGAAAATGGGAATTGATATCAATGTACCCTCTCAATTGAGGGATCAAACAGATGAACAGAAATCTAAACTAACAATTCTCAAATCACTGGAAGAACAGATTCAATTTAAGCTAGTTAAAGATCAATCTCTCCTAGCCCTCTCTGCTGTTGCAGTGATCTCTGCTCATAGCAAGAAGAAATTCCCCACAATGGAAATAGCTAAACTATCTCAGCTGTTAAACAAGAACAAAGCCACAAACCTGAACCCCAAACCCTCTAGAATCCCTCACAGACGGGAAGAAGCAAACGAAGCAGTTGACTTCAGAAGAACAGAAGAAATAACCAGTAATTGTCATCCTCACAGTGGAGAGGAAGAAAACACAGAATAAAATGGAAACTACATCCACCTCCCCTGCAGTCGAACCATCTCCAATGCTGAACTAGAAATTCTCCAAAATACTTAACTGGCCAACCCCTTGGAATCCCAGACTCCAATCCTCACAGCAGTAGAACAAAGATGATGAATCCCTTCCAGCAGCCCAATCACCAATTCCTGAAGTACACACCCTCGGGATTCTTCAGATGCAGAATATAAGTAGAAGCACCCTGCTGCTGTAGATCCCCGGATGTTGGATTGAATTCTAAACACATAAGATATGACAAATTCCACACAGAGAAATAGCAGAAACTTGCACAGAAGAAATATAACGAAAATTGCTGAACTCAGAAACTTGCACAGAAGAAATATAACGAAAATTGCTGAACTCAGAAACTTGCACAGAAGAAAGGAAAGGGAAATGTCGATTCTATCAACAATCTACAGAAGAAAGGAAGAAATTCTAGACGAAGAACAGAAGAACTTCTGAAATCTCGAATCCCCCAGAACCCCTGCTCAACCATCCACCGATGGAAACCCAACATAAGTACAGAAGAGAAAAACCAACAATTCTGAACCAAAGAACCTCACATCCCTCACAGCTCTGCTCAAACAGGGAAAATACAGGGAAGAAAAAAAACTAAAAAAAATTCCTAAGCATCGAACCAGAGAACCCCCAAACATCTCAACGCTTTGCTAAAACAGAAGATACAGAAGAAAAATAGAGACTAAAAACCCTGAGAAATTCCTACTTGCCAACCCCGGAGAAGAGGACTTGGGGTCCTTTTATAGGGTTCCAGGCGCCTCTGCTCTGCACCTCTTCCCGCTTCCTGGATGCCGCCTCAGCAGTGTACCAGGATCGCCATGTCAGCCTGCGCTGGATCGCCACCTCAGCAGGCCTTCACCGCCTTGCACACACCCGGCCGCGCTATCCTCGCGCTCCAGCCTCACCAGCCACACGGCCCAGCCCTGGTCCATCCGCTGTGCAGGGGATAAGCAGCTCGCATGCACGCAGGTGCTCCTGCTCATCTGGCCATCGTATGGCCCAACATACACCTCCGCCAGTGCCGCACTAGCTTCACACCTCCATCCGCTCCACCCAAGCATCAGCAGCCATCGCCAAGCCCATCCCAGGCGCACACCACCTCAGCTGGCCAAGCCCTGGCTGCCTCCATCGCACACACCTGCTTCGCACAGCTCGGATTCCACCAGCCGCATGCACCGCACCGGATCTGGCCTCCTCACACCCTGCCGCCAGATCAGCAAGACCTCTGCATCTGCACGACCTCGGCTCCGCCTGAGCTGCACCTGCTCTGCCTGGGCCGCCGCGCCCCATCCCAGGCCGCTGCGCCTCCAGCTCACCCAGCCCAGCCCAGCAGCCGCTTCATGCCATCGCCCAGCAGCCGCCTCTTGCCTGGCCTCGTCTCCTGCTTGCGCAGGTCCGCACCGCCTGAGCCATGCCGCCCCCCATCGCCAGCCCTCAGCCCTGGCCACACCTAGCCACGCACAGATATGGCCAAGCTCCCTCAGCACAAACCGCCTAGCTCCTGCTTCACACCAACCAGCCGCCGCTTCTTGCCTAGCCTCAAATCCGCTTCCAGGAGCTTCCAGTAGATAAGACAAACAAATAATAGAAAAAAAAATGGTTAGAATAATATTGGATTTTGTTTAAATGGTGGTGAGATGGGAATGGGGGTTATGGCATGATGGTAGTGGTGGGGTAAAAAAATGTTGGTTTATTAATGAGATTGGGTGAGATATTTATTAAGTAATTTTTATTTATTTATTTAAAAACTCAAAATTATTTACAAAAATATTATTTATGACAAAATTTTATTTATATACAACATTTACAAATCTCTTTTATTTTTCAAAGTGTATTTGTGAACAGAAAATGAACCTAATTATTTCGAAGAAAATGACTTGTTTAATGAAATTCTAACATGTAAATTTTAACCCGTTAGCAATTAATATGTTCAAAAACTTATTTACGGATGAAATGAAAATTAACATCAAACTGCACATTATTTACAGACAAAAGACGTCTAGAATCAACTATATGTATGAGATTTAACACTGAAAATTGTGTAGTTATCAGTGGACAATGTGGTTTATTTTAGTTTCTCAGTTATGAAATGATTATATTTCTTTTGCTCTATATAGACTGTGGATAAATGTGGATGATGGAATAAGATCTTTATATTCAGTTCTTTTATTCCACTGTTATGTGTTCATATTTGTGTACGTCTCGACCTACTATATGTGTTGGGTAAATGTCCCACTGTGGCAATGCTCTCTATATCGACGTGGGTTGGTATAACCATACCGGTATAAGGAGGGTCATCACAAGTACAGTCTAGAGAGTAATGTCACATGATAACGAGAAACAATAGCACAAAGCACAAGAGTATAGCACAACAACTATGATATCGTATTGACCATATAACGAGATAACAAGTAAAGTTGCACATTAGTGCACTAGTCACGATAGCACGTATTGGTCGATATTCTTTCAACCAGGAGTTCAAGTAATATATATCATGAATGAATAATGATTGTCATAGATTAAATCTTGCAAGTCATGCGTTAGGTGCATGCCAAACACCCTGATCATTAAACCCCCATGAGTTATAGCCTTTCGGGCACTCTCCCCAGGACCAGATCGGGCCCTTATAATGTTGCCTAGCATAGTCATGTTTTTATCTTAGACAATCACAAGATGGCCAATAGAGTACCAAGAATAGATGAGAATGAGTGACAAAATAGATGAGCTTCTAGAGAGAACATGAACAAATGAGAGTGTAGAGGTAGTAGTTGAGAACAGGGACATATTCGTAAGACAACGACAAACAAGCGATAGTAATAGTTGCACAACACGTGCAATTGGTGTTGGCAGTCAGGTGGAATTCACTACCCTTCCACTGGCCATATTATGCATAGGTCCAGAGGTTCGACGTGATTCAAGATAAGAGCGAGAGAGCGTTCTAAGGCCGTGTGGATCTTACTGATCCCTAACGGGTTTCATAGGTATTAGGGTACAACCAGCTCGTCGGCCATGTGGGAATCCATGGACAGAGGAGACTTACGGAGGCCTTGAACAAGGATTCACTAGTTCGGCAGAAGGAGAATCCGACGGAGAGTTTGTCCAAGTCAAGAGAAAGTGTGTATATAGAAACAAGTGCTCGACATTCTAGAGGAATTCTAGAACAGTGGAGCGTCGGTAACGGTATTCCTAAAACATCGTGAGAAAACGAAGACAAGTCCATTTAAAGTAGAAGGGTAATTAAATTACATCATTGAAATAAATTACCAGATAATTTATGAAATATTTTTATGTCAAGTCAAGTCATGATTGGATGGTTACAAGTGTGTGTGCATGTGTCATGGGGAATTATGGATATGAAAGGTCATGTGAATGACTTTTAATTAATTAAAACATATCCAAGTTTAACAACTTCATTTACTATGTTTAAGACAGTTAACAGAACATGTAGTTATTGTAGAAAATCAAGATTTGCAGAAATATGGGGTTTCTATGCAAAACTCCATAAGGCGACGTACCCCTGTAAGGGTCGCGACGGGGTACAGTCAGAACGCGACAGGGTCAATCAAGGGTCGCGACGGGTCGGGCAGGACAGGTAACCAGAACGCGACGCCGGTTCCTATCGCGTTCAGAATGCGACAAGGCTTGCACGTTCTCAGGTCGCGATCTGCCCTGAGAACGCGGCCTATCGGGCCGTCACGTTCTCAGGTCTTGTGCTTGAGTCTGAGGGGAAATGACATGTCTTGGATTGCGGTCCAAGTTGCCTTATTTTGACGCAGGTTCATTCAAAAATCAAGAACTAAATGCACAGTGGATGAAAAATTGCAAAATCACCTTTAAACCAACTAGACATGCATGGATATGCACAGTAAATAGGAATTGATGAACAGTCATGGACTTGACAGGTATCAAGCATGATCAAGCACGAAGAACATAAAACATGGTATAGTGAGGGTAAACGATTTGATTCGAGCAACATACTGGATGAAAATTGGGGGTTTTAAGGGCAAACAATGTCTGACAGGAATCAATATCTCCAGTAAAATTTTCGTAGCATGGAGTCAAGTATACAGGGAGATATAAATTAAACATGAGGGTTCATGGTCATGGTGATTGCAGAACTTCAAAAATATAGAACAAAAGATTGAGTTGACGAAAAATAGCACAACAAGAGAGCTTTTGTTCCTGATGTTTGGAACAACCTACAGATGAATTTAATTGTGTTTAGCTTGTGAGAATGCCTACCTCTGACTCGTTTTGTCTTCTAGGGTTTAGAACTTGAAGAACAGAGGTTGGGGCTTGAGCAATCCTTCTCCCCACGAGTTCTTTTTCTCCTTGGCCTCCTCTCCACGTCCAGCAAGCCCCAGCAACGAGTTAGGGGCGGCCATGGAGAGATTGGGGAGTATTTAAGCTCCCTTGGTTTCCATTTCCTAATATGACTCCAATTCCCCTTTAATTACGATATTTCCTTATTCCTCTCAACCTTCCAAGCTTGCCAACTCCTAATTGAGTTAGGTTGGGATGCAATTTCGTGCCCAACCAATTTGGGTAGTGCTAGGAATCCAATTCCAACACAAATAGCTATTTTAATGATTTATTAGCTCCTTTTCTTTTTAGGAAATAATATATCTACGAATTTAGGATATTTTTCTATTATTCTCCTTTTAAAAATCTCTATTTTGGCCCAATAAATTTTTGATGGTCCATTTATCAAAGCCCATCACTCCTTTTCGTTTAATGGTTTTAACTAATTCCTTTTTCTTTTATTTTAATTTTTTGAAAAATCGGGTTGCTACATCCTCCCCCTCTTAAAGAATTTGGTCTCCAAATTCATATGACCATAATAGCGAAAATGTCTTACCGAAAAGATCGGAGTAATTTTGCCTAATGATTCCTTCAGGTTCCCATGTGGCTTCTTCCACTCCACGATTATTCCACAGAACTTTAACCACATAGATGGGACGGTTCCTGAGTTGTTGCACCTTTTGTTCAAGTATCTTGATTGGCTTCTCCTCCAATGCCATATCCTTATTCAGCACCAACTTCTCATAGTGAATGATGTGCGTAGGTTCGTACACATATTTCCTAAGCATAGAGACATGGAACACATTGTGTACAAATGCCAAATCCGGTGGCAACGCCAGTCGGTATGCAACCTCACCAACCCTTTCGAGCACTTCAAAAGGATCGATGAATCTAGGACTGAGCTTCCCTTTTACACCAAATCTTTGGATTCCACGGGTAGGTGATACCTTAGGAGTACATGGTCACCTACTTGAAATTCTAGATCTCTCCTCTTATCAATATAGCTACGGATTTAGGGTATTTCCAACTTGAAAGGTAACGGGGCTAACCATAAGGGTTAGTCCACCATAATACCCATGATAGCAAACACATCAGAGAACTACCCACACAAGGGTACAACACCACAAATGGAAGGTCACATAACGTGACCCTCACAGAGACCGATCCACCTCAATACCTAAAAAGGCTAGCACACTGTGTGCCACAACAGCCAACAACCCACACAGGGTACAGGTACCTAAAGCCATGAGGTGCCACAACAAACCTCAACCATACACAAAACCTCAACACAACTGTGCCTCCAACAAGGCACACCATAGCGAATCAAACCAAAACTGGTGGGTCACCACTCACAAGCCACAACTACTGGCAAAGCACGAGTTGGAAGGAATGACGCCACCATACGGGAACAGACTACTGGTTCATGACGCCAGTATCCAACTCGGACAACACAACACAAGAGTTACCTCTCAGTCTCGCAGTCACGGACGAAAGTTCCAACTGCCGCTCCACAACCACACACTAAAGTCAAAGAACAGTAGAGACCAACCAACACCACACCTAGAGACCGCACACAACTGTCGGCCCATGCATGGCACCTTTAAAGACTCTGACCTAAGCTCCCTAAAGTGAGGCACTGGAAAACAGGACTAGCTGGGGTCCAGTACATCTACTGGTGTCCGTACCTCCAACCACGAGCACGCTACAAGCGACCGCACACCCACAAGCTGGACGTACAACTCAAACACAGGAGTGAGGGTGTCTAGGAAGATGACACAGACCTCGACGGTACACACAGTACCAAGACAAACCCCAAGCACTAACATGCTTGGCTCACACAAAACCTGGGGTACCCGACTAGAGAGGTATTCCAAAATAGGCATCGGACCACCAGACTCAGTAAGCACACAAACCACGCCGATTACTCAACACAACCATAAAACTTATACCACGATACACAATCCATAAACAGCTTATCACTGGTCACCACGTGACCTCCAAGCAACTACAAACTACTAAAAACATAAATTACATTACAATCTTGCCTGTCATTGGTCATTTCATGACCTCCATAGCAACACACCACTATGCACATAAACCACACATATGAATCGCATAACCTTTTTAAAATGCTCAACATAATTAATATAATCATTAACCTCAACATGCTTTACTAATCATTAATTAACTTAAAACAACTTAAAATACCCTAAACGACCTGAGCTAGGTCCACACAGGACCCTCATTGCCCAAGGTTCAACAACTTATTTCGGACAGAAGAACGCGACCACTGTCGCATTACAAATGCGACGGCCCAAAAAACTGCAATTCCACACTAGAACGCGACGGAGTCTACCATCGTGTTAAGAACGCGACGGCCCGACAGGCCGCGTTCACAAACCAGAACGCGACGGGGCCAGTGGTCGTAACCTGAATGTGACAGCCCGACTCATCGCCTTCTCAGACAAAAACCCTGTACTGCGGTTCTCACATAAAAACTAGCTCAAATCCTCATTTCCATGCACACCAAGCTTCTAAAAATCAATTACACTATACTGGAAACACAACTACACATTGATACATATTTAACATGCTTTAAATCAACCAAATAATGCGAATAAGACAAGGAAAGTCCCTACCACCAAGAAGAACTTGCAGAACGAGGCTCGATCAGTGTTCTCCACGCTCCGAGCAGCTTCTATGCACCATAACCACATCAAGACACAAACTTCAAGGTCGACGTCGCCGAAAATTGCCGCAACAAGCCTCTCCCCGATCGAATAGAGCTTCCTGCTCTGTTTGGTCGGAGGGCCAAACTTATGCCAATCGGAAACAAGAACACGACGTAGCAGCCTGTTGCGTTCAAAACACGACATACGAACTCGTCGCCTTCTCAAAACTCGTCATGCCACGGGTCACAAAGGTAGTGCGGAGAATGCGAAACATGAGACCGTCGCATTCAAAACGCGACGCCCCACCCCGTCGTGTTCACAACCAGTGAACCTGTGGGCTATTTAGGCTAAAACCTCTGGCCCACAACACCCACACAACACACGGAGACCACGACCAAGGCTCAATGACCCTACATTGGTCATGAGCACCATACCAGAACCAATATACACAGATCCGAATGGCCATGACGTTACAATATCTCTCATAATAACCTCCTTTTATTTAGGAGGAAGGGTCTGTGGCCCAGATAGTAAGCCCAGAGGGGGGGGGGTGAATGGATTGCTAAACATTCTTCTTCTAATAAATCCTGTAAGTAAACACACTTGACAGACAACACTAAGATCGATAGTTAGAGTTAGTGTTAATCAAAATAAAGAGAACAATCACACAGACAATAAGAAATTTTATCCTGGTTCGGATCTCCTATCCCAAGGAGTCCTACGTCCAGTCCCCAAGAAACCACTTGGGATTCCACTAAACAAGGGTACAGTCCCCCTTAAGGACACTTACACATCCAGCAACAACAAGCCTTATCTTATCTACCAGAAGAGGGATCGCTCCACCTGATGCAACAGGTCTTCTCTTCACACCCGAAGAGGAATACTCACAGAAAACAAGGAGTTGAAAGAGAAAGGCCTCAAGACCAAGCTTATAATCACTGCTTGATATGAAGTGAGGTCTGAGAGACACAAGATTATCACAAAATGGATTCTCTCAGATAAACACAAGCTCTCAAAGGCAATTCAATATTCTACAGAGAGCTAAGAGCTACAGAGAGTTGGAATGAACGAGCTGGCTCTTGTTGTTCTGTAGGTGACTAAGATGTTCAAGCTTCTCAAAGGTTGAAAAAAAGTTATGACGTGCTTGGAGTCACCAGTCTTCTTTTATCTTCTTGAAATAATTTGACCGTTGAAGTATCCGTTGAAATATCTATTATCTCACATCTTCATGCATATTGGAGTGTCTGGTTCGAAGGAAAGAGCAAGTGAGTCTGCAGCCATTAATCCTCAGATAGGCACACATACTCAAGGAAAGATTGTCTGAATCTTCTATCCTCTTGTCAGGTTGACAGGTCTATCTTTGAGATGTGCGTTTCCACTGAAAATCCTGCACACAATAAATGCTGACACATAGACAACTTATCTTTGTCTAAACTGTCAGTCAACATTAGTAGTTGTGCTGTATGAAGATACACTAAGGGAAATGCCATTCTATCATTGTGACTTTGTGTGTTATAGGCAAGATAGGTAAAAGATATATCGTGCAGAGACTTGTACTGTCACAATAAATGTTAGAGAACATAGGATACAACATGCTTTCGCGGGAAAACTTGAAATCCACAAAGATTTGAAATTCATTTGAATATCATGTGGAATGGAACTAAAGAATGTTTTAAAAAATTCAAACGAGAATGTTTGACATCTGTCTAAAATGTGATCATTAATAGAGGGTTGATGTATTTAGACAGGCTGTACCCAGAGAGAGTCGATGTTGATATTAAATCAATGATATAATCATAAGTCAAGTGAGAATGTAATCCATGTTGAAATCAAGTTGATGTGAGCATAATCCATGTATTAATGAAATCAATGTTCTGTACAAAGTCGTTGTTTAACTGAAGTCGATGTGCTGATGAAATCGTTGTTTGAAACGAAGTCGATATAAACATGAAGTCGTTGTTTCATATGAAGTCGTCGTTTTATTGAAATCGTTGTAGAGATGAAATCATTGTAGGCATGAAGTCGTTGTTCTACCGAAATCGATGTTTAAGTAAAGCGAAGTCGATAAAGCAACCAAATCGTTGTTTAAGTGAGACGAAATCGTTGTAGCAACCAAATCGTTGTTTAAGTGAGGCGAAATCATTGTTGCAATGAAATCGATGCTATGAAGTCGTTGTTTAAGTGAAACGAAATCGATGTTTTTATGAAGTTGTTGTAGTGACGAAGTCGATGTTTAAGTGAAACAAAATCGATGTTTCTATGAAGTCGTTGTAGCGACGAAGTCGATGTTTAAGTGAAACAAAATCGATGTTTCTATGAAGTCGTTGTAGCGACGAAGTCGATGTTTAAGTGAAACAAAATCGATGTTTCTATGAAGTCGTTGTAAGACCAAAATTGTTATTTTACTTATGAAATTGATGTTAGGATGAAATCGATGTTCTTCTTAAGAAATCGTTATTCTATTAAAGAAGTCGATGTGTACTTAGACAAAGTATATTCATTGAACTTCAGATAGCAGTGTGTCTAGAGAACTTATAGATTTTGTTTGAATTATTTCCTGTGGATAAATTTCAGAAAATGTTGTTAGAAAATATTTTTCAAGGTTTTGTTAATCACCAAAAAAATATATAATTAATAATAAATTACATGGAGATGGACTGATCATCAATCTCCCCCTTTTTGGTGATGGCAAAACATAGAGAGTTGCATATATAAAGGACTAAAATTAATTTGTGGAAAACTTTTAAGGTATGTATTTCAGAATATTTTTCTCCCCCTTTTTGTCATTAAGAAAAAAGAATTAGATAGAAAGAAGATAAAATGAAAGATAGACAAAGATAAATGGAGCTAAGAAATGAAATTTCATTCATTAGAGGGGGTAGGCATGTAGAAGGCAGGAGACAATCTTGAAGCATGGCGAGTTATGATCTGCCAAGCTTGAACTTCCTACTCTTTAGAAAGATTTATAAAGACACCCCAACTAATATTATAAGAGGGCCCCATTTCTGGACTAAGTCTCTTGATGTGGAGTAGTCTCTGGTCTTCAATGAAAGAGGTGTACTCCTGATTGCTAAGGGATGACTTGTAGGGCCCAGCAGTTCCAAAGCTGGAATGCTGAAGAAATTTGTCAATAGAGAGAGGGTAGTGGAGCTTGTGATCAAGCAAATCCTTCTTCAAGGCTATAAAGATCTTATATCTCTCAATCCAGATAGAATGGGGATCTGAAACCATATTTATGGAGTTGAGGTCCATGAATTTTTCTAGAGAGAGAATCAACTGATTTGACTTGTGCAGCGATGAATTCAGTTGCTCAAGCTGGAGGGTGTAAGGAATCGATCAGAGCGTAGCAGAAACGCGATTCCCTCCATTTGATATCGTTGCCGGCGGTCGGAATCGATCGAAAAATGGAAAACCCGCGCGGAAAGATCAGATCTTTACCTTTGCGGGGTTGCGAAACTCCCTAATCCGGGGAGAAGGTAACACTGGAGGTGCTGGTGCTTCAAGCCGTTCAAGTGTCCGGCCTCTAGACGTATCCATGCGAGCTCTAGACACAGACGGGATCTCCTCGGTCTCCACGTGTCTCCCGGATCTTAGCTCCACCATGTGCCAGAGAGAGAGGTGGGGGTGCCCTAGGAGAGAGAGAGGAGGAGGCGGCCAGAGAGGACCCTGGAGCTTGGCCCAGGGTTTGACTCTCCACGTGCATATATAGACTCTGTGGTTTTTCACAAAACCCAGTTAATGTCTATAACGGTCATCCTGCCCAGTCTGCTCAGAACTCTATTGCGTGTGACCCTCTAGGCCCAAGTGCTAGTCCAGTTTTCAGCCCATTAAGTCCAATAACTCTTTATTGACTTACTGTAATTAATTAATATCTCATATTAATTAATTACATAATCAATTATCGTCTCACGATAATTGACCGGGCTTCCAATCAAGTTGGGTGCCAAGCAACACCACTTGATCCTGGAAAGCATTGGGGTTCAGCAACCCAATCAAGGAACCCTTTCTGTCAACAGTTACCACGTGACTATAGTTCTTCACTTGTACAATGCTCCCGAGCGCACTTAGAGTATGGTCAACTGTCAAACCCTAATATGTGCACTCACTTGGTTTAGATGCCGCATAGCAATATCAGAAAACTCCTTTTCTGATAAGTAGTCTTGCCCTGGCCAGGGACTATCAGGCATCTTTCCCTAGAGCATTCACTCTCTTATTACCAAGAGCGAGCGATCCCATATTGACCACACAATCACCTTCGAAGGTATTCCACCAGATCCAAACACTTAACTGATTAAGACCTCATGGCTAGAGATCTATGAGTTAAGGTCAAAACCCAGAAGTCCACCAACAAGGTGTCCTTGGTGTCTCAGGTCTAAGGACCAATCACGCCACTGTGACAATGAATCTAGCTGGTTGACAGTTAGGTAATATTACCATCCAACGATTCATAATAGATCAGTTCAGTGAACTCATTCTCCAATGAGCACCTACAGATTCACCTTAGTGTCTTCATACAAGTGACTATGAGATCAGTCACCCTTATCATATGAGCAGGTGCAACCTGTACTAGTCTAATCGGATATCCGATGTCCTTCTCGAATATCCTCCGACTAGGAACAATTAAGAATATGCGTTTAAAGGACATTAATCTCATTGTTATGATCTCATCATAATTAATATCCATTGTGCATATTCATTGACTTCATAATGAAACGATAAACGAATTACACATAATGAATATAAAAACCTTATTATTATTATTAAAGAACAAGATTGTACAAGTTATGATTGGCTTGAGGACACCTATAACTAACAATCTCCTACTTGGACTAAAGCCAATCACCTTTATGTCTTAAACCCATAGACTCTAGGTGGCGCTCAAACACAATTTGAGTCAAAGGCTTCGTCAGTGGATCTGTAATGTTGTCGACTGAAGGAACTCTTTCCACCAGTACATCTCCTCTATTGATAATCTCCCTGATCAGGTGAAATCGCCTCAGAATGTGCTTTGACTTCTGATGAGACCGCGGCTCTTTCGCTTGCGCAATAGCCCCATTGTTGTCACACAGCAATGGGATCTGATCAGAGTCACCCAGCACCACACCAAGGTCGGTGATGAACTTCCTCATCCATACTGCCTCCTTGGCGGCTTCAGTTGTAGCAATGTACTCAGCTTCTGTCGTCGAGTCTGCAGTGGTTTCTTGCTTGGAACTCTTCCAGCTCACTGCACCTCCGTTTAAGGTAAACACAAACCCAGATGTAGACTTGCTATCATCTGGATCTGACTGGAAACTCGAGTCAGTATATGCCTGAAGTTTCAAGTCTCCTCCATAAACCAGAAATATATCCTTAGTCCTTCTCAAGTACTTAAGGATATATTTCACTGCCATCCAGTGTGTTTCACCTGGATTTGCCTGATATCTGCTCGTAACACTTAGAGAAATGCTACATCAGGCCTTGTACATAGCATGGCATACATGATAGACCCTATAGCCGAGGCATAGGGGACTCTATCCATGACTGCCCTCTCTTCAGGAGTCTTGGGAGACTATTCCTTAGAGAGATTAATTCCATGTCTCATTGGTATGAGACCTCTCTTGGAATTTTCCATGCCAAACCTTTTGACAATGGTATCTATGTACATGGATTGGGTCATGCCAAGCATCCTCTTGGATCTATCTCTATAGATACGTATTCCCAATACGTAGGATGCTTCCCCCATATCCTTCATGGAGAAGTTCTTTGACAACCATATCTTTACTGATTATAACATCCCTACATCATTCCCAATGAGCAAGATGTCATCAACGTAAAGTATGAGAAAAGTGACGGCACTCCCACTAATTTTCTTATACACACATGGTTCATCTTCATTCTTAATGAAGTCATAAGATTTGATAGCCTCATCAAATCTTATGTTCCAACTTCGGGAAGCTTGTTTCAATCCATAGATGGACCTTTGAAGCTTGCATACTTTATCTGGACACTCTTTGGATGTAAAACCTTCAGGTTGTATCATATACACTTCTTCCTCAATGTTTCCATTGAGGAAAGTAGTTTTTACATCCATATGCCAGATTTCGTAATCAAAGTATACAGCAATGGCGAGAAGATTTCTGATCGACTTTATCATAGCAACTGGTGAGAAAGTTTTGTCATAGTCAATTCTTTGCCTTTGACGATACCCCTTTGCTACCAACCTTGCCTTATAGGTGTCGATCTATCCATCTGCACCGATCTTTCTCTTAAAGATCCACTTGCACCCAATAGGTACAATACCTTCAGGCAAGTCTACCAAGTTCCAAACTTGGTTGGTGTACATGGACTACATCCCAGAATTCATGGCATCTCACCAATTCCTTGACTGAGGACTATCAATAGCCTCTTGGTAGGTCTTTGGATCATCATCCTCATTATAAGACATGCCTTCACTGATATGTCCAACATATCTTTCGGGCTGTCTAGGTACTCTACCAGACCTACGCTGAACGTGTGTATATTCCTAAACAGGTTCCAAAACCGATGTTTCATCTGGTGGACTTTGCGCAGTTTGTGGATCTAGAACCTCTTCTAGATCTACCTTACTCCCACTGTCCTCCTGGGTAAGGTACTCCTTTTCCAAGAAAACAGCTCTCCTGGCGACAAACACTCTTTGTTCACCAGGATGGTAAAAGTAGTACCCAAACGTTTCTTTTGGGTATCCAACAAACCTGCACTTATCGGTTCTGGATTCCAGTCTATCTGGGTTGTGTCTCTTCACATGGGCAGGACAGCCCCAGACTTTAACATGTTTAAAATCAGGCTTTCTACCCTTCCATATCTCATATGGAGTAGAAGACACAGATTTACTGGGAACCTTGTTTAGAAGATATGCTGCTGACTCTAACGCATATCCCAATAGGGAAACTGGTAACTGTGAACGACTCATCATACATTATACCATGTCTAACAAGGTGCGATTCCTCCTTTCCGATACACCATTCATTTGTGGTGTATAGGGAGGAGTCCATTGAGAAATGATACCATTGTCCTTTAAGAATTGTGTGAACTCTGTACTCAAGTATTCACCTCCTCGGTCTAACCGTTGGGTTTTAATGCTCTTTCCAGTTTGCTTCTCAACTTCATTTTTATATTCTTGGAACTTCTCAAAAGCTTCAGACTTGTACTTCATTAAGTAAACAAATCCGAACCTTGAGCAGCCATCCGTGAATGTAATGAAGTATGAGTAGCCACCCTTGGCTTGGGTAGACATTGGACCACATACATCCGAGTGTATTAGTTCCAATATGTCCTTGGCCCTATCTCCATGTCCACTAAATGGAGATTTGGTCAACTTACCCATTAAACAGGATTCACAAGTTGTATATGATTCATAATCAAATGGATCCAAGTATCCATTCTTATGCAACTTTTGAAGCCTATTCTCACCAATGTGACCAAGCCTACAATGCCACAAGTAGGCAGTGTTCACACTATTCTTACTTCTCTTAGGAGAAACATAAACATGGAGATTTGCATAAGAAACATCAAGTAGATACAAACCATTCACCAAATTTGCTAAAGCAACTAGTTTATTTCTCAAATAAACTGAACAACTATTATTCTCAATGGTAAACTTGTATCCAATTCTGTCTAAACAAGAAACAGAAATAATGTTCTTAATAATGCTAGGCACAAAGTAGAAATCATCTAATAAAAGTAAATCTCCTGAGGGTAACTTGAGCTTCATTGTCCCCACAGTGTGTGCAGCAACACTTGCGCCGTTTCCAAACCTCAAGTTCACCTCGCCCTTGCTCAGCTTCCTTCTACTTGTCAACACCTGCACATCATTGCAGACATGAGAGGCACATCCAGTGTCTAAAACCCAAGATGTGGAATCTCTAATAGACAAGTGAAGATCTATCATATAGATACTTGAAGCTTCGCCAAGCTTCTGCTTCTCCTGAGCCTTCATTGCAAGGTAGTCCTTGCAATTTCTTTTCCAGTGTCCCTTTTTTTTCTTGCAGTGGAAGCACTCGCCCTTTTCTGCTCCTTTGCTTATGTCCTTCTTTTGTTTTTGCTTGGACTGCTTCTTTGCATTGCCTTTCTTAAAGGCTTGCACTGCTCTCCTCTTCTTGTTGGACTTTCCAACCATGAGAACAGTGGGTTTTTCCTTCTTAAGGTTGCCCTCAGTAGTCTTCAGCATGTTCAGCATCTCAGCTAAACTCACCTCAATCTTGTTCATTGTAAAGTTCACAATGAGCTGAGAATATGAATTTGGAAGTGACTGGAGAATGAGGTCCGTGCTCAGTTCCTTGTCAAGAGGAAAACCAAGCCCCTCGAGCCTCTCAATCCACTGTATCATCTTTAGCACATGAGTATGTACTGAAGAGCCCTCTGTCATGCGAGCTCTGAACAGGGCTTTAGATATCTCATATCTCTCTACCCTGCTCTGCTCTTCAAAGAGCTCCTGCAAGTGCTGCATGATGGATCTAGCATCCATATTCTCATGCTGCCTTTGCAACTCATTGCTCATTGAGGCAAGCATGTAGCATTGGGCCAGAGTGGAATCCTCCTTCCACTTCGAAAATTCAAGTGTTTCCCCTTCAGATGCGTCTAGGGGTGGTTTAGCGGGAATCTCACCCTCCAGGACATAGGTAATGCGCTCAGACCTGAGGACAATCTTCAGGCTCCTGAGCCAATCCGAGTAGTTTGGGCCCGTCAATTTGTTGGCATCCAGTATGCCTCGGAGTGGGTTACTTGACGACATTTTTACCTATAAAGGAAATGTAAACACAATTAGCAGATGTTCATAATAATAATTAAATCTAGATTAGGACTTTAATCAAGATTAGTTCCCACTATTTTCCGACAGACTGTATAACCCTCAGATGTACAGAATGAGAAACGCCGATGGTCTCCTAGTGGGGATCGGAATCTTACAGACTCATAGCATGATCTTGTGGATAGCACAACAAACCATACTATGATCTGAAAGCGGCCAACTCTTGACACTTGCAACTCTTGCAATATCCGATCTTATTTCGGCCCCTGAATTTTAATGACCTTGTGGATAGCACAACAAGCCATTAAATCCAGTCTAAGCAGTACCATCATTACGCAATGAACATAGATTCAAATGTAGCCCTGTGGATAGCACAACAAAGCTACACCGTTCCTCTACCCCCGTTTAAGGCATCACCATGCCATAGTTTTAGTCTGTCATCAGATTTGGCAAGCCTTGTGGATAGCACAACAAACTTGCCCGATCTAATGACAATCGTAAAACTATAATGATGGAGGGCCACATAATTCATTCTAAATGATTATGCTACGGCTTAAAGTTTGAACGAGGAGGGATTTTATCATATTTTATCTTGGTCTCAATATCTGCATGCTATTGATATATAGAATTTGGAATATCATATATATTTAATTATATATATCTAGCACATTCCACACATATCACATATATAAAGAAAAACGATGGATGATCATGGACTTTAACCTAGAGTGGCATTACCAGAGCCAGTTGGTAATCCACATTTATGGCAAACATACGGAAGCCTCACATCATATGCACTTGCTTGATGTAACTCTATCTCCAGGAAGGTCTTGCATGATACTCTCCTCCATCTCCGCCAATCCGCTTCTTAATATTACAAGTAACATTTAAATTGGACTCACAAGCCCATAAATATACATCAGATAATATAAGAAACATTGAACAAGTCAAGGGGAGTACACAACAGGAGGGAGATAGAATGTACAACCCGGACTTAATAGAAGGAGAGAGGGAGGCATGCAGTCCTCATAAATTACATCACAAGCCATTAACCATAACCATCATCACATGAAATCTAGGTCCATGATCATCCATCCATACATCAACACATCACATGCATCAACAAGCAATTATCACATAATTACTTCTGAAATACTTTTATTTCAAAAATATACTAATTATATTTTGAACACCATTTAACTAAACAATTTAGCTAATATGGAAAAAAATCTAATCAACATTAGATGAATGCCATTCACCGTTACTGCATGTGTAGCAACCCTAAATTTATGGGAAAAAATTAATTAAATATTTATATTATTTAATTAGAAAATCAAATAAAGGAAAGGTATTAAATCAACTAGGAAATCAAATAAGAGAGAATTAAATAAAACCTAATAAAAGAAAAGGAGTAATGGGCTTTGCTATATTGACCCATTAGAAATTAGTGGGCTAAAATAAATTTTAAGAAGGGGAATAATAGGGAAATACTCAAAATTCATAACTAAAATATTACTAAAATAGAAAAGAGATATTTAATGCATTAAATAGCTAGTTTGAATTAGGATTGGATTCCTAAACCTACCCCAATTGATTGACCACGAAATTCTCTCTCTCCCAACCCAAATAGGAGATCTCTTGCTTAAAAAGGGGAGAGGAAAATAGGAAATTAGGAATTTAATAGGAGTTAGGCTTAAACTAGGAAAGGAATAGGGAGAAGCTTAAATACTTCTCTTAAACCCTCATGGCCGGCCCTAGCTCGTGCCAAGAGGTTCCTGGACCAGGAGGAGAGGCCAAGAGGAGGAGAGTTCATGGAGAGGAAGGATCTCTCAAGTTCTTCCTTGAGTTCTTCAAGTCTTAACCCTAGAAGAGGAAAACGATCAATGGTAGGCATTCTCACAAGCATAAACCATGAAACTTTTTCTGTAGGATGTCTCATCTATCAGGAACAAAGCCCTTTGGTTTCATAATTTTTCATCAAGCATATCTGTCGTTCTTGATTTTTCATGTTCTACAACTGACATGACCCCGAACCCTCTTCTTAATTCTTGACCTCCTTGTATACTCAACCCCATGCCATGAAATTTTTACTGTAGGAACTGATGCATGTTAGGCATCTTTTTCCCCTAAAAGCCCTAAATTTGATTCATCCTATCTTGCGAATTTAATCATTGATCTCAACTATGTACTGTTTCATGTTCATCATGAATACCCGTGTTTAAAACATGTCCAAACCCTGATTGTTTTTCCAATTCCTATTTATTGTAAGTACCCATGCATCTCTAGGTCATTTTGCAACTAGTTTCATAATTTTTCGTTGACTATCCAATTAGTTGTGATTTTCTGAACCACCCAGTGTCAAATAGGGTAAGTTCTGGCCCGCAATCCAATGTAAAGTCCTTTCCCTGTCGGACTCGGGCGCAGACCCTGTGAACGCGACAGCCCAATAGGCCGCGTTCACAAGGTTTGTCGCGATCTGATCACGACAGGGCCTGTCATCGCGATCTGCTGCTGACCTGACTAAGCCTGTCACGACCCATACGAGCACCCATTGTGATCTCAGTGGATCCCATCGCGACCCTCATTAGGGTACGTCGCGATCTTGGTTTTTGCAAGAAACCCCCTGTCTCAGCACTGCTTGATTATCTACAATGTTTGTACTCTTGTTTAACAGTCCTACATACAGAAAGTAACACTGTTATAAATCAAACATTTATGTATGATTAAAATACATGCACCTGATCTTTTCTATCTACAATTTTCATGACGCTTACACACACTTTGAACCATCCAATTATGGCATAATTTGGCATGAAATTATTTCATAATACATCTGGTAATTTATGTAATTAAATTACCCAATACTTATCTATCATTTCTCGCGATGTTTTGGGAATACCGATATCGACGCTCCACTGTTCTAGAACTCCTCTAGAACGTCGAGCACTTGTTTCTATATACACACTTTCTTGACTTGGAAGAAATCTCCATCGGATACTCCTTCTGTCGGACTAGTAAGTCTTTGTTCAAGGTCTCCGTAAGTCTCCTCTTCCCATAGATTCCCACATGGTCGACGAGCCGTTGTACCCTAACACCTATTACACCCTTTAGGGATCAATATGGTTCAAACGGCTATTAGAAAATTCACTCTCGTCTAGAATCACGCCAGACCTCTAGACCTGTGCTTAACATGGCCAGTGGTAAGGTCGTGAGTTCCGCCCGACTGCCAACACCATGTGCGCGTGTTGTGCAACGGTTACTATCGCTCGTTACTCGACGTTTCATGTGCAAGGTCCACTAACTCTCATCTATACTCTACTCGCTCATCTATTCACGTTCACTCTACTATCTCGTCTATTCATCTAGCGCTCTCATCTACTTCTTGGTACTCTACATCGGCCATTGACTGATTGTCTAAAGATAAACATATAACTAATGCCTGGCAATATATAAAGGGCCCGATCTGGTCCTGGGATGTGCGCCCAAAAGTGCTAGTGCCCATGGGAGTTAAATGATCAGAGTGTTTGGCATTACACTCAAGTGCTATCTATCTTGACTATCTAAAATGACAATCAAAAGTGCTATGTTCTCTCGTTGTCCATTGACAATAAAGTGCTATGCTATACTCGTTGTGCTATCTGTACTATAACCATCTTGCTATCCTTGACATTGTGCTATCTTGCTATTATTGTGCTATTCCCGACACTTGTGCTAATCTTGGTAAGTCTATATTTGGAAAGTCTTGCTATTTCGTTCATGTACTGTCTTGCTATATTTTTACTTGACACTCTTTTCCGTTCTGTCATTAGTTACTCTGCCTTTAATGCATTAATTACTTAAAGATTGCTTGAGCTTGAGATTTAACTCCTATTGGGAGATGTTCGCTCACCCTGCGTTATTTGTCATTGTGTTCTCAGGTGAGACCGAGGATGAACCATACACTCAAGAGGACGGGAACAACCTGGAGTGATGTCATGAGTACCCTAGCATCATATTGCTATGTTTAGCGTTGTAGTAGTTAGGTTTGAAGTTTAGTCTTTTGCTTTATTCCAATGTAATCGGGCCCTATAGATTGGCTCTGATATTAGTGGTTGTAACTAGACATTGGAAAGATATCAATGAAATGAATTTGCTTTATCATTATTCATTTTGAAATGGTTTGATGTCTAGTACTCGTTCTATACCCTTTTCTTGCAACTGCCTCGTGTTCTGATATTTCGCGTCGGGGCGTGATAGCGTGAATCCACCAAATTTTACTGTTAATTAATTTAATGAGAATCACATTCTCAAACTAATCAATATGCATTAATTAGATAAGAGGAAATAATTAAAACAATTTTAGAATTCCCTTAAACTAATTGAACATTGGGTAAAACATCTGAAAATTAATTTACAAAGAGCTAAAACAATTTTAAAACTCCTAAAAATAATTTTCATAATTTTATGGAATTTTAAGATTTTTTCTAGCTTTTAAACACTTTAAAAACAAAAACAAATGTTTTTGGCCGGTCGGATCTGGCACGGGCCGGATCCGCCTGCCCGGACCTATGGGGGTCCGCCCGCGACTTACCCGCGGGTGAACCCGTGCGCGGCCTGCGGGGGACCTGCGCGGGGTCACCTCCTCTGCCTGACTGGGGGGGGGGGAGGGGGGGGGGGGGGCGCGGCTAGGGTGAAACCCTAGCCGCCGCCGCCCCCGACGCAGGGCGGGAGTGGGGCGGCCCCGCCGGCCCCGCGCCGCCTCTGGCGGCCGCGCTCAGCGCCGGCGACGTCGGCGGCCGCTTGCCAAGGCCCCAAAAGCCCAGAAAAAACCCGAGAAACCCCAAAATCTACAGAAATTGCCCCCATCTTGGACTGTCCAAGAAGATGAAAATAGCACGGCGGCGGCATCTTGCAGAGGGCCGTGTGACCTCTATAGAGGGCCAAACGACGTCACAAAGGGTTCTTCGCGATGCCCTTGGTACCAGAAACAACTTCCATGTACCAACAGGAAGTGCACATCCCATGTGCGACCCAAGAACGTAATAAAGATGGGGATTCATGCAGGACGCGAATCGACAAAAACACATGAAAAACGTTCATATGGCGCCGATTCCGACCGAGCCAGCAACCTGGCTCTGATACCACTGTAAGGAATCGATCAGAGCTAAGCGAAAACACGATTCTCTCCATTTGATATTGTTGCCGATGGTCGGAATCGATCGAAAAATGGAAAACCCGCGCGGGAAGATCCGATCTTTACCTTTGCGGGGTTGCACAACTCCCTAATCCAGGGAGAAGGTACATTGGAGGTGCTGGTGCTTCAAGCCGTTCAAGTGTCCGGCCTCTACATGTATCCATGCGAGCTCCAGATGCAGATGGGATCTCCTCGGTCTCCACGCGTCTCCCGGATCTCAGCTCCACCATGTGCCAGAGAGAGAGGTGGGGCGCCCTAGGAGAGAGAGAGGAGGAGGCGGCCAGAGAGGACCCTGGAGCTTGGCCCAGGTTTTGACTCTCCACGTGCATATATAGACTCTGTGGTTTTTCACAAAACCCAGTTAATATCTATAACGGTCATCCTGCCCAATCTGCTCAGAACTCTATTGCGTGTGACCCTCTAGCCCAAGTGCTAGTCCAGTTTTCAGCCCATTAAGTCCAATAACTCTTTATTGACTTACTGCAATTAATTAATATCTCATATTAATTAATTATACAATCAATTATCGTCTCACGATAATTGACCGGGCTTCCAATCAAGTTGAGTGCCAAGCAACACCACTTGATCTTGGAAAGCATTGGGGTTCAGCAACCCAATCAAGGAACCCTTTCTGTCAACAGTTACCATGTGACTATAATTCTTCGCTCGTACAATGCTCCCGAGCACACTTAGGGTATGGTCAACTGTCAAACCCTAATATGTGCACTCACTTGGTTTAGATGCCGCATAGCAATATCAGAAAACTCCTTTTCTGATAAGTAGTCTTGCCCTGGCCAGGGACTATCAGGAATCTTTCCCTAGAGCATTCACTCTCTTATTACCGAGAGCGAGCGATCCCATATTGACCACACAATCACCTTCGAAGGTATTCCACCAGATCCGAACACTTAACTGATTAAGACCTCATGGCTAGAGATCTATGAGTTAAGGTCAAACCCAGAAGTCCACCAACAAGGTGTCCTTGGTGTCTCAAGTCTAAGGACCAATCACGCCACTGTGACAATGAATCTAGCTGGTTGACAGTTAGGTAATATTACCATCCAACGATTCATAACGAATCAGTTCAGTGAACTCATTCTCCAATGAGCACCTATAGATTCACCTTAGTGTCTCCACACAAGTGACTATGAGATCAGTCACCCTTATCATATGAGCAGGTGCAACTTGTACTAGTCTAACCGTGTAGCATATCGACTGTTCAGATAATCTTTTATTCGTTGTGGTGGCCAGTGTGTGGCCCACATTGTGAGTAGCATGTGATTTCATAGGTTTCCGGGGCATTGTGGGCCGGCTGGTTGGCCCAAAACGCAGGTTTGTTCTCTATCCATGAACGCGACCGAGGGGCTCGTCGCATTCTCATCACGACACTCGGGGGTGTCGCGTTTAGGTTGCCGCTGTTTTTGGCTCGTCGTCTGCATGCGCGCCGTGTGTCGCGCGCTGGACGGGCGTGCTGACGTCGATAGGCGGATCGCGATGGGTAGCCGCATCACGACTAGGTCGCGACGTCACAATACGTCGCGTTCCCAACTGAGCTGCATTTTTAAGAAACCCTGGCAGAACATAGCTTTCACAAGCTCTGCTCGGCCAGGGGAGGTTTTGCTATTGGGTTTTTTTGGGCGATTCGAGCTCGTGGGACTTGGTTGGACGTGTTCTCACCGAGAGGATCGCGTGTGGAGTGGGAGAAACGCCGGGTTAACGCCGTTTATGTGTTCTTCATCAAAGTAGGGAGATTCTACCCTTTTTCTTCGTGGAATCGTGGTGTGTGTGTCGTGTGATGTGTTTACTACTTTAAGAATCGTAGATGGCATGCTAGGACATCACAAAGAGCATGAAACATGGATTAGAAACCATGTATGATAGGATTTTTAGGGTTTTCTGGCGAAGGGGACTCGGATAGGGTTTCTCGCCTGCGAAGGCGACGGTCTCCCCTGTCGCGATCTGACCGCGATAGGATGATACGTCGCGTTCGCATCTCTTGATTACGACTGGTCTGGGCGTCGCTATCTGAACGTGACTTGAGCCTCTGTCGCGATCGCAGCCGAGGGTTGTTATTTGTGTACAATTGTTAATGTATGTATCCATTACTGTTTAACCGATGCATGGCATGGTTAACCGATGTGTGTAGAGGTGGTTTGTGGTGCTTTGGCATTTGTTGCGCTCCTCGGAAGTGTTGTTCACATGGTAAGCTATAAGCTCACGTAGGTGTGTGTGTGAGTTTCAGTGACCCGTATGTATTCACGTGGTTTACGTAGCGTGCACGAGTTTCCGTGTATGTGGCAGGTAGTGTTACGCCTTCTGTGGTTACCTCTTCAGTTGGGAGCCCTAGGTTCTGAGGTGAGCCAGGCACGTGGGTGTGCTCGGGGTTTGTCCCGGTACAGTGGTACTGTCAGGGTCTTATCATCTTCCTGGACACCCTCACTCTCGGGGAGAGTTGCCATTCGACTGAGGGAAAGATAGCAATGGGACAGTGACTTGTGAGAGTTTGTGTTTAATCACTTGTAGCGTGCTCATAGTTGGGGGGACGGACACCAGTAGACGTACTGGACCCCAGCTAGTCCTCTTTCCAGTGCCTCACTTTAGGGAGCTTAGGCCGGAGTCCCTAAAGGTGACAGGCATGGGCCTGCGGGGTGTGACCTACAGGTGTGGTGGTTTGGTTGGTCTCCATAGTTCTTGTTTGGTTTAGTGGAGCGGCAGCTAGACCTTTCGTCCGTGGCTGCTAGGCTGAGAGGTAGACCTGTGTGTTTGTCCGGGTTGGTTGTTGGTGTCGCGAGCCAGGCTACGCGACCCGAGTTGGCGTTTACCTACTTTAGCTCGTACCCTGTTTGGGTTTTCCGTTTATTTATTCATTAACATTACCTTCGAGATCAGCAAGCGGTAAGTAAGTTACAGCTTTAATATCTTGCTTAAATAATTCTATAAATTGTTATAGCGTAGCTTCCTGCTTAGTTACTTGAGTTGTGGTTTGCTCGGTTTCTTTGGGAGAGTTTCCCTACTGAGCCAGTGACTAGAGAGGCTCAGCCCCCCACTCCTTTCAGGTGAGGGAGAGCAGGAGGCTTCCCACCGTCTTCTAGTTCCGGGCCGCACCGTAGCGGAGCAGGGTTTGCGCCACCTCCAGTAGTGTAATTTTCTCTCTTTGTACATGTAGCAACCCTAAATTTTGGGAAAAAAATTAAATATTTATATTATTTAATTAGGAAATCAAATAAAAAGAATTAAATAAAACCCATTAAAAGAAAAAGGAGTAATGGGCTTTTCTATATTGACCCATTACAAATTAGTGGGCTAAAATAGAGATTTTAAAAGGGGAATAATAGAGAAAATACCCTAAATTCAGAGTTTAATTATCTCCTAATTAGAAAGGGGTTATTAAAGCAATAAAAGTGGCAATTAGAGTTGGAATAGGATTCCTAAACCTACCCCATATAGTCTAGCACGAATTTAGATACTATCCTAACCCAATTAGATATTGGAAAGCAAGAGAGGAAATGTGGAGTTAGGAAATCTCGGAATTAAGAGGAATTTGAGTAGTAGTAGGAATAGGAACTTGTGTTTATATAAATACACCTCTTAAATCCTCATGGCCAACCCTAGCTCATGCAAAGAGGTTCTTGGAGGTGGAGAAGAGGCCAAGGAGGAGGAGAAATCGAGGAGAGGAAGATTCATCAAGCTTCTTCCTTTGTTCTTGGAGTTCTTAACCCTAGAAGACAAATCGAGTCCAAGGTAGGCATTCTCACAAGATAAAATTCTGAAATCTCGTCTCTAGGTTCTTCCTACCCTCTTGAATGAAACCCCCAGGTTTCATATTTTTCCATCGATCAAATCTTTTCTTATAAATTTTCAAAGTTCTGTACACTTCATGACCCCGAGTCCTTTTCTTTAATGCATATCTTTGAATCCACTCGTCCTCTTGTCATGAAACTTTTTGAGCAAATACTGAGGGTTGATAGTCATCTTTTGCCCCTGAAAGCCCTAAATTTGATTCACTCTAGTTGGTGAATTAAATCGTCTATTCCAAGTTGCTCACTGTTCTTGTTCTTCAGGTTGCATGAATTTAAAACCTATCGAGTTTCTTGAAACTACAAATTCCTATTTACTGCATGTACCCTGGCCTGTCTGGAGTTGTTAGAAGTTTGTTTCACAAATTTCATAAACCATGTGATTGTTCTAATTTTTCAAAGCACCCTGTATCAATTTGATTCAAGTTGGCCCGCAATCCAAACCCTGGTCTGATTCCTGTCAGGTCCAGGCACAGACCACCAGATTGCGATGGGCCGATATGTCGCCTTCTGAGGTCCGATTGCGACAGCCTACCCGTCGCGTTCAGAAAGTGACAGGTGAGCCGTCGCTATCCTTGTGCCTGTCCTGTCGCGACCCTTTCCCGCCTCTGTCGCGTTCACAAGGCCGTCGTGACAGTACCCATGTCGCGATTTGCCTACCCCTGTCGCAATCCTTACTGGCCTATGTCGCCTTCACAGGTTTTTGATGAAAACCCATAAAAATTATTTCTGTCGCCTTCTAAATAATTCTTACGCCTTTTTACAGTTATACCCCCAGTAAAACTTGTTAAAAAAATGGAGCTACATTGAATGATTTAAAATACATATTCACGACTTATTTCTAGCTATGATCTCTCTTACACATGAACACACATGAACCATCCATATATGGCTGAACTCTGGCATAAAATATCTCATAATGTATCTGGTAATTTATTGCAATAAAGTATATTAATTGCCCTATTTTAAAGGACTTGTATTCGTTTCTTGCGTTGTTTATATACCGATATTGACGCTCCACTGTTCTAGAATTCCTCTAGAACGTCGAGCACCTGTTTTTATGTACACACTTTACTTGGCTTGTGGTGAACTCTCCGTCAGATATTCCTTTCGCCGGACTAGTGAACTCTTGCACAAGACCTTCGTAAGTCTCCTCTAATCATGGATTCCCACATGGTCGACGAGCCGGTTGTACCCTAACACCCATTACACCTTTAGGGATCGATATGATCCAAACGGCTATTAGAAGTTCACTCTCATCTTGAATCACGCCAGACCTCTGGACCTGTGCTTAACATGGCCAGTACAGGATAGATGTATTTCCAGAAGAGTTGTCGGGGATAGCGCCGCGCAGAGAGGTAGATTTCACTATTGAATTAGAACCAGACAGTATGCCGATCTCAAAGGCACCGTACAGGATGGCACCAGCAGAATTGAGAGAATTAAAGAAGCAGTTGCAGGAGCTATTAGAAAAGGTTTTATCAGACCAAGTCACTCACCATGGGGTGCACCAGTGCTATTTGTTAGAAAGAAGGATGGTAGTCTGAGGATGTGTATAGATTACCGGCAGTTGAATAAGGTTACTATCAAGAATAAGTATCCGCTCCCAAGAATAGATGATTTGTTTGATCAGCTTCAGTCAGCAAAAGTGTTCTCCAAGATTGATTTGAGGTCAGGATATCATCAGTTGAGAATTAAAGAAGAAGATATTGAAAAGTCAGCTTTCAGGACCAGGTATGGACATTATGAATTTGTAGTAATGCCATTTGGATTGACAAATGCGCCAACAGCTTTTATGAACTTGATGAATAGAATATTTCATCCATATCTGGATCAGTTTATAGTAGTTTTTATCGATGATATCTTAATATATTCAACATCTGAAGAAGAGCATGCAGCCCATCTAAGAATCACATTGCAAACATTGAGAGAACATCAATTGTATGCTAAGTTCAGTAAGTGTGAATTCTGGCTGAAAGAAATACAATTTTTGGATCATGTGATTTCTGGTGAAGGAGTAGCAGTGGATCCAACAAAAGTGGAAGTAGTGTTGAAGTGGGCAGAACCAAAAACAGTGTCAGAGATTAGAAGCTTTTTGGGTCTTGCAGGTTATTATAGAAGATTTATTCAAGATTTTTCTAAAATAGCAGCCCCAATGACTAAGTTGACTAGGAAAGAAGTTTCTTTTGTGTGGTCTTCTGAGTGCAGGCGCAGTTTGCTGAATTGAAAAAGAGGCTTACTACAGCACCAATATTAGAAATTCCTTCAGGAAGTGGTGGTTTGTGATATATACAGATGCATCTAGAAGAGGATTAGGGGTAGTATTAATGCAGCATGGAAAAGTGGTTGCTTATGCTTTTAGGCAATTAAAGAAACATGAAGAGAATTACCCGACTCATGATTTGGAGCTGGCAGCGGTAGTGTTTGCTTTGAAAATTGGCGGCATTATTTATATGGAGAAAAAATTGAAATATTCACAGATCATAAGAGCTTGAAATATATATTTTCACAGAAAGATTTGAATTTAAGGCAACGCAGATGGATGGAATATTTGAAAGACTATGACTTCAGTTTGGGATATCATCCGGGTAAAGCAAATGTTGTGGCAGATGTATTGAGCAGAAAAGCTGTTATGAATCAACTTATGATCAGAGAATGGAAATTATATGAAGAAATAGCAGATAATTCCTTATATGTGCCAAATAGTCAGCAGAGAGCAGTGTTGGCAAATAGTGCAGTTGAACCTTCTCTTTATAAACAGATAGTTGAAGCCCAGAAAGCAGATGAGAACTTGGCAGATATTTTAAGAATGGAGGAGGTAACCTTGGGCCATGATAATGTAGTTAGGTTAAAAGGCCGAGTATATGTCCCAGTTGATGCAGGAATTAGACAGAAAGTGCTAGAGGAGGCCCACAGGTCAAGATATACTATTCATTCAGGCAGTACTAAGATGTATCAGGGAATGAAGGGTTTTTATTGGTGGCCAAACATGAAAAGAGAAATTGCAGAATTTATAGCAAGATGTGCCGTTTGTCAGCAAGTAAAAGCAGAACATCAACGACTAGGAGGTTTGTTGCAACCTTTGCCCATACCACAGTGGAAATGGGATGATATAGCTATGGATTTTATAGTGGGTTTGCCCAGCTCAGCAGGTCATAATGGCATTTGGGTTTTTGTTGATAGACTGACTAAAGTTTGCAGATTGTTATCGGTTAATATGTCATGGTCAGTAGATAGGTTAGCCAAGTTATATGTGGAAAGAATATACCATTGCATGGAATTCCAGTTACTATTGTTTCAGATCGAGATCCAAGATTCACCTCAGGCTTTTGGAGAAGTTTGCAAAGGGTAATTGGTACAGAGTTAAGATATAGTTCAGCATACCACCGCAGACAGATGGACAGACAGAAAGGACCATCCAGACAATAGAAGATATCTTGAGGGCCTGTTGTTTGATTTGGGGAGGAATATGGGAACGTCATTTGGGTATGGTTGAGTTTGCATATAATAACAATTATCAAGCAAGTATCGGAATGGCACCTTATGAGGCATTATATGGCAGACCATGCAGGACACCATTGAATTGGCATGAAGTAGGAGAAAGGCGAGTTCTAGGTCTGGAGTTAATCAGGCAATGTGCAGAAACAATTAAGTTTATTATAGAAAAACTTCAGATAGCACACAGTCGACAGAAGAGTTATGCTGATAACAGACGCAGGCCATTGCAGTTTGAAGTAGGGGATTATGTATTTTTGAAGGTTTCTCTTACTAAAGGTGTATTTAGATTCAGCAAGCGAAGAAAGTTGAGCCCCAGATATGTAGGTCCATTCCAGGTAATGGAAAGATTTGGCGAGACGGCTTACAGGTTAGATCTGCCAGCAGACTTCGCAGATGTTCATAATGTGTTCCATGTCTCAATGCTCAGAAAGTACATTGAAGATCTGTCCCAAGTAATCAGTTACCAGAGAAGTGAATTAAAGCCAGACATGACTATGCCAGAATATCCAATACAGATCACAGGCCGCAGAACCCAAAAGCTCAGGAATAAGAATATTGATTTAGTGAAAGTCAGATGGGAAAACAGACAAGGCGGTGAGGATACTTGGGAACTAGCGGAGGAAATGATGAAGATGTATCCATACTTGTTTGAGTAAGCTTCTAATTCTTTTAGGTGATAGTACCTTATTTGTTTTAAATTGAAAATTTTTGTTATCGGGTTCCACTTTAAATTTGAGGATGAAATTTTTTTTGGTGATAGTAATGTAGCATATCGACTATTCGGATCGTCTTATATTCATTGTGGTGGCCAGTGTGTGGCCCACATTGTGAGTAGCAAGTGCTTTCACAGGTTTCCGGGGTGTTGTGGGCCGGCTGGTTGGCCCAAAACGTAGGTTTGTTCTCTGTCCCTGAAAGCGACTGAGGGGCTCGTCGCATTCTCATCGCGACACTCGGGGGCGTCGCGTTCAGGTTGCCGGTGTTTTGGCTTGTCGTCTGCATCCACGCCGCGTGTCGCGCGCTGGATGGGCGTGCTGATGTCGACAGGTGGATCGCGACGGGTAGCCGCGTCGCGACCAGGTCGCGACGTCGCGATACGTCGCGTTCCCAACCGAGCTGCGTTTTTAAGAAACCTGGCAGAACAGAGCTTTCACAAGCTCTGCTCGACCAGGGGAGGTTTTGCTTGTGGGTTTTTGGGCGATTCGAGCTCTTGGGACTTGGTTGGACGTGTTCTCGCAGCGAGGATCGCGTGTGGAGCGGGAGAGAAACGCTAGGTTAATGCCGTTTAGGTGTTCTTCATCAAAGTAGGGAGATTCTACCCTTTTTCTTCTTGGAATCGTGGTGTGTGTGTCGTGTGATGTGTTTACTGCTTTAAGAATCATAGATGGCATGCTAGGACATCACAAAGAGCATGAAAAATGGATTAGAAACCATGTATGATAGGATTTTTAGGGTTTTCTGGCAAAGGGGACTCGGATAGGGTTTCTCGCCTGTGAAGGCGACGGTCTCCCCTGTCGCGATCTGATCGCGATAGGATGATACATCGCTTTCGCATCTCTTGATTGCGACTGGTCGGGGCGTCGCTATCTGAACGCGACTTGAGCCTCTGTCGCGATCGCAGCCGAGGGTTGTTATTTGCGTACAATTGTTAATGTATGTATCCATTACTGTTTAAACCGATGCATGGCATGGTTAACCGATGTGTGTAGAGGTGGTTTGTGTGCTTTGGCATTTGTTGCGCTCCTCGGAGGTGCTGTTCACATGGTGAGCTATAAGCTCACGTGGGTGTGTGTGAGTTTCAGTGACCCATATGTGTTCACGTGGTTTGCGTAGCGTGCACGAGTTTCTGTGTACATGGCAGGTAGTGTTACGCCTTCTGTGGTTACCTCTTCAGTTGGGAGCCCCAGGTTCCGAGGTGAGCCAGGCACGGGGTGTGCTCGGGGTTTGTTCCGGTACAATGGTACTGTCAGGGTCTTGTCGTCTTCCTGGACACCCTCACTCTCGGGGAGAGTTGCCGTCCAGTTGAGGGAAAGACGACAGTGGGACAGTGACTTGTGAGAGTTTGTGTTTAGTCACTTGTAGCGCGCTCCTAGTTGGGGGACGGACACCAGTAGACGTACTGGACCCCAGCTAGTCCTCTTTCCAGTGCCTCACTTTAGGGAGCTTAAGCCGGAGTCCCTAAAGGTGACAGGCATGGGCCTGCAGGGTGTGACCTGCAGGTGTGGTGCTTTGGTTGGTCTCCATAGTTCTTGTTTGGTTTAGTGGAGCGGCAGCTGGACCTTTCGTCCGTGGCTGCGAGGCTGAGAGGTAGACCTGTGTGTTTGTCCGGGTTGGTTGCTGGTGTCGCGAGCCAGGCTACGCGACCCGAGTTTGGCGTTTCCCTACTTTTGCTCGTACACCTGTTTGGGTTTTCCGTTTATTTATTTATTAACATTACTTTCAAGATTAGCAAGCAGTAAGTAAGTTACAGCTTTAATATCTTGCTTAAATAATTCTATAAATTGTTATAGCATAGCTTCCTGCTTAGTTACTTGAGTTGTGGTTTGCTCGGTTTCTTTGGGAGAGTTTCCCTACTGAGCCAGTGACTAGCGAGGCTCACCCCCCTACTCCTTTCAGGTTAGGGAGAGCAGGAGGCTTCCCAACCGTCTTCTAGTTCCGAGCTGCACCATAGCGAAGCAGGGTCTGCGCCACCTCCAGCAGTGTAATTTTCTCTCTTTGTACACCTCGGGGTATGCCCCAGGTTCTGTTGTACAGGTTTATGGTTTTAGTTGAGAAACTGGCTACGTAAATCCCATGTATATATTTGTGGAATGGAAATTTTACTTCTGTTCTGTGGTTTCCTTTATATTTCTATGGACTTGTGTGAATGATATCCCTTGCGAAGCTTTGGCTCGTTCGCGGGAGGTGGAGTCGTGTCACGCTCGTTATCAGGTTAACGGGTTTGAACGATGTGGTCCGTCACAAACTGGATATCCGATGTCCTTCTCGAATATCCTCCGACTAGGAACAATTAAGAATATGCGTTTAAAGGACATTAATCCCATTGTTATGATCTCATCATAATTAATATCCATTGCGCATATTCATGGACTTCATAATGAAACGATAAACGAATTACACATAATGAATATAAAAGCCTTATTATTATTATTAAAGAACAAGATTGTACAAGTTATGATTGGCTTGAGGACACCTATAATTAATAGAGGGCTGCCTCAGGATAAGCTTTGCACCATTCAGAGTTGTCAATCTTTCAGACTCTGAAAGTATAGGTGCTAAGACTGATGACTGATGAATCCTCTTTGATATTCTCTGAAGATGAATTGGTGGAAGGCAAGAGCCGTTCCCCTCTGAATGAATATCTTGGCCATGACTCTTGCAAATCTTTGAAAAATGATAAGACCCACCTCAGATTCCATAAAGAGAAAGTGAAGCTTGGGAGAAAGGCAATTTCTGGCATCTTCAAGGTTGCAAAATCACTTGAAGAGGGGTGTTGACAGGATTTTCTCTGCGGAGCAGAGCTATGGCTCCTTGGAATTGACTAAGCTGGACTTCTAGCAGGCGGTTGACAAAGTAGTAGTCTTGGTACATTTGGAATGCCTGATGAATTTGATCTCCTTTGAATGAAGGGACCCCAAGAGTCTCTGTGTTGGCAGACAAACCACTCAGACAAGGTGAGAGGGTGATCTTTGGGTGGAACAATGTTTATTCTGGCAACCTCGAATTTTCTGTAGAGTGCTTTGTTGGCCTTGGCCCACTGATCTTCAGTCTTGGACTCAGTAGTGGATAAGATTTTGGCTTGTTCAACCTTGGGAAGACCCGAAGTAGGAAGAATGATGTTTAGATGTTAGAAAGGTTAAGGTAAGGAAGACCAAAAGTGGCTGCAAAAGTGCACTTTTGGAGATATTCAGTATATAGGGTTCTCCTTCTGTTGACCACAGAAAAAGAATACCATAGAGGGGGAAAGAGAGTTTGATTGGAGGGAAAAACAAGAGCTGAAGATGTTTTTCTTTTCTTAGAGGCAGGACTGGAGGAAGGTTGGGAATCAGTCCTGTGAATGTGAGTAGAGACAACAAGAACTGTGTGGAGGATGGCTTCTTCAAACTCATCCTTGATGTCATGCACAGAATGAGGAGTGACACTGGCTGCTTCAGGAATGATGGTGATAAAAGAGGGTGGAGTAGGTAGATGAAAGGAACCAAAAGTGGAGGTAGGAGGAGGTGAGTGGATGGTCCAGTAGATGAGGGACCTTCTGAAGAAGGACCAGTAGAAGAGGATGAGGCTGGAGGTGCCTCAGAGGTGGGATGAGGAATGGAAGAGGAAAAAGGAGGTGATGAAGAGGTGGCAGTAGGGAAAGGGGTAGGAGAAGATATGTGTTTAGGAAGGGGTTTCTTGAAGGTTTCAGGGGCAGAAGGGGCAGTGAAGAATGTGGGTGGAGAGGAAGGGGCTGGAGTCTGAAGATTTGGAGATTCAGAAGGCCCTGGAGGCACAACAGCTTCCTCTACAGATACTTGAGGCCCGGTTGGCCCTGCTACTGACCCCATTTGCACAGATGGCTCGGATGGCCCAGCACTAATATGTTCAACCGCACGTGGCCCTGATGGCCCAGACTCTTCCAAGGATGGCCCTGGTGGCCCGGATTCTACAACTGATGGCCTTGATGGCCCAACTTCCTCTACAGATGGCCCTGATGGCCCTGTACTAACCTCTGGTGCAGAGTGAGTGGGAGCAGGAGTGGTAGGAGCTGACAGCTACACCCTCACAAAATTTGATAAATTTGTTACTAGGTTCTTTAGGCTACCCAACTCACTTCTCATCTCCTTGAGCTCATTTTTGACTGCTCCAAACTCCTTGGCTCCAGTGCTCTGGCTAATGAAAATAGATGATATATCTGATTGTAAGGAGCACAAGATTTCCCCATGAGCGTTCAGTCTAGCAATGGCTGGCTTTATGTGCACATGAATCTTCTTCTTCCTGGATCTGTGGTGTGCTTTCCTGGTGAGCAGGGGAACTTTAGGAGCAACACCTTTACCTCTACCTCCTGAGCCAACAGCTGGCTCTACATTATCTTCTAAAGTATCATCAACCAGTCCTTGTTGGAACTGGTCAGCAGGGGCACTGGCAGTGTGCTCCCCCTGAATTTCTGGCTCCACTGGGACTTCTGGCTCCCCCTGAGCTGGAGCATCTATCATCTGAACATCTTCAGCGTGGCCTGGTGCCACAACCTCTGCAACTGTGTCTTCATGGCTCTCCTTTAGAGCAGCTTCTACTTCAAGAACATTGGGGGTTTCTTCTATGAGAGTATCTTCAAGCTCCCCCTCAAAATGAGCAGCACTATCAACAATTACTTCTTCAAAGATGGCAAGTGTAGAGACTGTAGGAGGGACAATTTCTTCAGTAGATTGCCCAATGAGCTCAATGTGTTTTGGTGTAATGTCCTCAATCCTCCTTTCAGGAGCAGGAGGCTCCTCTTCTCTGACTGCTGCTTCTTCTTCTTGAACTGGAGGGTCTTCAGGGACTTCTCTAATGATAGCTTCACTCTCTGCTACTGAAGTCTTGGTCCATACATTTCCAATGAGAGAAATGTTGGCCCTTTTGGTACGGCAGCAATAACCTAGAGGGGGGGGGGGGGTGAATAGGTTTTCTGAAATCTGAAATAGAAACTTAAACATAGAAAATTATCACTTCAAAGTTTGGTTAGTTGAGTGTGATAGAGAGTAGCAGTGCAGAAGCAAATAAACAATCACACAAACAACACAAGGAATTTATCCTGGTTCGGCCCTTCCCACATGGAAGTCCTACGCTCAGTCCCCAAGCAATCTCTTGAGATTTTACTAACAAAGGGTACAGTCCCCCTCAAGGACAATACAAACCCAGCACCCCAGCTGGTCTTCTTCTCTTTCCCAGGCAAGAAGGTAGCCCACTTCTCTTACAGGTCAAGAAGCCAACCTCTTGGTACAAACCCCAGTGCGGTTCTGCTAGACACAAACCCCTAGCTAGATTCTACACTGTATACAGTCCTACAGCTGGACAAAATCTTTCTTTAGAAAAGAAAAAACAAAGCTGAGAGTTGGAACAGATGAACACCAACTAAAAGAAAACTCTCAGCGAAAAGACTCTCTCCCCCAGATTACAAGATGCACATAGAGAGAGTGAAGAGAGGAGAAGGAGTTTGAATGCTTGAGTGCTTCAGTTGCTTGAACACTTCTCTTGGCTCGGGCTCTTTCTCTCTTTTCCTTTTAGTGTATGTGGCGTTTAGGCTCTTCCTGGATGTACACTCCTTCAAAGATATTCAGGAAAGCTCTGCTTCTTCTTCTTCAGCCTTGCTTCATCTTTAATAAGAGAGGCTTTGAATAGATTCGTTGAAGATATCCGTTGGAACTCTTCTAGTCGTTGGTGATCTTTCTATTCTTTTTCTTCTTCAGACTATCAGCCACTTGGTGGTCTTTGACGTCTGTAAACATAGAAGAAAGACTTTAGATAAAAGAGTGTTTCTGTCAAAAAGGTTCTTACCTCTATGTTACTGTTGTCTCCCAGAAGTGGTAGGTAAGCCCCTTTTTGTCTGACAGGACAGAAGAGATCTAGAGAGATAAAAAAGATCTTCTGTCAGAAATATATTTGACTTTTCATTAGTTTCCAAAACATTTGAAATATAAAGGAAATCGATGTTTAAGAAAGAGAAAATCGTTGTTTGCCTTATCGGAACGTTACAACGATCAAATCGTTGTTTAACTTATCAAATCGATACAGCAACCAAATCATTGTTTCACTTAACAAATCGATACGGCTATCAAATTGTTGTTTAGTGAAAGCAAATCATTGTTTGACCGGATCGTTATACAGATATAAGCAAATCATTATAAACAAATCGTTGTTTGCTTTATCGATGTGGCACTTTATGAACAGAAATCGATGTATATTGAATAGACATCAATCTATCTTTTCAATTCAAATCACATAGCAATAGTATAATGAATTTATATTTATTAGGAAAACATGATATTAAATATATTAAATAATATTTAATTAATCATAAATTTTGTTATGACCAAAATATAAGGATAAAATATAGAGAGGTTCAACAGGAAAATCCACTCTTCTTCAGGTTCCTTGATCTGATTAGCTGACCCATCTTTCATTAATTCTCCTTTCAGATCTATATCTAGGTGACTGAAAATTCTTATCAGTAGATGAGCATAGGGAAGGGACACTGCTAGCTTGTTCTTCTGTCCCAAATGGCTTCTGTAGTAGACTTCATTCTTTCTATAATCACCCGAGCCATGTTTATTTATTGCTTTTAAACGGCCCAGAACATCATGTCTGCATCTCCCTTAGTGCATGACGAAAAAGTGGCACTTCTTGGCACTAAAATCTGACAAACTAGAAAATGTAGGATTCTGTTGAAGGCATCGAATTGATTGATGTCGATCTTTCCATCCTTCAATTTGTATTTAGTTCCAATAATCCCTAGCCCCTTTGCATGAATATCCACAGATTCAACCAAACTGTGCCCGACTGTGGACACACCAAACAAACTCTCCAACAAATCATGAGTGATGTGAATGGATGTACCTTTAACTGTGGAGGTGAGAGAACCATCTTCCTCTATCTTCAAACACGTATAGAAAGCCTTCGCCAGATGCGGATAGCTGGGTTCTGAGACTGTGCATATCCCTATCAACTTCAACCTCTGAAGGGCTTCGACCACACTATGCATCCCATGCTTCTCCAGGTCTGCTAGATCCACTGCCTTGTTCCCACAGAACTTGGTCTTCACAGCTGAAAATCTCTCCTATTGATCGGCCGTGAGAAAGGCAACACTATAACCACCTACACTACCGGAGCTCCCAGAAGCGGCCATGGAATCGAGCAAGGTAGGGTTCTCGAGGATTGTGGGAGAAGGAAGAACAGAACCCCTCAAGAAATTTGAGTGGGAGGGAATGGTTTCTTCGAAAGCACGGAGAGGTTTGCCGGAGTCGATGAGGATTTCATAGGCTTTCAAGTCGAACGAGATAAGAGAGAGAGAGAAAGCGAATCGGTGAGGGAAGGATTATGGTCGTAATGGAGGGACATAAAGGCTCTTTTTGAAATGACGGAGCAATAAATGCTGGTAACGAGAAAATAGGAAAGGATAACGCAAGTAGAATGGATTTACTTAAATCTAGCGGGGAAAGATAAGTCTTATCCTGAAATTTATTATTTTATTTCAGTTACATACAGATATATCTGTTACAAATTGCACATGCCTAATTCCCTTCTAAAAGACATAAATCTCTCTTCAGGTAAGGCTTTTGTAAAGATATCTGCTAACTGATTTTGAGTATCTACAAATGAAATATTAATATTACCATTAGCTACATGATCTCTAATAAAATAATGTCTGACCTCTATATGTTTCCTTCTGGAGTGTTGTACTGGATTTTTCATGAGATTTATTGCACTTGTGTTGTCACACAGCAGCGGGATGGTCTTGATATGCAGTCCATAGTCTTCAAGCTATTGTTTGATCCATAAGAGTTGAGTGCAACAGCTTCCAGCAGCTACATATTCAGCTTCAGTTGTTGATAGTGCTACTGAATTTTGCTTCTTTGTAGACCAGGAAATCAAGCATCCTACAAGGAATTGACAACCACCACTGGTGCTTTTTCTATCTACTTTGCATCCAGCATAGTCAGCATCTGAATATCCAACTAAACTAGTTTCACAAGATTTAGGATACCATAGTCCTAAGTTATGAGTTTTAGCTAAATATCTAAAGATCCTTTTAACATATATTAAATGAGATCCTTAGGATCAGACTAATATCTTGCACACATGCATACACTAAATAAAATGTCAGGTCTACTAGCTGTTAGATAAAACAATGACCCTATCATATCTCTATAAAGTTTTGATCAACCTTCTACCTTCCTTGTAAGGCCCTCGAATTTGTCTTTTATTTGTTGTATGTGTGGATCGTGCTTGTGTGTAAATATTATGTATGCATATGTAGATATCTATGTACTTATTAGCTTGGTGTACTTATGTATGCATGTGTATGTTAGTTGTAAATATTGTCGGTTGCATGGTGTAGTAGTCTGTATATTATGCTACATATATTGCATGCATATACATAGTGTACATATGGTTTTTCTGCATGGTTTAAGCTCTGGCCGAAGAGCAAATTGGCGTCAAAAAGGATGGACGTCCATGTTGAGTAAACGTCCATGTCGATGGACGCCAGCTTTGAGGTAAACGACCATGGATGGGAAGTCTACTTCTCTGATTTTTTGTGCGCAACAGACCCGAAATTCTGGGTGGGCTTGCTCATCGATTGGGAGATGTCCCCAACGGCTCTCAGCTCTCCCATCAGTCCTGCGTGAGACCCCAAGCCCTACTTATAAAAAATACATCTCTTTGTAACCTGCAAGAGCTCTCTTGGCTCTTGGCAAAGGGAAACCCTAGATGTGAGAAGAAGAGAGGAAAACTAAGCTTTGTGAGCTTGGATCCGGCGATCCACTACAACTAGAAGGGAGATTGGACGTAGGGGAAGGCTTCCCTAACGCTGAACTGAAGACTTCATCATCCTAGAACCCGAAGGAAGGAGTTGTGGAGACTTCTGGCATGCCCAAGGAGAGCTCAAAAACATTTTGATTCCTTTGGAGTTTTTTCTAAAGGCAAGTAACTCATCCCCGTCGTCCATGTGTAGTCTAGTAGGTCTTAGGCATTTTATGGGATTTAATTCGTGTCCTGGAACCCCTACATTCACCAATCTTTGGAGTTCGGTCTGTGTTTTTGCACAGACAGGAACTTAACGGTAAGATATCTTGCCGTTAAGATCTTGAGTTGGCGGCAGACGATGCTGCCGTTAATCTCCTTGAACGGCCAGACTTGCCGTTTAGTTCTTCAGGATAGAACATGAGCTGTTCTTCCTTCTATATGACTATTTTCCGAATTTCCTTCGCATGAGGATATATTGTAAACATTATATGTTATGTAATATAGATAATGGAATGTGTGTGAGATTTTTATGTATTTCTACAATTAGTATAAATTGTTAGGTTTATGTGAAATGCATGTTAGATGAGACCTTGAATGTGGCAGAGTTCTGTTCATATATGATCCCTGCGAAATTTCAGTGCCATAAAATTGTTGAGTGATGTACATGTATGTCAGACTTGGTTCTGAAATTTGGGAATTTTCCCATGACCATGCTATTTGTTATAATTTATGTATGGAAAAATATGGAGCATGTGTAGGATGTTTTAAACATTCAGTAAATTGTATGATGCTTGGTAAATTTGGGGAAAATTCATGTAATAATATGAATGTTAGATGCAGGTTAGCGAACTGTTAAATCCAACCTTGACACTAAGCTTCTATGATAACTGCTTTATGAATGGCATGTGAATGAGTATTTTAATTTCTGTAAAATCAATGTAGCTCAGAAAAATATGAAAATGTGCATGTGTGATATGAAACCTGCCAACAGCATGTGGTTAAAATGTCATGTGATTTGGGCAACAGTAGATGAGGTTGTGCAATTTCCATGTGAAATTTAGTTATTAAATTATGCTTATTGTGGTTATGATTATTAATGAAATTCTCAACATGATTAGTGTAGATTCCTAAGAGTTAAACTCTGTTAATAGTAGCATCATGTTAGGGAAAACTGAATCATGTGCCAAGTGGTGAAATGTAAGTTATGTGTCCAATTGTGTGAGAACTATGTGTATAATAAACGAGAAAATGTGTAAAATGTGCCGTGTGTGACACTGCTTCCATAGAGGGCTGCGGAACTGTACCGTGGAAAAGTCCCCACGGGAAAGTTCAATGTGTTTAGAATCCTATGGGCATTAGGATGAAATCCTGGAGGTGGACAAGTACCACTGGTTAGGGTGGAGATTACTTCTCCCGGTCTGCGCAGTACCAAGAGCCGTCACTGTGTTGCCTAGGTGGCGTCTATGTGTTATGTGTTATGTGAATGTGTCCTTCTAGTGGTGGTTTGGACTATGTGTCACGGCATCTAAATGTGAAAATGTGAATGTGTATATGTGCAAATTGTGTAGTGTGAACATGTGTATATGTGAAATGTGCAAAAAGTAAACAATGTGAATGTGTAAATGTGTAAACATGTGAACCCCATGTGTTAGAATGTGAAATTGTGATTTATGATATGAAAATGTTAGATTCATGTCGAAACAGAAACCTTAATGTGTTTATAACAATGTTTTACATGTGCAAAAATATGTAGAATCCATGTTAGGAGCATTTCCTTTTATGTGTGTGAAAATCCCATGCTAAATTGCTATCATGTTGTAGCTTAAATTGTGAATGTAGCTCTCATGTGGATAGATAAGTAGAAAGCATGTGGTAGGTATTTTATTTTGGAATGACATAAACCACGTATCATGTGTTTGTGAATTATGTAGAAATATCATGACAGGTTGTTTCTTATCATTGTTTCAACCATGCTATATGTTTTGATGTAATGAAATTGAATGTAGGACTTACTTGTGATGTATGCATGTATGATGTGAATGGAGTTTACTTGCTGAGTCTTTTAGACTCATTCCTTGCTTCGGCGTACAGGTTTAGCAAGTGACCCCACTCCTTTGGAGGAGACTGCGGAGAGCGACTCCGAGCGAGGAGAGTAGCTTTGTGGAGTCACCATAATTGTACTTACTTTCATAGTATGTAATTGAAACTTATGTATTTGGAACTTATGTAATTGTGGACAAACAATGTAATTTGAAATTTGTAGTTCATTTTGTGGACTGTAGTCTTAAAATTGCTATATTGATCATGTATGTTTAAATGTGGATGATGAAATGAAAGACAATGGTTCTTTTCTTCCGCTACTCTGTATTATATTTGTGTACATCTCAATCATATGTGTTAGTGCTTGGGTAAATGTCCCACTGTGACGAGACTCACTATACCGACGTGGATTGGTATAATCGTACCGGTATAAGGAGGGTTGTCGCAGAGATTGGTATCAGAGACCACCGGCTGAGATTGTACATAAATATACATAAGTCATCATCTCCATACTTGCTAAGTCTTTATAGAGTTGTCCACATGTGTAGAGTTGATTAGTAATGAATGAAAGATAGATAAGAAGTGGTAAGGACTAAATAACGTAGTCTCTAATAGTGGCTAAATCACTGCAGCATATGGCTTCACGCGGTAGACGTGGTGGTGTTCCTACTCGTGAGGGTGAGCAGAGGCGTAAGGAGCAGACTGAGCAGCAGGCCCCGGCACCTCAGGGTCCTGTACTTCCCCCACCGCGACCTGTGGATTATGGAGTGTTCATGCAGGGTTTAGTGCAGGCCATGCAGACGCAGGCCCACACCCAGGCTGCACTCCAGGCTCAGATGGAGGCTTAGGTTGGAATAATAAAATAAAGAGTAGTCTGTCTTACTTAATTGTATGATGTTGTGTTGAATATGCATGCTTGTGTTTGTTGTAGCAGGCCCAGGTTCCAGTTCCCCAGGCTCAAGACCATGGTGGACCCTCCATCATGGAAAGATTCAAGAGTATGTTGCCACCCTCTTTTAAGGGGGAGAGCGACCCATTACTAGCCGAGAGCTGGATGAGGGAGATCGAGAAGATCTTCCGGGCTATTAGGTGTGCGGACGAGGATATGGTTACTTTAGCCACCTATATGCTACAGATATGTGTTAGTTGTATATGCTTGCTTATCTTGTTAAATTAGAGATGTTAGTTGGTGCTTATGAAGGTTGTGTTGCAGGAGAGAGCTGATGTGTGGTGGGCTTCCTTACTGCATACCCGATTCGAGGACGGTGCTATTGGCGTTGCTTGGGACTAGTTCGTGAGGCTCTTTCGGGCAAGTTCGTCCCCGAGCATATCCAGGACAGGATGGAGCAGAAGTTCCTTTCCTTGACTCAGGGCTCCAAGACTGTACTCGAGTACGAGGCCAGGTTTGCTGAGTAATCTAAGTATGCACCTCACATAGTAGCTGATGAGCGCAGGAAGGCAAAGAAGTTTGTGATGGGCCTTAAGCCATCACTGAGGACGAGGCTAGTGGCGTTCGATCATCGTACTTTGGACGAGGCCCTTAGCGCTGCTTGTAGGCAGGAGGGTGAAATGGAGTAGTACCTCGAGGAGAAGAAAGCTTTGCAGAAGAGACCTGCGGCCCCTTTCCAGCGGCAGGATAAGAAGAAGGCAGCGTACCAGACCCCGCAGCGTCCAGTGGCAGCCAGCAGTACTCAGGTACCTTCTCAACGTTCCCCTGGTGTGAAGAAGGAGTGTCCTCATTGAGGGAAGACACACGGTGGTACGGAGTGTTGGATGGTAGCGGGAAAATGCTTGAAGTGCGGGAGCAGCGACCACAAGATCAAGGATTGTCCGAGACTTCAGCAGGGAGTCCAGCGCGGAGCGTCAACCCCAGCAGCAGTAGCAGCAGCAGTGCCAACTACAGGAAGACCAGGAAGGCCTCGAGCCCCAGCTCGAGTGTTTGCCCTAGCACGAGAGGATGCCGAGCAGGCAGAGCATGTCACCGAAGGTACAGTTTTACTTCTAGGCGTGCACGCTCGGGTTTTGTTTGATACGGGTGCCACTCACTCGTTCATTTTCGAGCGGTTCGCTAGGCAGTTAGCTCTAGAGTCAAGCGTAGAGTCTGAGGATTAGAAGTCCCGTTGTCTGTACACACACCCGCGGGTACGGTATCGACTGGGAAGTGTATTCTGTCGTTACCTGTGTGTATTGAGGATAGAGTCCTAGAAGGGTGTTTCTTCTTGCTAAAGATGAAGGACTATGATGCTATCCTTGGTCTGGATTGGCTAGAGGAGCACTATGCGTTAGTAGATTGTCGTCGGAAGAGGATTGTTTTCCGCATTCCTAGTGAGGACGAGTTCTGTCATCCCTTGTCAAGAAACTAGGCGGGAACGTTTGTCATCTCTGCCATGAAGGCGATGGCATGGTAAACAGGGGTTGTGACACTTTTCTTGCCAGCGTAGTGTTAGTACCCGAGGCTGGTGAGTCACCTACTCTTGCAGAGATCGAGGTAGTGTAGGATTTTCCAGACGTCTTTCCTAATGATTTGTCTGGATTGCCACCGGATAGAGAGATAGAGTTCACCATAGAGTTGCTTCCGAGCACCACTCCTATCTCGAAGGCTCTGTATCGGATGCACCTGCGGAGTTAGCCGAGTTAAGGAAGCAGTTGCAAGAATTGCTAGATAAGGGATTTATTCGCTCTAGTGTTTCCCCTTGGGGCGCACCTGTCTTGTTCGTAAAGAAGAAGGATGGATCACTTAGGTTATGCATCGATTATAGGAAGCTAAACCAAGTGACAGTGAAGAACATGTATCCCTTACCTCGTATTGATGATTTGTTTGACTAGCTGCAAAATGCATCAGTCTTTTCTAAGATCGATTTGCGATCTGGTTATCATCAGTTGAGGATTAGGAGTGAGGATGTGTCCAAGATGGCGTTTAGAACCCGTTATGGACATTATGAGTTTTTGGTCCTTCCTTTCGGATTGATCAACGCCCCTGCAGCGTTCATTGATCTCATGAACAGGGTTTTAGGCCGTACTTAGATAGTTTTGTTGTGGTATTTATTGATGATGTGTTGGTCTACTCTCCGATGAGGCCACACACCGTCAGCATTTAAGGGTAGTGTTAGAGGTTCTCCGTGAGCACAAGTTGTATGCAAAATTCAGCAAGTGCGATTTCTGGTTGCGCGAGGTTCATTTTCTTGGGCATGTTATCTCCAGTGCTGGTGTAGCAGTTGATCCAGCAAAGGTCCAGGCAGTTATGGATTGGGAGACCCCCAAGACCCCTTCAGAGATTCGTAGTTTTCTTGGTTTGGCTGGTTACTATCGGCGATTCATTGAGGGATTTTCATCCATCGCCGCCCCATTGACTCAGCTTACCAGAAAAGGGGTGAAGTTTGTGTGGTCTGAGACATGTGAGAGTAGCTTTCAATTATTGAAGGCTAAACTTACTTCCGCTCCGGTATTGGTATTACCTAGTGGTGCTGAAGGTTTTGCCATTTATACGGATGCATCTCGGATTGGCTTAGGTTGTGTGCTAATGCAGCAAGGAAGGGTAGGGCGTATGCTTCTCGCCAATTGAAGGAGCATGAGCGTAACTATCCGACTCATGATTTGGAACTTGCGGTAGTGGTTCATGCACTAAAGATCTGGAGGCACTATCTTTATGGTGTCAGATTTGAGGTGTTCACTGACCATAAGAGCTTGAAGTATCCTTCTCTCAGAAGGAACTAAACCTACGGCAGAGGAGATGGATTGAGTTCCTCAAGGACTACGACTTCGACCTTCAATATCATCCAGGCAAGGCGAATGTCGTAGCGGATGCTCTTAGCAGGAGGAGGTCTTCGCTCCAGCAGGATTGGAAGATGTTGGAGGATGCGGCGTGTGCGATGGCTGAGTTAGAGCCCTTATGTCAGGCTTTTGTGGCTCAGTTGTCCCTTAGGTCTTCGGTGTTGGATGAGGTGATCGAGCAACAGAAAGCCGACCCTAGACTCCAAGAGTTAGTAGGCAAGGCAGGCATCGCTCGTGATGAGGATGGTGTGATTAGATTCCACCACCGAGTGTGTGTCCCTGACATGGTAGATGTCCGTGAGCATGTTTTAGCAGAAGCTCATATGTCGAGATTCTCTATTCATCCGGGTAACACTAAAATGTACCAGGATTTAAAGAGGTCCTTCTGGTGGTCCAGCATGAAGAGGGATGTAGTGGATTATGTATCTAGGTGTTAGTGTGCCATCAAGTGAAGGCCGAGCGGCAGCGACCATCTGGTCTTATGCAGAAGATGGAGATCCCAGTATGGAAGTGGGAAGCTGTCACTATGGATTTTGTTTCGAGTTTGCCTCGATCTAGACGGGTAATGACTCGATTTGGGTAGTCGTAGATAGATTCTCGAAGACTGCGCATTTCTTGCCTATGAAGAAGAAGCAGTCAGTAGAGAGCTTGGCTAGATTGTATGTCAGTAGCATTATTAGACTGCATGGTGTGCCGAAGTCGATCATTTGGATCGAGATCCGAGATTTATTTCGAGGTTGTGGAAGGGTCTTCAGAATGCTTTAGGTTCGGAGCTGAAGCTCAGTTCGGCGTTTCATCCCAGATAGATGGACAGTCTGAGAGGACTATCCAGACGCTTGAGTATATGTTGAGGGTATGTGTGCTGAATTGGAAGGATGATTGGGAGCGCCATTTACCTCTAGTGGAGTTCGCATATAACAACAGTTTTCATGTGAGCTTGGTATGGCTCCGTTTGAGGCGTTGTATGGAAGGCCTTGCAGATCTCCTTTATGTTGGGAGGAGACCGACGATAGGCAGATGATCGGTCCGGAGTTAGTTCAGGAGACTTCAGATAAGATTCAGCTTATCAGGAAGAGGCTTGTTGCGGCACAGGATAGGCAGAAGAGCTACATTGACAACAGGAGGAAGGATTTGGAGTTCGAAGTGGGTGAGCATGTCTTCTTGAACATATCACCTACTCGAGGTGTTGTCAAGTTTGGCAGACATAGTAAATTAAGCCCTAGATTCGTTGGCCCGTATGAGATTCTCAAACGATTGGGCACGTGGCATATGAGCTAGCTTTACCCCCAGCTTTAGCTAGTGTTCATCCTGTTTTCCATGTATCTATGCTCATGAAGTATATTCGAGATCCGTCTCATGTTATTAGTCACGAGCCAATGGAGATCCAGCCAGATCTGTCGTATGAGGAGCAACCAGTGGCTATTCTGGACCAGAAGGTCAGCATCTCCGGAACAAGAGGATTACGTCGGTAAAAGTTTTATGGTGGAACTTCTCGCGAGAGGAGGCTACTTGGGAGCTTGAGGATGCGATGAAGAAGAAGTATCCCCGATTGTTTGAGTAGCGTCATTTAAACTTCGAGGACGAAGTTTTTAAGGGGGAGAGGGTGTAAGGCCCTCGAATTTATCCTTTTATTTTTTTGTATGTGTGGAATCATGCTGTGTGTAATATTATGTATGCATATGTAGATATCTACGTACTTATTAGCTAGGTGTACTTATGTATGCATGTGTATGTTAGTTGTAAATATTGTTCGGTTGCATGGTGTAGTAGTCTGTATATTATGCTACATATATTGCATGCTATACATAGTGTACATATGGTTTTTCTACATGGTTTAAGCTCTGGCCGAAGAGCAACTTGGCGTCAACAAGGATGGACGTCCATGTTGAGTAAACGTCCATGTCGATGGACGCCAGCTTTGAGGTAAACGGCCATGGATGTGGACGTCTACTTCTCTGATTTTCTGTGCGCAACAGACCCCGAAATTCCGGGTTGGGCTTGCTCACCGATTGGAGAGATGTCCCCAATGGCTCTCAGCTCTCCCATCAGTCCTGCGTGAGACCCCAAGCCCTACCTTATAAAAATACATCTCTTTGCAACCTGCAAGAGCTCTCTTGGCTCTTGGCAAGGGAAAACCCTAGCTGTGAGAAGAAGAGAGGAAAACTGAGCTTTGTGAGCTTGGATCCGGCGATCAGAGGCTTCTTCCGGCGATCCACTGCACCTGGAAGGGAGATTGGACGTAGGGGAAGGCTTCCCCAACACTGAACTGAAGACTTCATCAACTAGAACCCGAAGGAAGGAGTTGTGGAGACTTCTTAGCACTGCCCAAGGAGAGCTTCAACAGCCATTTTGATTCCTTTGGAGTTTTTCTAAAGGCAAGTAACTCATCCCCGTCGTCCATGTGTATGTCTAGTAGGTCTTAGGCATTTTATGGGATTTAATTCGTGTCCTGGAACCCTTACATTCACCTATCATTGGAGTTCGGTCTGTGTTTTGCATAGATAGGAACTTAACGGCAAGATATCTTGTCGTTAAGATCTGAGTTGGCGGCAGACGATGTTGCCGTTAATCTCCTTGAACGGCCAGACTTTGTCGTTTAGTTCTTCAGGACAGAACAGTGAGCTGTTCTTCCTTCTATATGACTATTTTCCGGATTTCCTTCGCATGAGGATATATTGTAAATATTATATGTTATGTAATATAGATAATGGAATGTGTTGTGAGATTTTTATGTATTTCTGCAATTAGTATAAATTGTTAGGTTTTTGTGAAATGCATATTAGATGAGACTTGAATGTGGCAGAGTTCTGTTCATATGATCCCTGTGAAATTTCAGTGCCATAAAATTGTTGAGTGATGTGCATGTATGTCAGACCTGGTTCTGAAAATTTGGGAATTTTCCCAAGACCATGCTATTTGTTATAATTTCTGTATGGAAAAATAGGGAGCATGTGTAGGATGTTTTAAAATTTCAGTAAATTGTATGATGCTTGGTAAATTCGGGGAAAATTCATGTGATAATATGAATGTTAGATGCAGGTTAGCGAACTGTTAAATCTGACCTTGACACTATGCTTCTATGATAAACTGCTTTATGAATGGCATGTGAATGAGTATTTTAATTTCTGTAAAATCAATGTAGCTCAGAAAACTATGAAAATGTGCATTGTGATCTGAAACCTGCCAACAGCATGTGGTTAAAATTTCGTGTGATTTGGACCATAGATGAGTTGTGCAATTTCAGTGAAATTTAGTTATTAAGTATGCTTATTGTGGTGTATTGTTAATGAAATTCCCACATGATTAGTGTATATTCCTAATGTTAAACTCTATTAACAGTAGGCATCATGTTAGGGAAATTGAATCATGTGCCAAGTGGTGAAATGTAAGTCATGTGTCCAATTGTGTGAGAACTGTGTATAATAAACGAGAAATGTGTAAAATGTGCCGTGTGTGACACTGCTTCCGTAGAGGCTGTGGAACTGAACGTGGAAAAGTCTCCATGGGAAAGTTCAATGTGTTTAGAATCCTATGGCATTAGGATGAAATCTGGAGGTGGACAAGTACCACTGGTTAGGGTGGAGATTACTTCTCCCGGTCTGTGCAGTACCAAGAGCCGTCACTGTGTTGCCTAGGTGGCGTCAATGTGTTTAATGTTTATGTGAATGTGTCCTTCTAGTGGTGTTTTGGACTATGTGTCACGGCATCTAAATGTGAAAATGTGAATGTGTATATGTGCAAATTGTGTAGTGTGAACATGTGTATATGTGAAATGTGCAAAAGTAACAATGTGAATGTGTAAATGTGTAAACATGTGAACCCCATGTGTTAGAATGTGAAATTGTGATTTTATGATATGAAAATGTTAGATTCATGTCAAAACATCACCTTAATGTGTTTATACAATGTTTTACATGTGCAAAATATGTAGATCCATGTTAGGAGCATTTCTTTTATGTGTGTGAAAATCCCATGCTAAATTGCTATCATGTTGTAGCTTAAATTGTGAATGTAGCTCTCATGTGGATAGATAAGTAGAAAGCATGTGGTAGGTATTTTTTTGGAATGACATAAACCACGTATCATGTGTTGTGAATTATGTAGAAATATCATGACAGGTTTTTCTTATCATTGTTTCAACCATGCTATATGTTTTGATGTAATGAAATTGAATGTAGGACTTACTTGTGATGTATGCATATATGATTGAATGGAGTTACTTTCTGAGTCTTTTAGACTCATTCCTTACTTCGGCGTACAGGTTTAGCAGGTGACCCGACTCCTTTGGAGGAGACCGCGGAGAGCGACTCCGAGCGGGAGAGTAGCTTTGTGGAGTCACCATAATTGTACTTGCTTTCATAGTATGTAATTGAAACTTTCGTATTTGGAACTTATGTAATTGTGGACAAACAATGTTAAATTTTAAATTTGTAGTTCATTTTTGTGACTGGAGTTATTAAAATTGCTATATTGATCATGTATGTTTAAATGTGGATGATGAAATGAATACATTGGTTCTTTTTCTCCGCTACTCTGTACTTATATTTGTGTACATCCTCAATCATATGTGCATGCTTAGGTAATGTCCACTGTGACGAGACTCACTATACCGACGTGGATTAGTATAATCGTACTGGTATAAGGAGGGTCGTCGCATTCCTGATCAATGTCTAACCTGGTGATGTACTCATTGGAGTGGACAGTGGTTTAGCATCATCAAATCCGGATTTCTTCAACAGTTCCTTGTGTATTTTGCTTGACAATGTGTGTACCTTCATTGATTTGCTTGATTGTAATCCAAGGAAATAGTTTGAGCTCTCCCATCATGCTCATCTCAAATTCTCCTGCATGAGCTTCTCAAAATACTTGCACAAGATTCATCAGTAGATCTGAATATAATATCATCTACATAAATTTGCACAGTAATATATTTTTTCATTTGATTTGATAACAATGTGCTATCTACTCTTCCTCTAATAAAACCATGTGTAATCACGGGGTTGTGCGCCCCTCTGAGACACAAAAGAGCATGCGATATATATAGAATGAAGGAATGTGATCGCCACCAAGATGATTGCCTAAAAATACTCCTAAAGCATGGGCTAATCAACTTGGAAAAGGAAAGAGAAGGCCACTTACCTGTTAATGCGTCGCCGATGTGCAACGCGATAACAACCTTGTCGCGACCGCCTGATCAGACGCGATATGGATGTCGCGACCGGGTCCCTCGATGCCTTCTCACAGTGCGGGAGATGGATGGCAGACCCCCTTCCTCCACTTCAGCCGGCCAAAAAGGAAGAGCTTCCTCGCTTGTTCTTTGTTCCAAGTACCTGCCAAGTCATGAAAAATGAAAGGGGAACCCAATTAGACATTCAAACAAGTGTAGCATCCATCATATATGAAAGAGCATGTAGAGAGCATGGTGAGTGCGTACCGGGTGGTTTTGGAAACCCCTTTTAGGTATAGGAAAACTAGGAGGGAATAATCATGGAAGAGGAGAGGGAGGAACCCTAACTAGCATGTATGCATGTGCAAAATGTGGAAAAGAAACTAAAAATCAAAACTAAACAATACTGCTCCGTTTGATGTGATTCTAGTTGGAGGTCGGAGAGGAGGATGTCGTGAACAACTTTCATGAAGACATCTTGAAGAGATCTGGCCTGGTTTGGGCTGTGGAAGAGACGATAATCCCGCATGTGCAGATCTCGATATGAGAGAGAAAGTGAAGCATAATCTGCTGTAACTTTTCGCACAAGCCACCAATCGATGTGATTCCACTTCGAGGTTGAAGAGGGCTCTGTGGGGAGCAACTTTGATGAAGACACTTCGAAGAGATCTGGCCTGGTTCGATCTCCAAAAGCCGTGCAAGCACTGCTGGTCCTGGAGGCGATATGAGAGAGAAAGAGGAGAGAGAAAGAAGGAAAACGGGAAGAACAGCTTCTCCTCTGCCTTGGGGACGATGGGACCTCATGGCAGAGCCTCCAAGGACCTCTCCTCATAGTGGTAGCCTTCCTCTATCCCTTAGAGAGTCCTAGGATGTGTTGAAGAGAGAGATAGAGTCCCATCCCGAGTTAGAGAGAGAGTCCAAGTTGTGGGGGAGTTTGAGAGTCTATCTAGAGTTTGGATGGGCTTGGGGGCTCCCTAGGGATGAGGATAGGAGGTTTAGGTCGTAATCCAACTCATAGGGACTTTAGATAGGCTCTAGGATGGAAGGATAAGTCAAACATCACGTAAAAACGTGTTTACGTGCATGGCGCTGTCGCGACGGGTCGTGGGGCCGCGTTCATGTCGCGTCCATGCAGCAGGTCGCGACTATAAGATAGTCTGCGTAGGTCCCACGAAAATGGCCATAACTCTTTCCACAGATATCAGATTGATGCGCCGTTTGTTGCGTTGAATTCTAGACTCAGAGGGCTACAAAATGATAGTATGGAATGCCAAATTGGGATTAGAAATGAGGATGTTATAAGCTCTCAAAGTGAAGACATGTTTAGAAGATTGGGCAGATTGCACAGTTTTGATATTTCAAGTGGTGTTTGGCCATGGGCTTGAGAATGGGCCTGACATTGAGGGTGAATGGGCTCATGATGGGCCAGAGAAGGACTCCAAAGTGATGACCAATTTGGGACATCAATGATATGAATAAGAAATGTGCTCAACTTATAGGCCGAAAACGGGTGTCTACAGATTGCCCCTCCTTGATGCCCGCTTTGCAAGGGAGCGAAGCGGAAAGAGAGAGAAGTGTAATGAAATGGAATGGAGCGAGGATGAAGTAGAGTGGACTGAAAAGTGGGCATCAAGGTAAAAGAGACACCCGTCACAACTAATAAGTGATAGAAATTCTCCAGAAGACTCTGAACTAACCTCAAGGAAGAGCGAGCACGGACGGCTCCTGTCTGGAACGACAAAAAAGGAAAGCAAAAGAAGGATGATCAACCTCTTGATTAATGGTACCCTAGCCGATTGGCCTGCAGGTTCATCTTGGGAGGACATGTGCGTGCCAGGTAGTCACGATGACTCAAGCCCTGGGAGCGGTTCGCAACCAAGACAGATCAGGGGGATATTTAAGCTGATTTAGATGAATGGAGGGAGTAAATTCCAGACAGAAGTCATACTGGCCAACTGGACCAAGTGACTAGTTCAAAGAAGACCTTCAAATTGTGAGTGGAATAGGATTTCTTGTTCAAGAAACTTAAGCTTGATTGACCATCACCAGGGAAACAACATTTGACAAATCATGAGGCATGAAGCTCAAAGTCCTACATGATGCATGCTGGGCTAAAATAAAAAGAAATCATCAAATCAATATGCAAAGAAAAGAGAAAATAGAAAACACTCAAGGATAATATTGTTAAGCCAAATAAGAACGGGTCAAGAGACTACCTGCAACCGCAGTGTAGGCCTGAATCTATCGTCCCCGTACTTACTTAACTCAACGGCCTATCCAGTAATTAGTAATGTGCACCTAGATCATCACTGTTTTTGTTGAAGGGAAACTCAAATCCCAGAACACATTGAGAACCAACCGGTCCTTGAGATAATATAGTAGCATAAGTACCATATAGTAATGCAAGGGAGAACGGATAGGGATACTTACCTGACTTACCTGTAGAGCGCAGAACTCACCAATTTTTTTGGGGGTTTTGCTTTTTCTGATATTTTTTGTTTTTTTTTGTGTGTAAATGAAGTAATAAACAAAGCACTAAACAAGCTAACAACAATAAGCATAAACAACTCAGTCATCCACATGATTGAAACAAAGCACTGAAGAACAGCCAGGTTCACACATAGAGAGTCCTCTCATGGAGCCATTCAGATGAAGGAGAATATGTATGGGACTTGGGAAGGACTTGGTGGGATAATGTGTTTGAAATTCAAATCATGGGTGCGACTGAGGAGGAGAGACAGATCGTAAAGATGATGTGAGCAAGACTCAAACAAAAGCAATGAAGAAATATGGAGATCCGAGCGACCAATGCTTGGGAGCCAATGTACCTGCACACTTAGCATGTATGATTAGATCTGCTCATTTTTTGTTATTTTTAGTTTGAAAACATTTAAATTTTTTTGGAGTTTGAAATTATTTGATTTTTTGGATTTTTTTTGCAATATCTAATTTTTTTTGGATTTTTGAAAAATTTGTTTTTTTGATTTGTCAATATTGAATTTTTTGGGATTTTTGGCAATATTGATTTTTTTGGGATTTTTGACAATATTTGATTTTTTTGTATTTTTGGAAATGACGCCTGAAGCCGACGTTAGCCCTTCCTAAAAAGACACATGAGACGGAAGGCACTCACCCTTGCTACTACAACACTAAAGCAAGATCAAACTACTGGCAAGGGGTCCTCATTCATTCACCTTTCATTAAAGACCACCAAAAGGTCGGATGTGCATTAAGATGGTGGCGTCCTGTAGATGGTTGCCCCTGGCTTGCGGTGCCACTACAAAGGCCATACCCGGGAGACGACCCAGCCTTATAGAGAGAAAGAGAAGAAGTTTTGGGGATAAGTCTAGTGCAAGTTTTAAAGGACAAGTTAGGCTTAGCTTCCTTCCACGGCATACCTCTTAGAGGTTCAATCTGTTGAGGAGGGACTTTTGGTCACTTTATTGTGCCTGTTTCTTGTTTGGGGCATGCGTACGACCGGGCTCAAGGGCGTCCCGCGGGGAACTGTACTGCCACTCTTTGCCATGCCCCTATTCCTTGATTTTCTTTCATTTGTTCTTCTTCTCACTTTTATTTGGCTTTTTTTTTGCAGGCCTGATTGACCGTCTCTATTTGAGATTTCCTCTCATCAAGGTGTGCTTAGGTTGGTCGCCTTGCCCAAATAGTCTTTTTGCCTTTACACTTCGACCGAGTAAAGAAGAGAACAACTTTTGCACCTCCTAGGTATGGCCTAAGTAGCAACGGTGTTTTCTAGAGTAACCGACCAAGGTTGCCATGTGAGTGTGTGATGATCCTTGCTTAAGGTGACCTTTAATGACAGGGGAAAGGATGTCAGACTCTTAGCGTGGAGCAATCTCTAGCCTGAGTGCTGCAGAAGCAAAGCAAACCTAAGACCGACTCGACCACTCTTGCTGTGAACTGAGACAACTCTCTTTGATGTTTGGTGTTTAAAGAAATATTTGCATGGTTATTTGGTGCGCAATGTGACCCCTCTATTGAAAGAACGACCTGCATTAGTCTTTGAACTTTGATTTTGGTTGCTTTTAATTAACTCATTTGCAGGAAACTGTGAAAAGTAGGGGTCAGCAAGAATTGGAGCCAACTCAACATAAACAAGAGGGAGACATGACGCTACATGAAGATGAGGGATAAGAACCCTCAAACAAGAAGGATTTACAAAGGAGAAAAAATGTTAGTGAGGACTGAAACCTCTGGAACAGTGAGAGAAAGGGTCGGGACCCCGAATAGGTAGTGAGGGAGGAATCGGGTCGGACCCGAGATCAGGAGGGGTAGAGGAAGGAACTGTAGAATGGAGGGTGGAGGATATGGAGGATCAGAAGGGGAAGTGGAAGGAGGGGAATCAGATGCTCCTGGAGAGTGTGGACCTGACCTATAATTAGGAGGCTCTGGTGGAAGAGGAGAAGGGGAACCCTGAGCACTAGAAGGAAGTTAGGTGACCCAGGTGGATATGGAGAGAGAAACTGGTACCCCGAGGGTGATCGGGTGGCTCAGGAGGAAGAGATAAGTGAGGGTCCAAAGACCCTAGAGGAGTAGGAGGAGAATAATGCGGCACCAGTCCAGGATTGAGAGATCGGGCACCTCCTCTGGGAACTAGATTGATCAGGATGAGTAGCATTGAAAGATCAAGGTCAGAGGATGACAGGATAGGGAGATCGACATTTTTCTTGAAGAATTTCAATCTTGATCTCAGCCTCCTTTGCTTCTTGGCAGATTTCTCCTTGTGACACCACAGCTTCTTTGCTCTTACAGATAGATATGACGGCTTCATCTTAACATGTCTTCTTAAATAGCGGGACTAGGCAGCAGATGGCCTCGCTCTCCTCTGCAGCCACACGGCTCTCTCATCAATTATAGTCGTCATGACTGTCGTGTGTGTACTTGCCCCTTGGCTATCATTTGCATATCTAACCTTTATAGACACCCATGGGGGAATGCCATAAATAGGCTCCTTTGCTGAGAGGGTTTCCCTTGACAAGTGGACAGTGCAATCCATGGGAATTTGATGCGTGGTACCAGCAACTTGAGATTTGGCATCTTGGCCTGACAATCTGGCATGAAAACCAACTCCCTTGACAGTTGAAGAGGGGAGGCTTCTGGGAGTGTGATGGGTGGCACTAGCACGACCAACTGACTGACAGGCTGAGGCAAATTGCAAAGGACTCTTGGCAAAACCTTGAGTGTTCTTGGTGACATAGCAATGTGCCCCTGGTTAGGTTGAAACATGGCAAGGAGGGCTTTGGACGCTTTGGGCAGCGTGACTTCTTGTCCCTTGGATGACAGCTGGTTCATGATGGCCTTAGCAGCCGCGTGAGATAGCACGACATTTGTAGAGAACCCCTTCTTTTGACCAGCCATATGCAATATAATTGAACGAGGAGTGATGATGGCATTAATGGCAGCATTTCCAATAAGTAACGTAATGGCTACCGTCCCCGCTTTGGATTTGGCTGGCACTAGGGCCTGGGAACTCTTTTTGACAGTGCTCTTCTGAGGAGATGAAAGCTCATCCTTCCTGAATGTGCCCGAGATAAGGACATAGACCGACATGCGACTGATGTAGTTGTAAGGGTCGAAACACATGACCGGAACTGAGCTACCTTACTCGGTCCATCTTGCATAGGGGAAGTAACTTCAAGGCATGCTGCTGGTGATGCACACCCGCTCCATTGGGATGTGGTAATGGGATGTATGGTGGTCATGGTGGGTTTGTCGGATGCGGAGGGCTTGATGTGAGGTGATCGGATGATGGCAAGGATAGGCTCGTGCAGAGAGAGCTCTTATTCCATTTCAGAGGCTGAAGCAGCCTTACTCTTGGGAGTAAGAAGCTCTTGCTCGGGCTCAGAGGTGAGAGGAGCTTGCTCGAGCCTTGGTGTGGCGGTAATGGCTTGCTCAGGTGCAAGTGGTAGTGGGGTGGAGATGATGGCGAGGGGTAAAGATGGAGGGTTGGCAGGAGTGGAGGGATTAGTGGTTTGCGGAGTTGGTGGAGATGACTGACAGCGCACCGACACAATGGTCGAGGTAACAGCTTGTCATCAGGGTGCGATGTTGTAGGTGTGGTGGTGATAGCCTGAGCAAGGGTTGGTGGAGGAGGTTGTTGAGGTTGTGACGGAGCGGGTGGTGCACTTGGAGGATAAGTGAAGAGGTGCCTTTGGCCTTGAACTGGTGGAGATGATGACTGCCTTGATACTTGTGCTGGCTATCTTAGTTGCGCTGCTGGCTGCTCGGGCTGCTGTTCTGTTGCTTGTGATGGAGAGGATGCTGCCCTGGCTTTGTGATTTTCTCTTCTCTTGACAATGCAAGATGAGCCTGTGCATTTCAGACCAATTTATCTTCTGCTCTAGATCCAGATTACATATTACATCTCGGAATTCACAGCAGTTTGCGACTGTATGCCCCGGATGGCGATGATATAAGCAATATTCTGATCGATCCACTGTCATGTCCCAGCTTGGCTTTTCTGGAGGGAGTTGTAATGCATTGATGGACATCAGGGCTGTGAAGACATCAGGGAGAGACTCTGGCAACGGATGATAAAGGGCTCGCTTTGGGCCAAGTGGATGCCGTGATGGCTGGGTAGTGGATGGTAGGGTGCTGCGGCATGGACGAGGTGGTTGTTCTTGTGGAAGGGGCGAGTTGGCTATATGAAGGTGGAGGTGCATGGTGGTTAGTGGAGTGGGTAGGCGTGGGGTGATGGATGGTATCAACTTGGGCCTGGGTTTGGACTCCCTCATAAGTGGGCCCTTGAAATGAAGAATTCGGTTGTTGGGCCTCAAACATGGATGGCCTGGGGGAGTCAAGGAGTTGGGTTTTAACAAAGCGAGCACGGCTGTATAATTGTTGCATGGATGTGATATTGTTCATAGCCAAATGTGGCGATACATGGGTGTTGCATTGGCAATGATGAGCTTGATCTTCTCCTCCTCTGGGATATGCATCTGGACATGCGTGGATATCTGACGCCACCGGTCAGCGTAAGTTGCAAATTCTTCATCGGGCTCCATCTGCTCAGCCACTAGATCGGCCATTGAATACGCGGGCCCGTCCCGGTCTTGATATTGCTGCACGAATCTGGCCTTGACAATTTCAAAATCCTTGGCTTCATTGAGAGGCAGGGAATAAAACCACTCCAGAGTGGATCCGTCTAATGACCGCCTAAAAAGATAAGCCAGTAAGCGGCGATCATGTTGATAGGACACCGACTCATAGAGAAAATCCTTCATGGATGTAAGGGTTCCAGCCCCATTGAATTTGCGATAAACAGGGAGTTGAGAAGGTGGAGGGATCTGGAGACCACAGAAATCAGGAAGAGTATCATTGAAGGAAGGTTTTGGCTTTAACTGCCTCTGCAGGTCACTGAGCTCTCGCTTCATGGATTCGAACTCGGATTGGAAGTCCTGAGCCGAAGTGGATAGTGGATAGCGAGGGCCCGTTTGGGAATGAGAGCGGAGTCGAGAGTCAAGGTCCGGGCCAGATTGAGCATAATGGGCCGGATGCAATAATGTGGGCTGAGCAAAAGGATGTCCCGATCCAAGAGTGACAATGTGAGATGATCTAAAATGAGCAGGATGACGTGGGCCTGTTGGGCCCATCTTGGAAGAAGACCGTAAAGCAAAGGTGGACAACAATTCGTGGGCCTGGTCAGGGCCCATTTCAAGCAAGAGGCGCTCCAATTCAGCGGCCTCGTTAGAAGAAGATGGCGACGGAATAGATCGGGAATGGGCACCCTCATCGGCCCAATGGGCCTTGGGCTGGGCCGAATTTGGAATAGACTCATGAGACAAGGGGTCTACATGAGGAGGAGAGGTTGGGGGATAGGTGAAGTGGAAAGGAGCCATGAGAGGATGAGAAATGGGGAAATAAAAGGATACACTAAGATACAAATAAGGATACAACAACAATTACAATCACACAAGAAGGGGACGAGAAGGGAGTTCTCAAGCAAACACCCAAGTTGATATGATAAGCGTTAGGATTTTAGGATTATCACTTAGCCTTTTAATGGATTGATTTAATTGAAATACACTCGGCTAAAGAAGACCCTAATGGGTATGAACTCAAGTACTCTGGTGAGACTAGGGATGGGATACACTCACATGCGAGGGGTGGTTCGAACTATAGGTGCGACGGGTACAATCGGCCCGGTGAACCGCAACGTGCGTACGGTCACGAGGACTTATGGAGGTCCTTGGAAGGCGGCCCGAGTCAACCTACGAGTGCTCGCAGGTGAGAGGGCTCACTCAACCAAGGGGGAGAACCTAAACAACACGGATTAGAAGTGTACGCATGAGCCTAGGTGCACCAAAGTGCATGCAAGTCTAGCTTAAACTAACAAATAGTGACTGGCAGGTCTCTGCTGACGTCGTGACGACTAGATCCGCCGCGACCTTATCGCGACCAAAGATTTGGCCGCGACAAAAACAGGGCACAGAAACCCACAGTCACATGCAAACAACAACAAACAGACTAACCTAAAGCACAATACAATCACGAAAGGAAGTAAACAACACAGTGTAGCTAGATAGATAGACAGAAACTGATGCATGGAACGGAAAGCAGGACCAACCAAAATGTACCTGATATAGCGTCCTCCAAGTCCACCGCGACAAGGTCGCGCTCGCCCGATCCGTCGCGACAAGGTCCGAAAGCAACAGATGGAATAAAACGAAAAACCCGATCCTAAGATGATTCTAACACTTCAAAAACAAACAAAAAGGCAGGTAAATGGTAGAGCAAACAAGGTTTGGCAATGGAGGTCCCACCGTGATCGCCAAAAGGTGTAATCACGGGGTTGTGCGCCCCTCTGAGACACAAAAGAGCATGCGATATATATAGAATGAAGGAATGTGATCGCCACCAAGATGATTGCCTAAAAATACTCCTAAAGCATGGGCTAATCAACTTGGAAAAGGAAAGAGAAGGCCACTTACCTGTTAACGCGTCGCCGATGTGCAACGCGATAACAACCTTGTCGCAACCGCCTGATCAGACGCGATATGGATGTCGTGACCGGGTCCCTCGATGCCTTCTCAACAGTGCGGGAGATGGATGGCAGACCTCCTTCCTCCACTTCAGCCGGCCAAATAGGAAGAGCTTCCTCGCTTGTTCTTTGTTCCAAGTACCTACCAAGTCATGAAAAATGAAAGGGGAACCCAATTAGACATTCAAACAAGTGTAGCATCCATCATATATGAAAGAGCATGTAGAGAGCATGGTGAGTGCGTACCGGGTGGTTTTGGAAACCCCTTTGGGTATAGGAAAACTAGGAGGGAATAATCATGGAAGAGGAGAGGGAGGAACCCTAACTAGCATGTATGCATGTGCAAAACGTGGAAAAGAAACTAAAAATCAAAACTAAACAAATACTGCTCCGTTTGATGTGATTCTAGTTGGAGGTCGGAGAGGAGGATGTCGTGAACAACTTTCATGAAGACATCTTGAAGAGATCTGGCCTGGTTTGGGCTGTGGAAGAGACGATAATCCCGCATGTGCAGATCTCGATATGAGAGAGAAAGTGAAGAATAATCTGCTGTAACTTTTCGCACAAGCCACAAATCGATGTGATTCCACTTCGAGGTTGAAGAGGGCTCTGTGGGGAGCAACTTTGATGAAGACACCTCAAAGATATCTGGCCTGGTTCGATCTTCACAAGCCGTGCAAGCACTGCTGGTCCTAGAGGCGATATGAGAGAGAAAGAGGAGAGAGAAAGAAGGAAAACGGGAAGAACAACTTCTCCTCTGCCTTGGGGACGATGAGACCTCGTGGGCAGAGCCTCCAGGGACCTCTCCTCGTAGTGGTAGCCTTCCTCTATCCCTTAGAGAGTCCTAGGATGTGTTGAAGAGAGAGATAGAGTCTCATCCCGAGTTAGAGAGAGAGTCCAAGTTGTGGGGGAGTTTGAGAGTCTATCTAGAGTTTGGATGGGCTTGGGGGCTCCCTAGGGATGAGGATAGGAGGTTTAGGTCGTAATCCAACTCATAGGGACTTTAGATAGGCTCTAGGATAGAAGGATAAGTCAAAAATCACGTAAAAATGTGTTTACGTGCATGGCGCTATCGCGACGGGTCGCAGGGCCGCGTTCATGTCGCGTCCATGCAGCAGGTCGCGACTATAAGATAGTCTGCGTAGGTCCCAAAAAAATGGCCATAACTCTCTCCACAGATAGCGGATTGATGCGCTGTTTGTTGCGTTGGATTCTAGACTCGGAGGGCTACAAAATGATAGTATGGAATGCCAAATTTGGATTAGAAATGAGGATGTTATGAGATCTCAAAGTGAAGGCATGTTTAGAAGATTGGGCAGATTGCACAGTTTTCATATTTCAAGTGATGTTTGGCCATGGGCTTGAGAATGGGTCTGACATTGAGGGTGAATGGGCTCATGATGGGCAGAGAAGGACTCCAAAGTGATGACCAATTTAGGACATCAATGATATGAACAAGAAATGTGCTCAACTTATAGGCCGAAAACGGGTGTCTACACCCTGATTTAGTAAGAATGCACTAAGTCTTTCATACCATGCTCTAGGTGCTTATTTAAACCATATAATACTTTATGTAATTTAAAACATGATTTGGAAATCTAAATCATCAAAACCAAGAGGCTGTTCCACATAGACTTCTTCCTTTATATAACCATTCAAAAATGCTAATTTAACATCCATTTGAAAAAGTTTTAAATCTAATGCAGATGCATATGCAAGTAATATTCGAATAGCCTCTAGTCTAGTCACTGGTGCATAGGTTTCATCAAAGTCTATGTCTTCCTCTTGGGAATAGCCTTGAGCAACCAGTCTGGCCTTGTTTCTAGTGATAACACCAGCTTCATCCAATTTGTTCCTAAACACTCATTTGGTGCCAATCACAAGATGATTGATGGTCTCGGAACAAGGGACCAAACTTGATTTCTCCTGAACTGATTAAGTTCATATTGCATGGCTAGAATCCAAGATTTATCAGACAGTGCTTCATTGACTGTCTTCGGCTCTATTTGAGATACAAAAGCTAAATAATCACAGGGAATGATATTACCTCTTGTTCTACCCCAACTGATGGATCTCCAATGATGTTATCAATATGGTGATCCTTTTTGTACCTCCATTCCCTTGGAAGATCATCATGGATAATGTCCTTCTGTTGTAATTCTTCCAAGGGTGGATCTTCACCATCCTTGATGGTAGATTCTTTCAGCTTCTGGGTAAGTTTTATCTGTATCTTCATCATCACTTTTAGATTCCTTTCTCAAGGAAGAGTTAGATTCATAAAAAATAACATACACAGTTTGTTTAATCAATAAACTTCTTTTATTAAAAACTCTATAGCCTTTAGGTTTAGAAGTATACCCTATAAAGATCCCTTCATCGGATTTAGGATCCAGCTTACCTATGTCTATCTTACCATTATTGTGAATGAAGCATGGACATCCAAAAGTTTTGAGATGACTAATCTTGGGCTTCATTTCCTTGTACAGCTCATATGTAGTCTTCTTCAGGATTGGCCTGATCATTACTCTATTTATAATGTAACATGCTGTATTTATAGCTTCTGCCCAGAAGTATCTTGGAAGGTTATATTCTGATAACATGGTCCTGGCCATCTCCAACAGGGTTCTATTCTTCTTTTCAGCTACTCCATTTTGTTGTGGTGTTCTAGGTGCTGAGAAATTGTGTTCTATACCCTGATCATTACAAAATTCTGCAAATATGTTGTTTTGGAATTCTCCTCCATGATCTGAATGAATGCTTATGATGCTGAACTTCATATCTTTTTGAACAAGTTTGCTGAACTTAAAAAAACTCTCAAAAGTGTCATCTTTATGCTCAAGAAATGATATCCATGTAAATCTTGAATAATCATCGACTATGAAAAATCTAAAGTTCTTTCCTCCCAGGCTCGTAGTTCTCATTGGTCCAAACAAGCCCATATGTAGCAGTTCTAGTGGTTTGGAGGTAGTGACTACTGTCTTTGATTTGAAGGAGGATTTTGCATGCTTTCCTTTTGCACATGGCTCACAAATGCTGTCTAGACTTGAATTTATCTTCGACAGACCTTCCACTAGATCATGTTTGATGAGTTTTCTTATTCCATCCAAGCTGTAGTGACCTAACCTTCTGTGCCACAGTTCAACATTCTGCTCTTTACTTACTGCTAGATAAATGTCTTGATCCTTTAATTCTTCTAGATGTAGTACATATAGATTCTTTTCTCTGTTGGCTTCGAAGACGGTTGCACCATCCTTGATGATCAAACACTTAGATTCTTGAAACTTGATCTAGTGACCCTTGTCGCACAGTTGACTGATGCTGATTAGATTGTGCTTGAGTCCTTTGACGTATAGAACATCTTCTATCAGGATTTTATCTTGGCTTCCAATGGATCCGCAACCAATTACTGACCCTTTTCCATTATCACCATAGGTTACTGTACCTTCTTCATTTTTGATGTGTGAGAACAGTCTTTTGTTTCCTGTCATATGCCTTGATCACCTGCTGTCCAGGTACCACTTTGATGCTCTAAGATTTCCCTGCAATAAATCAATGAGATTTAGGTACCCAAGTTCTTTTGGGTCCTGGTTAGTTAGCTTCTTCACAGTTTCTTTTGGGAATCCATTTTAGGTGTTTGGTAGTGCAAGTTATTTTAGTGTGACCTAATTTGTTACAGTGAGTGCAGCAAGGAATATTGTTTATTATCCTGTTTGGCTTATGGTTCTTGTTGTTATTTGTTTTATAGTTGAGGTTTTGTTCAGCTACGAATTTTGGTGTTGGATAGATTTTAGGATGAATTACAGTTTCTTCATTGTCTGGTGGGATATATCCTAAGCCATACTTTTTCCTACATGATCTTCTTGCTCCTTTTAATATTAAGGAAGATTTTCCATTTGTGAATTTTTCAATTGTGGCTGATAAATATTCATTATCTTTTGTTAGTGTGTTAATTTTATTTTTAAGTTTGCTTATGGTTTCTTGATTTTCTAAGTTTGATATCTTTTCATTTTTACTCTTTATATCTTTGCATAGCAGTTTATTTCTTCTTTTTAATTCAGAAATGTGTTTTTCTAATTGTTCAGTTTAAGATTTTAGATCTGAATTTGTTATTTTGAGACATGCATAATTTTTCTTAGTTGTTTTTAACATTTTACAGACATCTTTATATTTACTATATAATTCATTAAAAGCATCTTCTAAACTATCCGAATCTGATTCATTGCAAGAAGTGAAGGATGAGTCAGAAGATACCTTATCATCAACATTTGCCATGAGGGCTAGCTTAGCCTTTTCCTCTTCTTCTTCGCTGGAGCTTGACTCACTGTCTGAGTCACTTTCGTTGTTCCATGCAGCAGTCATGGCTTTCTTTTTATACTTCTTGAATTTCTTCATGTTGTCCTTCTTGAATTCTGTTTTCTTTAGTTTTGGACACTCAGCCTTGATGTGCCCAGGCTTCTTGCACTCGTAGCATATCGGTTCAGATCTCTTGACTTCTTTGCCTTCAGATCTTTTGGAGTCTCTACCTTTCTTGAAATACCTTCTTCCTGACTGGTATTTCTTTTTTCTAGAATGCGTTGCAGTCTTCTGGAGAGAAAGGCTTCTTCATCTTCACTGCTCTCATTGCTTTTGTCACTTTCTGATTCGCCATCAGATGTGTCTTCTATGGTCTTGAGAGCATTGTTGTGCTTCTTCTTGCTGGAGGATTCTCCCAGCCTTTCCATATTTATCTCATGAGCCATCAAAGACCCAATGTGTAACGACCCTCTTTATACTGGTATGATTATACCAATCCACGTCGGTATAATGAACATCACCACAGTGGGACATTGACCCAACACTAAACAGTAGGTTGATATGTACATGAATAGCAAAGAGTACAGTGGAAAGAAAGTAACAATTTTATTCCATCCCATCATCATCATTAGTATACATAGTCTATATAACGATAAATGAAAGAAAATACTAAAGTCCACATTAATACAACTTTCAATGAATTACATTATCCATTCTCCATTACATAACTCCAATTTACATACTATGAAATGAGAGACACAACGTAGAGATCTCCACAATAAATGCTACTCCTCTCGCTCAGAGTCGCTCCTAACTATCTCCTCGGAAGAAGTGGTGTGACGGCCCTCATTATACCGGTACGGTTATACCAACCCACGTCGGTATAGCAAGAGTCCTCACAGTGGGACATTTACCCAAACGATACATACAGCTGAGATACACGCGAATATACAACAGAGTAGCGGAAGTAAAAGACAACTGTCTCCATTCATTCATCATCCACATTTAACATACATGAAGTTTGAAATTAACAATAAGGAACTAAAAGTTCACATAATTTAAATTGCTGAAATGAAAATACATAATGTCCACACTTATACATTCCTTTCATGATAATTCTAATACAATGTTCAAAGTACATACTATGAAATACATAAATCACAAAGAAGCTCCAAAACTAGCTAATCTCCGCGCTCGGAGTCCGTCTCCATTGTCTCCTCCAAAGGTGCCACGTCACCAACTACACCTATACGCCGAAGCAAGGAGTGAGTCTAAAGACTCAGCAAGAAACACTACTCATAACATACACGTATAAGTCATAGGGGTTTCTACATGCACATTAAACATTTACAACACATGGCATGCAATCATTTGAAGGTTTCAACCTATCATGAAAGTTTTACAAGTTTATACATGGATCATGCTTTCAGATTTCTAAAATAAAACTTTACCTATCACATGCTCTCTATTCAATTTACTCATGAAACTTTGTCTTTAAAGAACCAGGACATGAGAGCTACCAACATGAACATTGCGCAAACATGGAAAGAAAACACGACTAGCATGGATCCTACATGTTTTTAAACACATACATAGACATTTTCACATGCTTTAAGTTGCTGGTTTCACATGGTTTAATGGTTGTAAACCTACACATGAGAGCTACAATGTTGCTTAAAATAAATCATGTGAATAACCAATCATGCTATTTGCACACGTGCTCATTAATTATCCCTAACATGGATTCTAGGCATTTTTACACACATACACATGATAATAACAACATGAATTTACTGATTTCACATGGTTTCAGATTTGTCTCACATGGATTTCAACAACATATTTTCACATTTAGAATTTCACATTTTCCTTACACAAGTTTTCTCTTTCACATGGTTACTCTTTGCACATACACATTCACATTGTTCACTTACACATTTACACATGGACACATACACATTACACATTTCACATTACACATTTTAGGTGCCGTGACACATAGTCCAAACCACCAAAGAAGGACATATACACATCGCATTACACATAGACGCCATCTAGGCATTCCAATGGCGACTCTTGGACTGCGCAGACCGGAGAACAAGTCTCCACCCTAACCAGTGGTACTTGTCCACCTCCAGGATTTCCCCCTAATGCCCTTAGGGTCACTTACACACTGAACTTTCTCAGGGGGACTTTTCCCCGATACAGTTCCACTGCCCTCTGTGGAAGCAATGTCACACTTGGCACAATTTACACATTTACACATTTTACCGATTTTTTTACACATGGTTTACACATATCACTTTTCATCTCATTCACTTTCTCACTCACATGCACATCTCTGTTTTTCCTAACATGGCACTACAGATTTCAGGAGCTTAACACACAGAAATTTCATCATTCAAGTTAGGTTTAAGCACTATCTAATCACATTACGATATCATACGTAGATTACTAAATTTCACATGGAAAATACATAACTTCTTATATACTGGTCCAAATGACCTGAAATTTTAACCACATGCTATTTTCGGGTTCTAGATCATACACCCAATTTTTCAGATTTTTCTGAGCTAAATGGAATTTACAGTAAATAAAACACCTATTTAGCATGCTATTCACAACTTAAGTTAACATGGGTTTAACATATCATGCGATTTTGCCACTTGCTGTTTTAACAGAGATTACTATCATATACATGATCTGAGAATACAGAACTATCCTAAATCATACAATCACAAATCGATCACCACAACCATTCTTGCATGCCTTTCTAGTTACCGAACCAAATTTATTTGCAACTCATGCAAGCAATGGACAAATTATCAAAATTGAGAATACATATACTGATCTACAAATCTTCATGCTTTGACAAAACTAAGGCATTCAGACTAATCCTAACCATGAAACATGGATTGGCAAGAATTTCAACATTTCATGCTTACACATTCACGGTATAAAATTTCCTACATTCACCATCATACATCACACTCATCCACACACCACAATTGACAATGTACATAGAGTATAGGGTTAACATATATCCTCATCACGGAAACCATACCGAAATTAGTGTATAGGAAGGGCAGAACAGGTCACTGTTCTGTCCAGAGGAACTTGGCGGTGGTCTCTGTCCGCTGACTCATGGTCAGCGACATGGTCGATGGACGCCTAGCATGATATCGGCGTCCATTGACCTTGCCGTCAATGCAGGTCTGTGCAGAAACACAGACCCGAGCTCTCAAACTTGGGTGAATGGGAGGGTCTAGGACTCGAGGAAAAATCCATAAAAATAATAGAAACGACCTAGACACATACGGAACATCATGGATAGGTCACTTGCCTTTTAAAAATTGCACCAAGGGATCTAGGGCTCGGTGAAGCTCTCCTTGGGCTGTCCCAAGAAGCCTCCAAATGAACTCTCCTCCGGGTTCTTGAGCGAGATCCACAGCAAGCCGAGGTCGGGGAAGCCTTCCTCGATGATCCTTCTAGCCTCCAGTTGCAGTGGAACGCCAGATCAAGCTTCAGAAGTTCGGATTTTTGGGTGAAAAGGTGGGGTTTTCCTCAGTTTCTCTCTAGGGTTTTTCTTTTCTCTTTTCTCCTCTTGCAAGGGTGAAGAGAGGAGTGGGAAGAGGCCATTTCGGGTTCAGACATAAGGAGAGCCTCTCTCCCACTCATAGGGTGACTTGACAGCCCTCAGAGCCGTTGGGGACAGCCCCCCAATGGCTGGCTTTCTTGTTTCAGAAGTTTGCAGCTCTGCTGCGCATGCAGGCCAGAGAGATTGGCGTCCATATCGCTGGACGCCCGGATTAGTGTTGGCGTCCATGTCTGGACGCTGACACCACCTCAACGGCCTGGGGTTGACGCCAAGATGGCCTTCGGCCAGAACTCTAAAATATGCAAAAAACATGCATACCATGCGTATATACATGCAATATGTATATGGTATTATATCCATACTATCACCATGCAATACATACATTATTTATATTTAATATAAACACATGCACACGTACTTGTACTAATTAATACGTACGTAAATATGTACATACATACACAAGCACAAATACACAAATACAATTAATGCGACGGAAATTCGAGGCCTTACACCCTCTCCCCCTTAAAGAAACTTCGTCCTCGAAGTTAGAACGACACTACTCAAACAAAAGGGGATATTTCTTCTTCATCGCATCCTCAAGCTCCCACGTAGCCTCCTCACGCGAGAAGTTCCGCCATAGAACTTTCACCGACGCAATACTCTTGTTCCGGAGATGCTGAACCTTCCGGTCAAGAATGGCTACTGGTTGCTCGACATACGAAAGATCTGGCTGGATCTCCACTGGCTCATGACTAATCACATGAGACGGATCTCGGACATACTTCCTGAGCATAGATACGTGGAATACCGGGTGAACGCTAGCCAAAGCTGGGGGTAAAGCTAGCTCATACGCCACGCTGCCCAAACGTCTGAGAATCTCATATGGGCCAATGAATCTAGGGCTTAGCTTGCTATGCCTGCCAAATCTGACAACTCCACGAGTAGGCGATATCTTCAAGAAGACATGATCGCCAACCTCGAACTCCAAATCCTTTCTCCTGTTGTCGGCATAACTCTTCTGCCTATCCTGTGCCGCAACAAGCCTTTTCCTGATAAGCTGAATCTTATCCGAGGTTTCCTGAACTAACTCCGGTCCGATCAACTGCCTATCACCAGTCTCCTCCCAACATAAAGGAGACCTGCAGGGCCTACCATACAACGCCTCGAATGGAGCCATACCAATACTAGCATGAAAGCTGTTGTTGTATGCGAACTCCACGAGAGGTAAATGACGCTCCCAATCATCCTTCCAATCCAGAACACACGCTCTCAACATATCCTCGAGCGTCTGGATAGTCCTCTCGGACTGTCCATCGGTCTGGGGATGAAACGCCGAACTGAGCTTAAGCTCCGAACCTAACGCATCCTGAAGACCCTTCCACAATCTCGAAGTAAATCTCGGATCTCGATCCGAAATGATCGACTTCGGCACACCATGCAATCTAATGACACTACTAACATACAATCTAGCTAAACTCTCTACTGACTGCTTCTTCTTCATAGGCAAGAAATGAGCAGTCTTCGAGAACCTATCTACCACTACCCAAATCGAGTCATTGCCCCTTCTAGATCGAGGCAAACCCGATACGAAGTCCATAGTGACAGCTTCCCACTTCCACACCGGATATCCATCCTCTGCATAAGGCCGGATGGTCGCTGCCGCTCGGCTTTCACTTGCTGACATACTAGACATCTAGACACATAATCCGCAACATCCTTCTTCATGCCGGACCACCAAAATGATCTCTTCAGGTCTTGATACATCTTAGTGTTACCCGGATGAATAGAGAATCGCGATCTATGAGCCTCCGCTAACACATGCTCACGGACATCTACTACATCAGGGACACAAACACGGTGCTGAAATCTAATCACACCGTCCTCATCACGAGCAATGCCCGCCTTACCCACTAACTCTAACAATCTAGGTTCGGCTTTCTGCTCTCAATCACCTCATCCAAAACTGAGGATCTAAGGGACAGCTGAGCTACAAAAGCCTGACACAGCGATGGCTCTAACTCGGTCATAGAGCACGCTGCATCCTCCAACATCTTCCAATCCTGCTGGATGCTGGAGCGAAGACCTCTTTCTACTAAGAGCATCCGCTACGACGTTCGCCTTTCCAGGATGATACTGAAGGTCAAAGTCATAGTCCTTCAAGAACTCAATCCACCTCCTCTGCCTCAGGTTTAATTCCTTTTGGGAGAAAAGATACTTCAAGCTCTTGTGGTCGGTAAACACCTCAAATCTGACACCATAAAGATAGTGCCTCCAGATCTTTAGTGCATGAACCACAGCTGCGAGCTCTAAATCATGAGTGGATAGTTCCTCTCATGCTCCTTCAACTGACGAGAAGCATAAGCCACTACCCTCTCTCGCTGCATGAGTACACAGCCTAAACCAATCTGAGATGCATCCGTATAAATGGCAAAGCCCTCTAGACCACTAGGCAATACCAATACCGGAGCAGAAGTAAGCTTAGCCTTCAATAGCTGAAAGCTACGCTCACATGCCTCAGACCATACGAACTCTCTCCTTTCGGGTCAGCTTTGTCAAAGGGGCGGCGATGGATGAGAAACCCTCAATGAATCGCCGATAATAACCAGCTAACCCAATGAAACTACGAATCTCCGAAGGAGTCTGGGGAATCTCCCAATCCATAACTGCTGGACCTTTGCTGGATCAACTGCAACACCAGCGCCGGAGATAACATGCCCGAGAAAGTGAACCTCGCGCAACCAGAACTCGCACTTGCTGAACTTCGCATACAGCTTGTGCTCACGGAGAACCTCTAAGACTAACCTCAAATGCTGACGATGTGTGGCCTCATCCGGAGAATAGATCAACACGTCATCAATAAACACAACAACAAAGCTATCTAAGTACGGACTAAACACCCGGTTCATGAGATCCATGAACGCTGCAGGGGCGTTGGTCAATCCGAAAGGAAGGACCAAGAACTCATAATGTCCATAACGGGATCTAAATGTCGTCTTGGACACATCCTCACTCCTAATCCTCAACTGATGATAACCAGATCTCAAGTCAATCTTAGAGAAGATTGATGCATCCTGCAACTGGTCAAACAGATCATCAATCCGAGGTAAGGGATACCTGTTCTTCACAGTCACTTGGTTCAACATCCTATAATCTATGCACAACCGAAGTGACCCATCTTTCTTCTTGACGAACAATACAGGTGCGCCCCAAGGGGAAACACTAGGGCGAATGAATCCCTTATCAAGCAATTCTTGCAATTGCTTCCTCAACTCTGCTAACTCTGCAGGTGCCATCCGATATGGGGCCTTCGAGATAGGAGAGGTGCCTGGAAGCAACTCTATGGTGAACTCTATCTCCCTATCCGGTGGCAATCCAGACAAGTCATCGGGAAAGACATCTGGAAATTCCAGCACCACATCGATCTCTGCAAGAGTCAGTGACGAACCAGCATCGGGTACTAGCATAACGCTGGCAAGAAATGCGTCACATCCCTTGTTCACCATGCGCATCGCCTTCATGGCAGAGATAACTAACTTTCCCGCTAAGTTCTTTGGCAAGGGTGAGAGAACTCGTCCTCACCAGGAATGCGGAAAACAATCCTCTTCCGACGACAATCCACTAACGCATAGTGCTCCTCTAGCCAATCCAGACCAAGAATACAATCATAGTCCTTCATCTTTAGCAAGAAGAAACACCCATCTAGGAATCTATCCTCAATGCACACAGGTAACGACGGAATGCACTTCCTAGTCGATACCGTACCCGCAGGGGTGTGCACAGACAAAGGAACCTCTAACTCCTCAGACTCTATGCCTGACTCTAGGGCTAACTGCCTAGCGAACCGCTCGGAAATGAACGAGTGAGTAGCACCCGTATCAAACAAACCCGAGCGTGCACACCGAAAAGCAAAACGTACCTTCGGTGACATGCTCCGCCTGCTCGGCGTCCTCGCGAGCTAAAGCAAACACTCGAGCTGGGGCTCGAGGCCTTCCTGGTCTTCCTGTAGCTGGCGCGGCTGCCGCTATTGCTGGTGCTGGCGTTCCACGCTGAGCTCCTTGCTGAAGTCTTGGGCACTCTTTGATCTTGTGGTCGCTGCTCCCACACTTCAAGCATCTACCCGCTACTAACCAACACTCGGAACCACCGTGTGTCTTCCCGCAGTGGGGACACTCTTTCTTCACACCAGGGGAACGTACAGAAGGTACCTGAGAGTTGCTGACTGTCATTGGTTTCTGCGGTGTCTGGTACACCGTTTTCTTCTTATCCTGCCGCTGGAAAGTCGCTGCCGGCCTCTTCTGCGAAGCCTTCTTTTCCTCCAGATATTGCTCCATTTCTCCCTCCTGCCTGCAGGCAGCGCTGAGGGCCTCGTCTAGCGTGCGGTGGTCAAACGCCACGAGTCTCGTCCGCAGTGATGGCTTGAGTCCCATCACGAACTTCTTGGTCTTCCTGCGCTCATCCTCTACGATATGCGGTGCATACTTAGAAAGTTCAGAAAATCTTGCCTCGTATTCCAGCACGGTCATGGAGCCTTGCGTCAGGGATAGAAATTCTTGCTCCATCTTGTCCTGGATATGCTCTGGGACGAACTTGGCTCGGAAGAGCCTCACGAACGCGTCCCACGTCACGTCTACTGCTCCGTCCTCAAAGCGTGTACGAAGTAGGGAGGACCACCATACATCTGCTCTCTCCTGTAATACACCTTCATAAGTTCCAACCAAACCAATCTAACTCAGCAAAACATACAAACATATTAAATTAACACATACCTGTAGCATGTAGGTGGCTAATGTCACCTTATCCTCATCAGGGCACCTGATGGCTCAGAAGATTTTCTCCGTCTCCCTCAACCAGCTTTCTGCCATTAATGGATCACTCTCCCCCTTAAAAGAGGGTGGGGTCATCCTCTTGAATCGCTCCATGATGGATGGTCCACCATGGTCCTGAGCTGGTGCCTGAGCCTGCTACATTAAACATAACAATACACAATAAACACAATATCATGCAATTTAAATAGCAAACTACTAGTTGTTTAATTATTCTACCTGGGCCTCCAACTGGGCCTGGAGTGCTGCCTGGGTATGAGCCTGCGTCTGCATGGCTTGCACCAGACCTTGCATGAATACTCCGTAGTCCACAGGCGGCGGTGGGGGAAGTACAGGGCCTCGCGGTGCCGGGGCCTGTTGCTCCGCCTGATCATCACGTCGCGGCTCGTCCTCACGGGCCGACGCTCCACCACGCCTACCTCTCGAAGCCATGGCTGTAATAGAATTTCAGCCAGCATTAGAGCTAGGTTATTAAGTTTTCTAACCATTTTCTTATCTATCTTTCACTTCTTATTAGTGTTTTCTACACATGTGGACATACTTAGCATGCAATGGGGATGATGACTTAGGTATATTCATGTGCAATCTCAACCGGTCGCTCTGATACCAATCTCTGTGACGGCCCTCATTATACCGGTACGGTTATACCAACCCACGTCGGTATAGCAAGAGTCCTCACAGTGGGACATTTACCCAAACGATACATACAGCTGAGATACACGCGAATATACAACAGAGTAGCGGAAGTAAAAGACAACTGTCTCCATTCATTCATCATCCACATTTAACATACATGAAGTTTGAAATTAACAATAAGGAACTAAAAGTTCACATAATTTAAATTGCTGAAATGAAAATACATAATGTCCACACTTATACATTCTTTTCATGATAATTCTAATACAATGTTCAAAGTACATACTATGAAATACACAAATCACAAAGAAGCTCCAAAACTAGCTAATCTCCGCGCTCGGAGTCCGTCTCCACTGTCTCCTCCAAAGGTGCCACGTCACCAACTACACCTGTACGCCGAAGCAAGGAGTGAGTCCAAAGACTCAGCAAGAAACACTACTCATAACATACACGTATAAGTCATAGGGGTTTCTACATGCACATTCAACATTTACAACACATGGCATGCAATCATTTGAAGGTTTCAACCTATCATGAAAGTTTTACAAGTTTATACATGGATCATGCTTTCAGATTTCTAAGAATAAAACTTTACCTATCACATGCTCTCTATTCAATTTACTCATGAAACTTTGTCTTTAAAGAACCAGGACATGAGAGCTACCAACATGAACATTGTGCAAACATGGAAAGAAAACACGACTAGCATGGATCCTACATGTTTTTAAACACATACATAGACATTTTCACATGCTTTAAGTTGCTGGTTTCACATGGTTTAATGGCTGTAAACCTACACATGAGAGCTACAATGTTGCTTAAAACAAATCATGTGAATAACCAATCATGCTATTTGCACACGTGCTCATTAATTATCCCTAACATGGATTCTAGGCATTTTTACACACATACACATGATAATAACAACATGAATTTACTGATTTCACATGGTTTCAGATTTGTCTCACATGGATTTCAACAACATATTTTCACATTTAGAATTTCACATTTTCCTTACACAAGTTTTCTCTTTCACATGGTTACTCTTTGCACATACACATTCACATTGTTCACTTACACATTTACACATGGACACATACACATTACACATTTCACATTACACATTTTAGGTGCCGTGACACATAGTCCAAACCACCAAAGAAGGACATATACACATCACATTACACATAGACGCCATCTAGGCATTCCAATGGCGACTCTTGGACTGCGCAGACCGGGAGAACAAGTCTCCACCCTAACCAGTGGTACTTGTCCACCTCCAGGATTTCCCCCTAATGCCCTTAGGGTCACTTACACACTGAACTTTCTCAGGGGGACTTTTCCCGATACAGTTCCACTGCCCTCTGTGGAAGCAATGTCACACTTGGCACAATTTACACATTTACACATTTTACCGATTTTTTTTTACACATGGTTTACACATATCACTTTTCATCTCATTCACTTTCTCACTCACATGCACATCTTCGTTTTTCCTAACATGGCACTACAGATTTCAGGAGCTTAACACACAGAAATTTCATCATTCAAGTTAGGTTTAAGCACTATCTAATCACATTACGATATCATACGTAGATTACTAAATTTCACATGGAAAATACATAACTTCTTATATACTGGTCCAAATGACCTGAAATTTTAACCACATGCTATTTTCGGGTTCTAGATCATACACCCAATTTTTCAGATTTTTCTGAGCTAAATGGAATTTACAGTAAATAAAACACCTATTTAGCATGCTATTCACAACTTAAGTTAACATGGGGTTTAACATATCATGCGATTTTGCCACTTGCTGTTTTAACAGAGATTACTATCATATACATGATCTGAGAATACAGAACTATCCTAAATCATACAATCACAAATCGATCACCACAACCATTCTTGCATGCCTTTCTAGTTACCGAACCGAATTTATTTGCAACTCATGCAAGCAATGGACAAATTATCAAAATTGAGAATACATATACTGATCTACAAATCTTCATGCTTTGACAAAACTAAGGCATTCAGACTAATCCTAACCATGAAACATGGATTGGCAAGAATTTCAACATTTCATGCTTACACATTCACGGTATAAAATTTCCTACATTCACCATCATACATCACACTCATCCACACACCACAATTGACAATATACATAGAGTATAGGGTTACCATATATCCTCATCACGGAAACCATACCGAAATAGTGTATAGGAAGGGCAGAACAGGTCACTGTTCTGTCCAGAGGAACTTGGCGGCGGTCTCTGGCCGCTGACTCATGGTCAGCGGCATGGTCGATGGACGCCTAGCATGATATCGGCGTCCATTGACCTTGCCGTCAATGCAGGTCTGTGCAGAAACACAGACCCGAGCTCTCAAACTTGGGTGAATGGGAGGGTCTAGGACTCGAGGAAAAATCCATAAAAATAATAGAAACGACCTAGACACATACGGGAACATCATGGATAGGTCACTTGCCTTTTAAAAATTGCACCAAGGGATCTAGGGCTCGGTGAAGCTCTCCTTGGGCTGTCCCAAGAAGCCTCCAAATGAACTCTCCTCCGGGTTCTTGAGCGAGATCCACAGCAAGCCGAGGTCGGGGAAGCCTTCCTCGATGATCCTTCTAGCCTCCAGTTGCAGTGGAACGCCGGATCAAGCTTCAAAGTTCGGATTTTTGGGTGAAAAGGTGGGGTTTTCCTCAGTTTCTCTCTAGGGTTTTTCTTTTCTCTTTTCTCCTCTTGCAAGGGTGAAGAGAGGAGTGGGAAGAGGCCATTTCGGGTTCAGACATAAGGAGAGCCTCTCTCCCACTCATAGGGTGACTTGACAGCCCTCAGAGCCGTTGGGGACAGCCCCCAATGGCTGGCTTTCTTGTTTCAGAAGTTTGCAGCTCTGCTGCGCATGCAGGCCAGAGAGATTGGCGTCCATATCGCTGGACGCCCGGATTAGTGTTGGCGTCCATGTCTGGACGCTGACACCACCTCAACGGCCTGGGGTTGACGCCAAGATGGCCTTCGGCCAGAACTCTAAAATATGCAGAAAACATGCATACCATGCGTATATACATGCAATATGTATATGGTATTAAATCCATACTATCACCATGCAATACATACATTATTTATATTTAATATAAACACATGCACACGTACTTGTACTAATTAATACGTACGTAAATTTGTACACATACACAAGCACAAATACACAAATACAATTAATGCGACGGAAATTCGAGGCCTTACAAGTGGAGACACCTGCACCTGTATACCGAAGCAAGAATGAGTCTAAATAGACCCAACAAGCAATCCATATACATCATCCTTAACACATCATATGCACATGCTAGCATTCAATGGAAGTAATTATCACATGTGGTATGGTTCATACAATTTAAATTTACTAAGAATGTAACTTATAGCATTAGAAACACATGATACATGCTTTATCTCACTTACAACAATTAAGAACAAAACCTATAACGTGCTTTCTACACTTTTTAATTAACGTGCTTAAACATTCAAATCTCATTCAATTCATATTATAATGTACACAATTTGGCATGGAACTACTCATAAAGTAAGCATCACACCTAGCATGGATTCTATTTGAATTCTCATGAATTTAACACAATTATACACACATTTTACTTGCTGTTTTAACATAAATTAAACATATTCACAATGGTTTACACTTGTTCACATGTTAACACATTCACTTTACACTTTTACATGCTCATTTACACATTGCACATTTCACAATTCACTTACACATATTCACATTTTTATACTTAGTTGCCGTGACACATAGTCCAAACCACAATTAGAAGGACACACATTCACATTCACAAATCCATCACCTAGACAACACAGTGATAGACCTTGGTTAACTTCGCAGAACCGGGAGAAGCACTCTCCATCCTAACCAGTGGTACTTGTCCACCTCTAGGATTTCATCCTAATTTCCCATAGGATTTCACAAACATTGAACCTTTCCGTAGGGACTTTACTAGGGTACAGTTCCACAGCCCTCCATGGTAGCAGTGTCACACACGACACAATTTATACACTTTTCACATTATCACGTTGTCATAGTATTCACATGTAATTAGATTCACACGCATTCACATTTAACACATATAGATGAATCAATTTTCAGATCATATCACTACTGTTCAAAATGAAAATTTACTTTTAACACAGGCCTAAGCATGCTGCTAGCAACTGAATTACATGCAATTAACAAGGCATGTTTAATATGGTCATTTCTCTCTTTAAATCCATAACAGTGCTTACTGTTCTCCAAACGTCATGAAATTTTTATAACATCATCCAAACAGTAAATACATCACATGCTTAATTTTTCATAGTTTGTAGATCAGTAAACTAATTTCAGTAATTGAAACAACATTTTAGGCATTTTATCACAAATTTTACTTCAACAGATTTCACAATAACACAGTTACATCTAGCACTGTTAAGACATGAACTCAGTCATCATATAGTCACAACAAAATTCTGAAACCCTAATTTAACATGGATCTAATTAACTAGAATTTATCAATGCTAAATCATGCTCAAATCTTGTTACAGAAATTCTAATAAATAACACAGTTGACAAAAATTTGACTAATCGCATGGTATGATCTACTGAATATACTTGACCACATTAAATTTTTACAGCAAGTAATCATGTCCAGAAATATGGAAAATAGGTCATAAGGATCAAAGTATACATGCTGTCAAAATCTATTGAACTTGGCGGCACAGATGTTGCCGCCAATATAGGTTAACGACACAGGATCATGCTGCCAACCAGAGATCTTAACGGCACTAGATGTTGCCGTTAAGTTCCTATCTGCAAAAGATAGACTTAACACACAAAACAAAGGTGAATGGGGGTTCCAAGACACGAGGAAAAATCTGTAAAATTCCTAGGACCTACTAGACATAGGCGGGGATGATATACACATGTTACTTGCCTTCGTAAAAATTGATAGATGGAATTATTTTCCAGAGAAGCTCTCCTCGGCCAAGCCAAGAAGCTCCTCAAATCCTTCCCCGAACCGGTTCTGTGATGAAGCTGGTTGTACACCGTCGTCGGGGAAGCCTTCCTCTATGCATAGAGTTTCTTCTAGTCGTGGTAGTTCACCGGAAGATGCACCCAATCGCCAGATCCAGATCTCCAAAGTTCAGGTTTCGCACAAAAAACTAAGGTTTTGACTAAAGAGCCAAAAAGATCTTTTTTGGTCGCAAGAGGGTGATTTTATACAACCTAAGGGTCGGGGCATGCACTTAGGGTAGAATCCTACCGTTGAGAGATGGTTTCCTAATCAGGGGGCGAAGAAATCACAGACATTTATGGATCTGAAATCGCACATGTTCTGGGAAGTAGACGTCCACCTCAGTTGCCGCCAACTTGGAGTTGGCGTCCATCGATCTGGACGTCGACTCAACCCCTAACGTCCATGCATGTTGACGTTAAATGGTCCTTCGGCTAGAACACAGAAATGCAGAACACCAAGCTTACACTATGTACATACATACATATAATGTACTATGTATTACATAAACACCATATGTACATAATTAAACAAGCATATGTACATGTTCACCTTTATTTAATTATAATATGTATAAAAATACATATATATATATATATATATATATATATATATATATATATATATATATACATAACTGTACTCACATGCATCTAAACATTACACAACCAGACACCTAAATAAGGGGGCAAAATTCAAGGGCTTACACCCTCCCCCTTAAGAAACTTCGTCCTCGAAGTTAGAACGACACTACTCAAACAATGGGGATACTTCTTCATCATAGCATCCTCAAGCTCCCAAGTAGCCTCCTCTCGCGAGAAGTTCCGCCATAACACCTTCACGGATGCAATCCTCTTGTTCCGGAGATGCTGAACCTTCCGATCAAGAATAGCTACTGGTTGTTGGGTTGAATGTCTAATTCATATCATTTCCCTCCTATTTTGATGATGACAAGAAGTGTTCTTAAAGCAATTTAATTGGAACATGTCAAAAGCATCATACCTGAAAGTCATGCTCAAAAAGCTTTTTCAAACCATATTTATCATTTGTGGTAATGATAAATCATTTAACTAATGATATATGTGTTTATTTTTCAGGTACAAACTTTTTATGCAAAAGATGTGTCGACACACCCATCAATGGTGTCGACACATCAACACAGACTCAAAGAGAAATTGTGCAAAAATGTCAAGAGTGTGTCGACACATGTCAAGAGTGTGTCGACACGAGTGGCAGTTTTCCAGAGATCAAGGGTACCCAGGTCGACACACTCCCAGGGCAGGTCGACACTAGACCCAGTTCCCAGAACAGCCAGTTTGAGGAATTGGGACAGCAGGTCGACACACTCCCAGGGCAGGTCGACACTAGACCCAGTTCCCAGAACAGCCAGTTTGAGGAATTGGGACAGCAGGTCGACACACTCAAGAGCAGGTCGACACGGGACCTTTCTCCCAGAACAGATTCTTCCATCTTTGGAACAGTGTGTCGACACAACCACCAGGGCAGGTCGACACACTACGGAAACTTTTCATCCTAAGAGCTGATGGCTGCCACGTGTCCTTCTAGGGCGATCAGAATCTTCCTAGGGAAGCGTGCCCTTGTACCCCAAAAGGGTATCTTTGGAATCCTAAGGGTATAAAAGGCTCCTTTTGGCCTCCCTTCGAAAGAAGAGACCCAACCAACCTCTTAGAGTCTCCTGAAAAATTCCTGGCGGCCATAAGAGTTCGTGTCTCCCTCCTCTGCTTCCTGGAGTCTCCTGAACACTTCTTCTCACCAATTCAAGGTGTGAGAATTGTGGTTTGATCTTTAAAGAAGCCTCTGAAGCATCTCAAGGAAGTAGATCAGGTAGAAGCCATCGTTGGAGAAGAATTCAAGGAAGGTCCAACCTCCCAGATTGCAGAGCATCGTCTTGGACTTCATGTTTACAAGCTTCTTCCCAATTCAAGCTTCTACAAGGGAGTACACTTGAAGAACGAAGTCATTCAATACCTTTTTACTTTACTTCTGTTCTTCTGAGATATCTCTTGAGATTATGCAAGTGCTTCTGCATAATTCTCATTAGTGTTCTCAAATTTCGACTAGATCTGTTGCTAGGAGATCTTGTCTTAAGTTGGTGTCTAGCAAGTCTTCGTGTGAGCCTTGTGCTCAGATTGTTGTGAGCCGGTGCGCTCAGTGTTGAGTTGTCAAACTCAAGTGTGTGTTGAGCAGTCTTGCTCAGTTGTTCTAGAGTAGTCTTGCTCTAGAAGTGGTGTGAGTTGTAAGCTCTTCAGTGTTGGAGTTGTCAGGCTCCAGTGGGTGTGTTACCCAGTTGTGTTAGTGAATCCTCACGGGTTGTGAGGGGTGGATGTAGGAATCACATGGGTGATTTCCGAACCACCTAAAAATCCTTGTGCATTTGTGTTCTGTGGTTTGACTGGTTCATCCGCTAGATGCTTGCATAGGACTCGTTTCTAATTCACTTAATCAACTTGATTCTCATCTAAGTTTTTCAACTCACTCCAATCTAATCAGATCAGCAGCTTTTCACTGATATTATTGCCTCTGATTCTAAATAGTTTTAAAATTATTTAAGCTTCCGCAAAAGTGGCTAAGATCTATTCATCCCCCCCCTTCTAGATCTTTTCCACACATTTATTTCGATCCTTCAATTGGTATCAGAGCGGGTTTATATCGATCTGATTTGAACTGAGCAGCTTTTGTTTCTGAGTATTGAGTGTTTGTTTGTCTGTCTATCTGGTTGTTTGTTTGCCTGCTTGCTCAACTACTTCTCCTTGCATTTACTTAAGTGTCATGGACTCAAAGGGTTTTATAGCTGAGGGCCATTCCATAAATAGGCCACCATTCTTTAATGGTTTGGACTATTCTTATTGGAAGAACAGAATGCAAGTATTCTTAAGGGCCCAGAACTATGAGATCTGGAAAGTAGTTGAGGCTGGTCCCTATGAAAACCAGGGTGAGGAAGAAACCTGGACGAGGGAGCAAATTAGGAGAGCTACATTGAATTACAGTGCCATGAATATGATTCAATGTGCTGTCCATCCCAAGGAGTATTCGAGAATCTCTATGTGTAAATCTGCCAAAGAGATGTGGGATAAACTCGAACTACTCTATGAGGGAACATCTCAGGTCAAGGAGACCAAGGCAAATATATTAGTTTCAGAATATGAACTTTTCATGATGAAATCTAATGAATCTATTTCTGAAATGTTTGCCAGATTTATGGTGATTGTCAATGGACTCAAGGCTTTGGGTAAGGAGTATACTGATGCAGATTTGGTAAGAAAAATTTTGCGTTCACTTTCTTCAATTTGGCATACCAAGGCCACTGTTATTGAAGATTCAAAAGATTTATCCAAAATGTCTTTGGATGAATTGATTGGATCTTTAATGACGTATGAAATAAACTTAAGAAGAAATGAAGATCTTATCATTAAGACCAAGCCTATGGCACTCAAAGCCTCTTCAAGCAACAAAGATAAAAATCAGGATAAAACAAGTTCTGAAGAGTCTGAGTCAAATGAGGATGAGATTGCCCTCATGACCAGACAATTCAGGAAATTCTTGAAATATAGGAAAGGGAAAATGACTGGGAAAAAGAAATTTTCCCCAGGTAAGAAGAATATTTCCTCTTCCAATTTCAATAAGAATCATAAACCTGATGAGAATGTTATCTGTTACAGGTGCAACAAGCCAGGACACATGAAGGGAGAGTGTCCTGAGAACAAAAAGGAAAAGCACAAAAGATTCCAGAAATACAAGAAGCCCAAGGCCATGGTAGCCACTTGGTCTGATGAAGACACAAGTGAGGAAGAAGAAGAGAAGAAGTCCTCAAGCTCAGAGAGTGAGGAAGTTTGCTTCATGGCCAACAGCACAGATGGAAAGGTAAATACTTCCTTTGAAGATTATAGTGTTGAAGATTGGCAGGATGTGTATGCTGAATTGGTAGAAAATACTCTGAAATGAGAAAAGAAAACAAACACATCAAAAAGAAAATTGAAAATCTTTACAATAACCAATCTTCAAACAATAGAATCTGTGAACTGGAATCTGAAGTAACAGAATTGGTTGAAGAAAAAGAAAATTTACTGAACCAAATTGATGAATTAAAGCTTGCTTCTCAGAAGGCCTCCCAAGACTTCAGAAATTTAAATGAAAAGCTGGAAATTGAAAAACAAGAAAAACAACAGAAAATCGAAGAAATTGAAATTCTTAAAAACCAGCTAAAGGAAAAGGAGGAGGTTATCCAAACCTTCACAAAAGGCCAAGATAACCTAGAGGCATTGCTAGGATCCAACAAGACAACCACATCTCATGGATTGGGATTCAACAAAAAGAAATCAACAAAAGATAAATCTGGTGAGAAAAAGGGAAAAGCACCATTAATCAACTTTGTTAAAGGTCCCAATCTGGAAAACACTGAAATCCAACAGACAGCAAACAAAACCCCAAACAAAAACCCAAACAAAACTCAAAACAAATCAAAAATTCAAAAACAAAAGAAGACTGTCAGGTCGACACAGTCCCCTGACAGGTCGACCTGTTCAACACCAAAAACCATAATAAACTCAACTAAAAATTCAAATAAAAATCTGAGAAATAAGAAAAAGGGAAAAGAAATGATCCATGAAAAACCTTGGACCTCCAAGACAGCTCCTCAAGAAAATTGGATTAATCCTTGGAACCAATGGTATGAAAATCCCTGTTGGCATTATCCTCAATACCCTTATCCAAATTTCTGGATGTACCAACACAATCCATGGATTCCACCTCCTTCTATGAACTCAAATTTTCAAATGAAAAACTCCCCTCCTACCAAAAACAAAGATCTTGGTGCTTTCATTCCTAAAAGAAAGAACAAACAGAAAAATGCTGAAAACACCAAAGTAACAAAACAAAAATCTAAAACAAATCAGATTTGGGTGAGAAAGGATTTGCTGTCTATGTTAAATCATTCTGATGGTCCCAACTCTGTTTGGGTACCAAAATCTTCTCTCCACTGATCTTGTTGCAGGGAAGTCGTGCACCCAACACAAATGTATGGTTTCTTGACAGTGGGTGTTCACGACATATGACTGGAGATAGAGCCAAATTCTCATTCCTGCTTGAAAAGGAGGGAGGGTCAGTCACCTTTGGAGGTAAAAATAAAGGAAAGATCATTGGATCTGGTAAGGTTGGTCAAACTTCTTCAAACTCTGTAGATAATGTCTTGTTAGTTGATGGACTTGACTATAATTTGCTCAGTATCAGCCAACTATGTGACAAAGGTCACAAAGTTGTGTTTGAATCTGATTTTTGCAAGATAATAGATTCATCAACTGATAAAATCAAATTCTTTGGAAAAAGAGAAAACAATGTCTACATGATCAACCTTAATAAAAACTTTTCTGAAAATCTCTGTTTTGTTGCAAATAAAGATGAAATTGCATGGACTTGGCACAAAAGACTTGGCCATGCAAGCTTCAGAACAATGAATAAGTTGTTAAGATTGAATTTGGTTAAAGGTCTTCCTGAATCCTTTTCTAGTGTTGAAGGTCAAATTTGTGGGATCTGTGCTAAAGGAAAACAAACTAGAAAATCCTTTAAAGTCTTCAATGATGTACTCACATCTAAGCCACTAGAACTTCTTCACATGGACCTCTTTGGGCCAACAAGAGTTCTAAGCTTGAGTGGCAAAAGATATGGATTTGTAATCATTGATGACTTTACTAGATTTACCTGGGTTATTTTTCTATCTCACAAAAGTGATGCATGCCTTGAATTCAGGAACTTTTGTACCACTGTCTTAACCACTTATCCATATAAAATCAAAAACATCTTAACTGATCATGGGGGTGAATTTGAAAACACATCCTTTTCTGATTTTTGTGCTGAATTTCAGATATTCCACAAGTTTTCTTCACCAAGAACTCCAGAACAAAATGGAGTTGTGGAAAGAAAGAACAGAACTCTTGTGGAAATGGCTAGAACCATGCTTCTTGAGAGTAATTTACCCAAATCCTTCTGGGCTGAAGCTGTGAACACAGCAAATCACATACTCAATAGAGCATTGGTCAGACCAAAAATCAAGAAAACCCCCTATGAATTATTGAAAAACAAAAAGCCAACTGTTTCCTATTTTAAAGTCTTTGGGTGCAAATGCTATGTTCACAATAATAACAAAGAAAACCTTGACAAGTTTGATGCTAAGAGTCAGGAAGCTATCTTCCTTGGCTATTCTGAAGTGTCAAGGGCTTTCAAAGTGTACATAATAAAAACCAAATCTATTGAAGAATCTCCACATGTTATTTTTAATGAAAACTCCTTTTCCACTAATGATTCTAAATCTTGCAGGGAAAAACAAGACAATGAAGAGGATGACCTCATTGTGGATTCTTCACCAACCGTTGAGGAGAGTAATAACATTGAAGAAAGCCTGAACAACAACTCACAATCTCCAAATGGTTCAGGTTAACCAAACGAATGAAGGTATCTTCATCAGTCAAACCAAATATGTCAAGGAGCTACTGAAAAGGTTTGACTATCAGAACCTTAAACATTCAAGCACACCCATTGCAATAAATGCTAAGCTAGAAGAAGACCCATCTGGTAAGTCAGTAGATCCAAAGACCTACAGAGGTATGATTGGCTCTCTGCTCTACCTTACTACTTCTAGACCTGACATTCAGTTTTGTGTGTGCTTATGTGCTAGATTCCAATCAAATCCTAAAGAAAGTCATATGCTTGCTGTGAAAAGAATTTTTAAATATCTTGTTGGAACATGTGACTTAGGAATTTGGTATCCTGCTGGTTGCAAGTTAGAATTGTTTGCCTATTGTGATGCTGATTATGCTGGGTGTAAGTTAGATAGAAAAAGCACAAGTGGCTTGTGTGTATTTCTAGGTGGGTGCCTTATTTCTTGGGCTTCTAAGAAGCAACATTCAGTGGCTCTGTCAACAGCAGAAGCTGAATATGTTGCAGCAGGTAGATGTGGAACTCAGATTCTCTGGGTGAAACATCAACTTCTTGATTACAACCAAGATTTAGGGTGTGTACCCATCCTATGTGATAACACAAGTGCAATCAATCTTTCTAAAAACCCCATTCAGCATTCTAGAACAAAACACATTGAAATCAGGCATCATTTCTTGAGAGATGAGGTTGCCAAGAAATCTTTTGAACTCCATTTTATTGTAACTGAAAAACAAATTGCAGACATATTCACAAAACCCCTTCCTGAAAATAGATTCTCATCTTTAAGGAGAGAACTTGGTCTTTGTAAATGTCCATCCTTCTGATCTCTCTTAAAGTTTGGGTTGAATGATGCTTTGTCTAAGGGGGAGTTCTTTGTATTTCATAACTCCTTGCTTCCTCAAGCAACATTGCTCATATCTCTCTCTATTCCAATTCCATTTCCCTTTTTACAATAAATTCTTCACTTCTGATTGTGTTGAAACTTCTTGGTATATCAAATAGTGATTTGGAGAAGGACAGGCTATGCTTGTCTAGACACTTTCACTATGCGTGAGAACATATCTCCGCCAAGTACTAAGAAGTCAATATGCAATAGTTGAGGGGGAGCTTTTATTGTTCAAAGAGAATGTCTTTTTCTGATTTCAAAACTTGCACAGTTTTAACCTTCATTTCTTTTGATAATGAATTCTTCAACTCTTATTGTATTGAAATCTCTTGGTATATCAAATGGTGACTTGGAGAAGGACAGGTTATGCTTGTCTGGACACTTTCACTATGCGAGAGTATATGTCTCCGCCAAGTACCAAGAAATGAATATACAATTGTTGAGAAGAAATCTTTGTTATCCAAAAAGAAACATTCTTTCTGATTTCAAAAAAAAAAAAAAATGCATATCTTTATTTTGATGAAAAATGATTGAAATCATCATCTCAGGGGGAGCTAGAAAATTCACAAGTCATCTTTTTGCAAATTTCAGAACCCTTCTTGCATTTCATCAATTCCTTGCATGATGTCCTCATTCTAAATTCTAGAGTCTCAAAGTGAACCTTGAGTGATACATTATATTTTTTACTAATCAACTTTCCACTATGTCTCTCAATCCACAGAAACTCAGATCTCTTCCTAAACTAAATTACAATTGTGTCTTGAACTTAAAACATTACCTTGTTTGCAACTGATGGCTGGATGTATTTGAATTCTATCCTACAAACTCTCCAAAATCTTGTAAAATTCAACAGAGCAATGACATCTGTGCTGAGAAACTGCACACCTTCACAATGAATGAAGTGCTATGCATGTCATGAGGCATTCTTGTTAACTCTGTTCAAAGGGGATCCAAATTGAAAATAACCTCAAAATTTAAGCAATTATGTGCTATGCTTTTTGATGATGACTGAGTAACTGGAAATATTGGCGTCTAAAAAACGTATATTTTCATGTCAAAAAGTCATCATTTACCCCTTTGAGACTTGACAATGACTACATCTTGAGTATCCAGGGACTATGGTGTGTAAAAAGCACTAGTACTTGAGTGAAAGAGATTTACATCATTTGATAGTTTGTTAAAAGAACAAAAATATGAAAATTATTGGAGATTTGTTTAGAAAGAATCATCTTCCTCCTTCATCAAGTTGTTCTTTAAGTTTGTGTTTTACTTTCAACACAACTGTGTTTAGTCTAGATGATATCTTTAACTCTTGAAAATTGAGAAACATGGCAGATTTTGGTTGATTGTAAGATACATTATATCCCTCAATTTATCATTTTGTTGATTCAAGTCTTGGAATGCTAATATCCTGTTGGAAATTGTATGAAATACTTGAACTGTAATGAATTTTTGTAAAATACAGCAAATGAATTTTTAGGCCTCTTAAAAATCCTTCAAATGATAATTCCTCTCATTATTTATCATTATAAAGATGTCCCCAAATTTCTCAAAAATTTCCTCTCAAAAATTCTCATTTCTCTCAAAGGCTGTGTCGACACAATCCTCTCTCGTGTCGACACATAATTCCAGTCAGGTCGACACAATCCTCTCTCGTGTCGACACATTCCAGTCAGGTCGACACACCCTTCCTCATGTGTCGACACTGCCTTCTTGCCAGAACTTTTTCAAATCTTTCGGGTTCACCTTAAACCCTTGTTGTTCCTGCGGGGCAGTGTACCTCTGCATCCCTTTTTGAGCATCAGGTCGACCCGACGGCCAAACTCTCACCATTCCGGCAAGAAATTTTCACCATCTCTCTCTAATCTTCAATCACCTCACCAATCTTCCATCTCCTCTCTGACATTCCACTCCTTCCTTGCACCATGGTCCGCAAGTTGGGTCCCCGCCGTGGCGCAAGGTCTCAGGCTTCTTCAAGGCAGGTTCCGGCACAGGTTCCAGTTGAACAGATTGAAAGAAGAACCAAGCGAAGAAATGATCCTGCAGAGCTTCCAGGATCCTCTTCTGCACCTCTCAGAGCTTCAAAGAGAGGTAGGACCTCCAATGCTGGCAGAGGTAGACAAAGTTCAAACCCTAGATCAGATATTTCGGGCGATTCCTCTGACCATCATGAGGAATCATCTTCGTCTTCCTCTACTGAGTCTCAAGAGGATATACCCTCAGAATCCGTCAGTGCTGCCAAACTGATTTTGAAGCCTAGAATTCTTGACCTTTCTGACACCCAATTAGCAGACTCTCTCCCTGAAATTCAAACCTATTTCTCCTTTCAATCTTGGATTCCTTTCATTTCTGAATTTCAAGTCTGCTATCCAAGGTTAGTTAGAGAGTTCTACAAAAACCTCACCTGCACAGAAGAAGGTTTTAAATCCAAAGTCAAGGGGATAGAGATAGACATGCCAACTGATGTAGCAGCCTCCATTTTCAAAGTGCCAGATGAGGGGGCTGACTACCATGAATTTGAATTTGACTTACATGAAGCCTACTCAATCTTGACAGGCCATCCTGCAGATCCATCAGATGCCAAACAAACCTATGTGACAAGGTTTAATGCCAACTCATTTCCACCTGTGTTAAGGGTAATTCACCACATCTTGACAACCATAGTTACCCCTCAAGGTGGTGGGCGAGATAGACTGACAGATATCCAGAGATTCATACTCTATTGCATGGTCAAAGATATCAAGGTCAACCTTCATGTGATTCTTTATCAAATCATTTCTGAAACTACAAGAACAGACTTGAAGAGATCACTTCCTTATGGAGCACATCTGACCTCAGTGTTCAAGCACTTTGGTGTGCCATTGGAATCTGAAAAATCCCAGTCCATTCCCAAGTCAAATATCTATACATTCAAGAATATCCAGAAGTTCATGGGATTTAGATTAGAGGGAAATCAAATTAGAAGAGGACCAGCTGTGGTTGAGGCTCCTCCAGTTCAAGAGGAACAGCCTCAAGATCAAGGGGAACAGCCCCAACCTCAGGAGGACCAGCCTCAGGCTCCAGGGGATCAGCCCCAAGTACAGGAGGAACAGCCTCCAGCTGAAGGGGACCAGCCCCTAAGTCAAGAGGATCAGCCTCCTATGCATGAGGATCAAGCTCTTAATGAAAATGTCAGTCCTTTTCATGATCCTCTCTCACCTCAGCTTCCTCCTTTTTCTCCACAACCCTCATTCCAACCATCCACATCTTCTGGTGGGCCTCCTGTTCCACCAGAATTGATATCTTTCCTAAATGACAAATTTGAATCCTTCAACTCCTCACTTCAATCCATGTCCTCATCTTTTGAGCTACGGATTCAAAGACTGGAAAACACAGTTTCTGCCAAATTTATTGAGCAGAAGGCAGCTTCTGATTATGCAGCTCAGCGATTTAACAGACTCATAGGAACTCTGGGAGATTCCTATATTGAGCTAAAAGAACATCAGGACAAGTTAGAGAAAGTTCTTCAGGGAATTTTGGCCAATTCCCAAGCAGATGTCTTCAACACCAATCAAACATTGCATGAGATTTCCAGCACCAGACTATCATTTGCTCATTTTGTGGATGATTTGGAAAGTATGAGAAATTTCAATGAGCACATTGACAAGCAGCTCACAGATTTGACCAAGGAGTTCAAAATCATGCAAAGACCTGGTTGGTCAGCTGGGTCATCAAGTTCTCAACATGTTTCAGATGAATTGCAAAGAACTCAGAGCACCTTGATAGAACATTCTGATAGAATGGAGCATTATCTTCACACTCGGCTGACAACTATCCATGAACAGATAAAGTCAAGCATGAAGTCAATGGATAAGAGATTGTCAGATATTGAGATGCTTCTAGCTCCAATTCCTCCTCCTCCTCCATCTTCTACCTAATGTACATTTTTTTGATAATGTCAAAGGGGGAGAAGATTGAATGAATTGTAATGATCTTTTGAATGAAATGAATGACATGAAATGGTTGTTTGGCTTCAATACAAATTTTTGTATTTGTGTGTGAATACTTGTTCAATTGTTGACTTGTGTGCACAAATCTTCTAATTTCAAGTAACGTTGTATCTCACAAAAATATCATCAATTGTTACTGAACAATATCAAAAGGACATTGACAAGTATGAACAAAAGAAAAACAAAAACTTAATCAATAAAAATTGCTTAAAAATCACACTTCATCAAAACCACATTCAAATATGGATTTAATGTTGCCATCATCAAAAAGGGGGAGATTGTTGGGTTGAATGTCTAATTCATATCATTTCCCTCCTATTTTGATGATGACAAGAAGTGTTCTTAAAGCAATTTAATTGGAACATGTCAAAAGCATCATACCTGAAAGTCATGCTCAAAAAGCTTTTTTCAAACCACATTTATCATTTGTGGTAATGATAAATCATTTAACTAATGATATATGTGTTTATTTTTCAGGTACAAACTTTTTATGCAAAAGATGTGTCGACACACCCATCAATGGTGTCGACACATCAACACAGACTCAAAGAGAAATTGTGCAAAAATGTCAAGAGTGTGTCGACACATGTCAAGAGTGTGTCGACACGAGTGGCAGTTTTCCAGAGATCAAGGGTACCCAGGTCGACACACTCCCAGGGCAGGTCGACACTAGACCCAGTTCCCAGAACAGCCAGTTTGAGGAATTGGGACAGCAGGTCGACACACTCCCAGGGCAGGTCGACACTAGACCCAGTTCCCAGAACAGCCAGTTTGAGGAATTGGGACAGCAGGTCGACACACTCAAGAGCAGGTCGACACGGGACCTTTCTCCCAGAACAGATTCTTCTATCTTTGGAACAGTGTGTCGACACAACCACCAGGGCAGGTCGACACACTACGGAAACTTTTCATCCTAAGAGCTGATGGCTGCCACGTGTCCTTCTAGGGCGATCAGAATCTTCCTAGGGAAGCGTGCCCTTGTACCCCAAAAGGGTATCTTTGGAATCCTAAGGGTATAAAAGGCTCCTTTTGGCCTCCCTTCGAAAGAAGAGACCCAACCAACCTCTTAGAGTCTCCTGAAAAATTCCTGGCGGCCATAAGAGTTCGTGTCTCCCTCCTCTGCTTCCTGGAGTCTCCTGAACACCTCTTCTCACCAATTCAAGGTGTGAGAATTGTGGTTTGATCTTTAAAGAAGCCTCTGAAGCATCTCAAGGAAGTAGATCAGGTAGAAGCCATCGTTGGAGAAGAATTCAAGGAAGGTCCAACCTCCCAGATTGCAGAGCATCGTCTTGGACTTCATGTTTACAAGCTTCTTCCCAATTCAAGCTTCTACAAGGGAGTACACTTGAAGAACGAAGTCATTCAATACCTTTTTACTTTACTTCTGTTCTTCTGAGATATCTCTTGAGATTATGCAAGTGCTTCTGCATAATTCTCATTAGTGTTCTCAAATTTCGACTAGATCTGTTGCTAGGAGATCTTGTCTTAAGTTGGTGTCTAGCAAGTCTTGTGTGAGCCTTGTGCTCAGATTGTTGTGAGCCGGTGCGCTCAGTGTTGAGTTGTCAAACTCAAGTGTGTGTTGAGCAGTCTTGCTCAGTTGTTCTAGAGTAGTCTTGCTCTAGAAGTGGTGTGAGTTGTAAGCTCTTCAGTGTTGGAGTTGTCAGGCTCCAGTGGGTGTGTTACCCAGTTGTGTTAGTGAATCCTCACGGGTTGTGAGGGGTGGATGTAGGAATCACATGGGTGATTTCCGAACCACCTAAAAATCCTTGTGCATTTGTGTTCTGTGGTTTGACTGGTTCATCCGCTAGATGCTTGCATAGGACTCGTTTCTAATTCACTTAATCAACTTGATTCTCATCTAAGTTTTTCAACTCACTCCAATCTAATCAGATCAGCAGCTTTTCACTGATATTATTGCCTCTGATTCTAAATAGTTTTAAAATTATTTAAGCTTCCGCAAAAGTGGCTAAGATCTATTCATCCCCCCCCTTCTAGATCTTTTCCACACATTTATTTCGATCCTTCAATTGGTATCAGAGCGGGTTTATATCGATCTGATTTGAACTGAGCAGCTTTTGTTTCTGAGTATTGAGTGTTTGTTTGTCTGTCTATCTGGTTGTTTGTTTGCCTGCTTGCTCAACTACTTCTCCTTGCATTTACTTAAGTGTCATGGACTCAAAGGGTTTTATAGCTGAGGGCCATTCCATAAATAGGCCACCATTCTTTAATGGTTTGGACTATTCTTATTGGAAGAACAGAATGCAAGTATTCTTAAGGGCCCAGAACTATGAGATCTGGAAAGTAGTTGAGGCTGGTCCCTATGAAAACCAGGGTGAGGAAGAAACCTGGACGAGGGAGCAAATTAGGAGAGCTACATTGAATTACAGTGCCATGAATATGATTCAATGTGCTGTCCATCCCAAGGAGTATTCGAGAATCTCTATGTGTAAATCTGCCAAAGAGATGTGGGATAAACTCGAACTACTCTATGAGGGAACATCTCAGGTCAAGGAGACCAAGGCAAATATATTAGTTTCAGAATATGAACTTTTCATGATGAAATCTAATGAATCTATTTCTGAAATGTTTGCCAGATTTATGGTGATTGTCAATGGACTCAAGGCTTTGGGTAAGGAGTATACTGATGCAGATTTGGTAAGAAAAATTTTGCGTTCACTTTCTTCAATTTGGCATACCAAGGCCACTGTTATTGAAGATTCAAAAGATTTATCCAAAATGTCTTTGGATGAATTGATTGGATCTTTAATGACGTATGAAATAAACTTAAGAAGAAATGAAGATCTTATCATTAAGACCAAGCCTATGGCACTCAAAGCCTCTTCAAGCAACAAAGATAAAAATCAGGATAAAACAAGTTCTGAAGAGTCTGAGTCAAATGAGGATGAGATTGCCCTCATGACCAGACAATTCAGGAAATTCTTGAAATATAGGAAAGGGAAAATGACTGGGAAAAAGAAATTTTCCCCAGGTAAGAAGAATATTTCCTCTTCCAATTTCAATAAGAATCATAAACCTGATGAGAATGTTATCTGTTACAGGTGCAACAAGCCAGGACACATGAAGGGAGAGTGTCCTGAGAACAAAAAGGAAAAGCACAAAAGATTCCAGAAATACAAGAAGCCCAAGGCCATGGTAGCCACTTGGTCTGATGAAGACACAAGTGAGGAAGAAGAAGAGAAGAAGTCCTCAAGCTCAGAGAGTGAGGAAGTTTGCTTCATGGCCAACAGCACAGATGGAAAGGTAAATACTTCCTTTGAAGATTATAGTGTTGAAGATTGGCAGGATGTGTATGCTGAATTGGTAGAAAAATACTCTGAAATGAGAAAAGAAAACAAACACATCAAAAAGAAAATTGAAAATCTTTACATAACCAATCTTCAAACAATAGAATCTGTGAACTGGAATCTGAAGTAACAGAATTGGTTGAAGAAAAAGAAAATTTACTGAACCAAATTGATGAATTAAAGCTTGCTTCTCAGAAGGCCTCCCAAGACTTCAGAAATTTAAATGAAAAGCTGGAAATTGAAAAACAAGAAAAACAACAGAAAATCGAAGAAATTGAAATTCTTAAAAACCAGCTAAAGGAAAAGGAGGAGGTTATCCAAACCTTCACAAAAGGCCAAGATAACCTAGAGGCATTGCTAGGATCCAACAAGACAACCACATCTCATGGATTGGGATTCAACAAAAAGAAATCAACAAAAGATAAATCTGGTGAGAAAAAGGGAAAAGCACCATTAATCAACTTTGTTAAAGGTCCCAATCTGGAAAACACTGAAATCCAACAGACAGCAAACAAAACCCCAAACAAAAACCCAAACAAAACTCAAAACAAATCAAAAATTCAAAAACAAAAGAAGACTGTCAGGTCGACACAGTCCCCTGACAGGTCGACCTGTTCAACACCAAAAACCATAATAAACTCAACTAAAAATTCAAATAAAAATCTGAGAAATAAGAAAAAGGGAAAAGAAATGATCCATGAAAAACCTTGGACCTCCAAGACAGCTCCTCAAGAAAATTGGATTAATCCTTGGAACCAATGGTATGAAAATCCCTGTTGGCATTATCCTCAATACCCTTATCCAAATTTCTGGATGTACCAACACAATCCATGGATTCCACCTCCTTCTATGAACTCAAATTTTCAAATGAAAAACTCCCCTCCTACCAAAAACAAAGATCTTGGTGCTTTCATTCCTAAAAGAAAGAACAAACAGAAAAATGCTGAAAACACCAAAGTAACAAAACAAAAATCTAAAACAAATCAGATTTGGGTGAGAAAGGATTTGCTGTCTATGTTAAATCATTCTGATGGTCCCAACTCTGTTTGGGTACCAAAATCTTCTCTCCACTGATCTTGTTGCAGGGAAGTCGTGCACCCAACACAAATGTATGGTTTCTTGACAGTGGGTGTTCACGACATATGACTGGAGATAGAGCCAAATTCTCATTCCTGCTTGAAAAGGAGGGAGGGTCAGTCACCTTTGGAGGTAAAAATAAAGGAAAGATCATTGGATCTGGTAAGGTTGGTCAAACTTCTTCAAACTCTGTAGATAATGTCTTGTTAGTTGATGGACTTGACTATAATTTGCTCAGTATCAGCCAACTATGTGACAAAGGTCACAAAGTTGTGTTTGAATCTGATTTTTGCAAGATAATAGATTCATCAACTGATAAAATCAAATTCTTTGGAAAAAGAGAAAACAATGTCTACATGATCAACCTTAATAAAAACTTTTCTGAAAATCTCTGTTTTGTTGCAAATAAAGATGAAATTGCATGGACTTGGCACAAAAGACTTGGCCATGCAAGCTTCAGAACAATGAATAAGTTGTTAAGATTGAATTTGGTTAAAGGTCTTCCTGAATCCTTTTCTAGTGTTGAAGGTCAAATTTGTGGGATCTGTGCTAAAGGAAAACAAACTAGAAAATCCTTTAAAGTCTTCAATGATGTACTCACATCTAAGCCACTAGAACTTCTTCACATGGACCTCTTTGGGCCAACAAGAGTTCTAAGCTTGAGTGGCAAAAGATATGGATTTGTAGTCATTGATGACTTTACTAGATTTACCTGGGTTATTTTTCTATCTCACAAAAGTGATGCATGCCTTGAATTCAGGAACTTTTGTACCACTGTCTTAACCACTTATCCATATAAAATCAAAAACATCTTAACTGATCATGGGGGTGAATTTGAAAACACATCCTTTTCTGATTTTGTGCTGAATTTCAGATATTCCACAAGTTTTCTTCACCAAGAACTCCAGAACAAAATGGAGTTGTGGAAAGAAAGAACAGAACTCTTGTGGAAATGGCTAGAACCATGCTTCTTGAGAGTAATTTACCCAAATCCTTCTGGGCTGAAGCTGTGAACACAGCAAATCACATACTCAATAGAGCATTGGTCAGACCAAAAATCAAGAAAACCCCCTATGAATTATTGAAAAACAAAAAGCCAACTGTTTCCTATTTTAAAGTCTTTGGGTGCAAATGCTATGTTCACAATAATAACAAAGAAAACCTTGACAAGTTTGATGCTAAGAGTCAGGAAGCTATCTTCCTTGGCTATTCTGAAGTGTCAAGGGCTTTCAAAGTGTACATAATAAAAACCAAATCTATTGAAGAATCTCCACATGTTATTTTTAATGAAAACTCCTTTTCCACTAATGATTCTAAATCTTGCAGGGAAAAACAAGACAATGAAGAGGATGACCTCATTGTGGATTCTTCACCAACCGTTGAGGAGAGTAATAACATTGAAGAAAGCCTGAACAACAACTCACAATCTCCAAATGGTTCAGGTTAACCAAACGAATGAAGGTATCTTCATCAGTCAAACCAAATATGTCAAGGAGCTACTGAAAAGGTTTGACTATCAGAACCTTAAACATTCAAGCACACCCATTGCAATAAATGCTAAGCTAGAAGAAGACCCATCTGGTAAGTCAGTAGATCCAAAGACCTACAGAGGTATGATTGGCTCTCTGCTCTACCTTACTACTTCTAGACCTGACATTCAGTTTTGTGTGTGCTTATGTGCTAGATTCCAATCAAATCCTAAAGAAAGTCATATGCTTGCTGTGAAAAGAATTTTTAAATATCTTGTTGGAACATGTGACTTAGGAATTTGGTATCCTGCTGGTTGCAAGTTAGAATTGTTTGCCTATTGTGATGCTGATTATGCTGGGTGTAAGTTAGATAGAAAAAGCACAAGTGGCTTGTGTGTATTTCTAGGTGGGTGCCTTATTTCTTGGGCTTCTAAGAAGCAACATTCAGTGGCTCTGTCAACAGCAGAAGCTGAATATGTTGCAGCAGGTAGATGTGGAACTCAGATTCTCTGGGTGAAACATCAACTTCTTGATTACAACCAAGATTTAGGGTGTGTACCCATCCTATGTGATAACACAAGTGCAATCAATCTTTCTAAAAACCCCATTCAGCATTCTAGAACAAAACACATTGAAATCAGGCATCATTTCTTGAGAGATGAGGTTGCCAAGAAATCTTTTGAACTCCATTTTATTGTAACTGAAAAACAAATTGCAGACATATTCACAAAACCCCTTCCTGAAAATAGATTCTCATCTTTAAGGAGAGAACTTGGTCTTTGTAAATGTCCATCCTTCTGATCTCTCTTAAAGTTTGGGTTGAATGATGCTTTGTCTAAGGGGGAGTTCTTTGTATTTCATAACTCCTTGCTTCCTCAAGCAACATTGCTCATATCTCTCTCTATTCCAATTCCATTTCCCTTTTTACAATAAATTCTTCACTTCTGATTGTGTTGAAACTTCTTGGTATATCAAATAGTGATTTGGAGAAGGACAGGCTATGCTTGTCTAGACACTTTCACTATGCGTGAGAACATATCTCCGCCAAGTACTAAGAAGTCAATATGCAATAGTTGAGGGGGAGCTTTTATTGTTCAAAGAGAATGTCTTTTTCTGATTTCAAAACTTGCACAGTTTTAACCTTCATTTCTTTCTGATAATGAATTCTTCAACTCTTATTGTATTGAAATCTCTTGGTATATCAAATGGTGACTTGGAGAAGGACAGGTTATGCTTGTCTGGACACTTTCACTATGCGAGAGTATATGTCTCCGCCAAGTACCAAGAAATGAATATACAATTGTTGAGAAGAAATCTTTGTTATCCAAAAAGAAACATTCTTTCTGATTTAAAAAAAAAAAAAATGCATATCTTTATTTTGATGAAAAATGATTGAAATCATCATCTCAGGGGGAGCTAGAAAATTCACAAGTCATCTTTTTGCAAATTTCAGAACCCTTCTTGCATTTCATCAATTCCTTGCATGATGTCCTCATTCTAAATTCTAGAGTCTCAAAGTGAACCTTGAGTGATACATTATATTTTTTACTAATCAACTTTCCACTATGTCTCTCAATCCACAGAAACTCAGATCTCTTCCTAAACTAAATTACAATTGTGTCTTGAACTTAAAACATTACCTTGTTTGCAACTGATGGCTGGATGTATTTGAATTCTATCCTACAAACTCTCCAAAATCTTGTAAAATTCAACAGAGCAATGACATCTGTGCTGAGAAACTGCACACCTTCACAATGAATGAAGTGCTATGCATGTCATGAGGCATTCTTGTTAACTCTGTTCAAAGGGGATCCAAATTGAAAATAACCTCAAAAATTTAAGCAATTATGTGCTATGCTTTTTGATGATGACTGAGTAACTGGAAATATTGGCGTCTAAAAAACGTATATTTTCATGTCAAAAAGTCATCATTTACCCCTTTGAGACTTGACAATGACTACATCTTGAGTATCCAGGGACTATGGTGTGTAAAAAGCACTAGTACTTGAGTGAAAGAGATTTATATCATTTGATAGTTTGTTAAAAGAACAAAAATATGAAAATTATTGGAGATTTGTTTAGAAAGAATCATCTTCCTCCTTCATCAAGTTGTTCTTTAAGTTTGTGTTTTACTTTCAACACAACTGTGTTTAGTCTAGATGATATCTTTAACTCTTGAAAATTGAGAAACATGGCAGATTTTGGTTGATTGTAAGATACATTATATCCCTCAATTTATCATTTTGTTGATTCAAGTCTTGGAATGCTAATATCCTGTTGGAAATTGTATGAAATACTTGAACTGTAATGAATTTTTGTAAAATACAGCAAATGAATTTTTAGGCCTCTTAAAAATCCTTCAAATGATAATTCCTCTCATTATTTATCATTATAAAGATGTCCCCAAATTTCTCAAAAATTTCCTCTCAAAAATTCTCATTTCTCTCAAAGGCTGTGTCGACACAATCCTCTCTCGTGTCGACACATAATTCCAGTCAGGTCGACACAATCCTCTCTCGTGTCGACACATAATTCCAGTCAGGTCGACACACCCTTCCTCATGTGTCGACACTGCCTTCTTGCCAGAACTTTTTCAAATCTTTCGGGTTCACCTTAAACCCTTGTTGTTCCTGCGGGGCAGTGTACCTCTGCATCCCTTTTTGAGCATCAGGTCGACCCGACGGCCACACTCTCACCATTCCGGCAAGAAATTTTCACCATCTCTCTCTAATCTTCAATCACCTCACCAATCTTCCATCTCCTCTCTGACATTCCACTCCTTCCTTGCACCATGGTCCGCAAGTTGGGTCCCCGCCGTGGCGCAAGGTCTCAGGCTTCTTCAAGGCAGGTTCCGGCACAGGTTCCAGTTGAACAGATTGAAAGAAGAACCAAGCGAAGAAATGATCCTGCAGAGCTTCCAGGATCCTCTTCTGCACCTCTCAGAGCTTCAAAGAGAGGTAGGACCTCCAATGCTGGCAGAGGTAGACAAAGTTCAAACCCTAGATCAGATATTTCGGGCGATTCCTCTGATCATCATGAGGAATCATCTTCGTCTTCCTCTACTGAGTCTCAAGAGGATATACCCTCAGAATCCGTCAGTGCTGCCAAACTGATTTTGAAGCCTAGAATTCTTGACCTTTCTGACACCCAATTAGCAGACTCTCTCCCTGAAATTCAAACCTATTTCTCCTTTCAATCTTGGATTCCTTTCATTTCTGAATTTCAAGTTTGCTATCCAAGGTTAGTTAGAGAGTTCTACAAAAACCTCACCTGCACAGAAGAAGGTTTTAAATCCAAAGTCAAGGGGATAGAGATAGACATGCCAACTGATGTAGCAGCCTCCATTTTCAAAGTGCCAGATGAGGGGGCTGACTACCATGAATTTGAATTTGACTTACATGAAGCCTACTCAATCTTGACAGGCCATCCTGCAGATCCATCAGATGCCAAACAAACCTATGTGACAAGGTTTAATGCCAACTCATTTCCACCTGTGTTAAGGGTAATTCACCACATCTTGACAACCATAGTTACCCCTCAAGGTGGTGGGCGAGATAGACTGACAGATATCCAGAGATTCATACTCTATTGCATGGTCAAAGATATCAAGGTCAACCTTCATGTGATTCTTTATCAAATCATTTCTGAAACTACAAGAACAGACTTGAAGAGATCACTTCCTTATGGAGCACATCTGACCTCAGTGTTCAAGCACTTTGGTGTGCCATTGGAATCTGAAAAATCCCAGTCCATTCCAAGTCAAATATCTATACATTCAAGAATATCCAGAAGTTCATGGGATTTAGATTAGAGGGAAATCAAATTAGAAGAGGACCAGCTGTGGTTGAGGCTCCTCCAGTTCAAGAGGAACAGCCTCAAGACAAGGGGAACAGCCCCAACCTCAGGAGGACCAGCCTCAGGCTCCAGGGGATCAGCCCCAAGTACAGGAGGAACAGCCTCCAGCTGAAGGGGACCAGCCCCTAAGTCAAGAGGATCAGCCTCCTATGCATGAGGATCAAGCTCTTAATGAAAATGTCAGTCCTTTTCATGATCCTCTCTCACCTCAGCTTCCTCCTTTTTCTCCACAACCCTCATTCCAACCATCCACATCTTCTGGTGGGCCTCCTGTTCCACCAGAATTGATATCTTTCCTAAATGACAAATTTGAATCCTTCAACTCCTCACTTCAATCCATGTCCTCATCTTTTGAGCTACGGATTCAAAGACTGGAAAACACAGTTTCTGCCAAATTTATTGAGCAGAAGGCAGCTTCTGATTATGCAGCTCAGCGATTTAACAGACTCATAGGAACTCTGGGAGATTCCTATATTGAGCTAAAAGAACATCAGGACAAGTTAGAGAAAGTTCTTCAGGGAATTTTGGCCAATTCCCAAGCAGATGTCTTCAACACCAATCAAACATTGCATGAGATTTCCAGCACCAGACTATCATTTGCTCATTTTGTGGATGATTTGGAAAGTATGAGAAATTTCAATGAGCACATTGACAAGCAGCTCACAGATTTGACCAAGGAGTTCAAAATCATGCAAAGACCTGGTTGGTCAGCTGGGTCATCAAGTTCTCAACATGTTTCAGATGAATTGCAAAGAACTCAGAGCACCTTGATAGAACATTCTGATAGAATGGAGCATTATCTTCACACTCGGCTGACAACTATCCATGAACAGATAAAGTCAAGCATGAAGTCAATGGATAAGAGATTGTCAGATATTGAGATGCTTCTAGCTCCAATTCCTCCTCCTCCTCCATCTTCTACCTAATGTACATTTTTTTGATAATGTCAAAGGGGGAGAAGATTGAATGAATTGTAATGATCTTTTGAATGAAATGAATGACATGAAATGGTTGTTTGGCTTCAATACAAATTTTTGTATTTGTGTGTGAATACTTGTTCAATTGTTGACTTGTGTGCACAAATCTTCTAATTTCAAGTAACGTTGTATCTCACAAAAATATCATCAATTGTTACTGAACAATATCAAAAGGACATTGACAAGTATGAACAAAAGAAAAACAAAAACTTAATCAATAAAAATTGCTTAAAAATCACACTTCATCAAAACCACATTCAAATATGGATTTAATGTTGCCATCATCAAAAAGGGGGAGATTGTTGGGTTGAATGTCTAATTCATATCATTTCCCTCCTATTTTGATGATGACAAGAAGTGTTCTTAAAGCAATTTAATTGGAACATGTCAAAAGCATCATACCTGAAAGTCATGCTCAAAAAGCTTTTTTCAAACCATATTTATCATTTGTGGTAATGATAAATCATTTAACTAATGATATATGTGTTTATTTTTCAGGTACAAACTTTTTATGCAAAAGATGTGTCGACACACCCATCAATGGTGTCGACACATCAACACAGACTCAAAGAGAAATTGTGCAAAAATGTCAAGAGTGTGTCGACACGAGTGGTAGTTTTCCAGAGATCAAGGGTACCCAGGTCGACACACTCCCAGGGCAGGTCGACACTAGACCCAGTTCCCAGAACAGCCAATTTGAGGAATTGGGACAGCAGGTCGACACACTCCCAGGGCAGGTCGACACTAGACCCAGTTCCCAGAACAGCCAGTTTGAGGAATTGGGACAGCAGGTCGACACACTCAAGAGCAGGTCGACACGGGACCTTTCTCCCAGAACAGATTCTTCCATCTTTGGAACAGTGTGTCGACACAACCACCAGGGCAGGTCGACACACTACGGAAACTTTTCATCCTAAGAGCTGATGGCTGCCACGTGTCCTTCTAGGGCGATCAGAATCTTCCTAGGGAAGCGTGCCCTTGTACCCCAAAAGGGTATCTTTGGAATCCTAAGGGTATAAAAGGCTCCTTTTGGCCTCCCTTCGAAAGAAGAGACCCAACCAACCTCTTAGAGTCTCCTGAAAAAATTCCTGGCGGCCATAAGAGTTCGTGTCTCCCTCCTCTGCTTCCTGGAGTCTCCTGAACACTTCTTCTCACCAATTCAAGGTGTGAGAATTGTGGTTTGATCTTTAAAGAAGCCTCTGAAGCATCTCAAGGAAGTAGATCAGGTAGAAGCCATCGTTGGAGAAGAATTCAAGGAAGGTCCAACCTCCCAGATTGCAGAGCATCGTCTTGGACTTCATGTTTACAAGCTTCTTCCCAATTCAAGCTTCTACAAGGGAGTACACTTGAAGAACGAAGTCATTCAATACCTTTTTACTTTACTTCTGTTCTTCTGAGATATCTCTTGAGATTATGCAAGTGCTTCTGCATAATTCTCATTAGTGTTCTCAAATTTCGACTAGATCTGTTGCTAGGAGATCTTGTCTTAAGTTGGTGTCTAGCAAGTCTTCGTGTGAGCCTTGTGCTCAGATTGTTGTGAGCCGGTGCGCTCAGTGTTGAGTTGTCAAACTCAAGTGTGTGTTGAGCAGTCTTGCTCAGTTGTTCTAGAGTAGTCTTGCTCTAGAAGTGGTGTGAGTTGTAAGCTCTTCAGTGTTGGAGTTGTCAGGCTCCAGTGGGTGTGTTACCCAGTTGTGTTAGTGAATCCTCACGGGTTGTGAGGGGTGGATGTAGGAATCACATGGGTGATTTCCGAACCACCTAAAAATCCTTGTGCATTTGTGTTCTGTGGTTTGACTGGTTCATCCGCTAGATGCTTGCATAGGACTCGTTTCTAATTCACTTAATCAACTTGATTCTCATCTAAGTTTTTCAACTCACTCCAATCTAATCAGATCAGCAGCTTTTCACTGATATTATTGCCTCTGATTCTAAATAGTTTTAAAATTATTTAAGCTTCCGCAAAAGTGGCTAAGATCTATTCATCCCCCCCCTTCTAGATCTTTTCCACACATTTATTTCGATCCTTCACTGGTTGCTCAACATAAGATAGATCTGGCTGGATCTCCACTGGCCCATGAGTAATAACATGAGAGGGATCTCGGACATATCTCCAGAGCATAGATACGTGGAATACATGATGAACACTAGCTAATGCCGGGGGTAAAGCTAGCTCATGTGCCACGCTACCCAAACGCCTGAGAATCTCATGTGGGCCAATGAATCTAGGACTTAGCTTACTATGCCTGCCAAATCTGACAACACCTCGAGTAGGCAAAATCTATAGAAAGATATGCTCGCCAACCTCGAACTCTAAATCCTTTCTTCTATTGTCGGCATAACTCTTCTGCCTATCCTGTGCCGCAACAAGCCTCTTTCTGATAAGCTGGATCTTATCCGAAGTCTCCTGCACTAACTCCGGACCGATCAACTGCCTATCACCGGTCTCCTCCCAACATAAAGGAGATCTACAAGCCTTCCATACAGTGCCTCAAATAGAGCCATACCAATACTCGCATGAAAACTGTTGTTATATGCGAACTCCACAAGAGGTAATGACGCTCCCAATCACCCTTCAAATCCAGCACACGCTCTCAACATATCCTCGAGCGTCTGGATAGTCCTTTCGGACTGTCCATCTGTCTGGGGATGGAACACCGAACTAAGCTTCAATTCAGAACCTAATTCATCCTGAAGACCCTTCCACAGCCTCGAAGTAAATCTCGGATCTCGATCCGAAATGATCGACTTCGGTACACCATGCAACCTAACAATGCTACTAACATACAACCTAGCTAAACTCTCAACTGACTGCTTCTTCTTCATAGGCAAGAAATGCGCAGTCTTAGAGAATCTATCTACAACTACCCAAATCGAGTCATCGCCTCTAACTGATCTAGGCAAACCCGTTACAAAATCCATAGTGACAGCCTCCCACTTCCATATTGGGATTTCCATCTTTTACATAAGACCAGATGGTCGCTGCCACTCGGCATTCACTTGCTGGCATACTAGACACTTGGATACGAAATCCGCTACATCCTTCTTCATGCCAGACCACCACAATGATCTCTTCAAATCCTGGTACATCTTAGTGTTACCTGGATGAATAGAGAATTTCGACCTATGAGCTTTTGCTAATACATGCTCACAGACATCCACTATATCGAGAACACAGTCTCGATGATGAAATCTAATCACACCTTCCTCATTACGAGCAATGCCTGCCTTGCCCACTAACTCCTGGAGTTTAGGGTTGGCCTTCTGCTGCTCGATCACCTCATCCAACACCGTAGATCGAATAGACAACTGAGCTACAAAATCCTGACACAATAATGGCTCTATCTCAGTCATCGCACAAGCAGCATCCTCCAACATCTTCCAATCCTGCTGGAGTAAAGATCTCTTCTTGCTAAGAGCATCCGCTATGAAATTCGCCTTTCCAGGATGATACTGAAGATTGAAGTCGTAGTCCTTGAGGAACTCAATCCATCTTCTCTGCCGTAGGTTTAATTCCTTTTGAGAGAAGAGATACCTCAAGCTCTTATGGTAAGTGAACAGCTCAAATCTGACATCATAAAGATAGTGCCTCCAGATCTTTAGTGCATGAACCACTGCCGCAAGCTCCAAATCATGAGTCGGATAGTTACGCTCATGTTCCTTCAATTGACGAGAAGCATACGCCACTACCCTTCCCTGCTGCATTAACACACAGCCTAAACCAATCTGAGATGCATCTGAGTAAATGGCAAAACCCTCTACACCACTCGGTAAAACCAATACCAGTGCAGAAGTAAGCTTAGACTACAATAATTGAAAGCTACTCTCACACTCCTCGGACCAGACAAACTTCACACCCTTCCTGGTTAGCTTAGTCAAAGGTGCGGCGATAGATGCAAATCCCTCAATAAATCGCCGATAATAGCCTGCTAAACCAAGGAAACTACGAATCTCCGATGGGCTCTTGGGAATCTCCCAATCTAATACAGCCTAGACTTTCACTGGATCAACTGCTACACCAGTTCCGGAGATAACATGCCCAAGAAAATGAACCTCGCGCATCCAGAAATTGCACTTGCTGAATTTAGCATACAGCTTGTGCTCTCGAAGAACTTCAAGCATTACCCTCAAATGTTGACGGTGTGTGGCCTCATCCGGAGAATAGACCAAAACATCATCGATGAACACTACGACAAAACTATCTAGATAAGGTCTAAACACCTTGTTCATGAGATCCATGAATGTTGTAGGGGTGTTGGTTAGACCAAAATGAAGAACTAAAAACTCATAATGTCCATAACGAGTCCTAAAGGCCATCTTGGACACATCCTCACTCCTAATTCTTAACTGATGATAGCCAGACCACAGATCAATCTTAGAAAATACCGATGCATTCTGCAACTGGTCAAATAGATCATCAATCCGCGGTAAGGGATACTTGTTCTTCACAATTACTTGGTTGAGCTTCCTATAATCAATGCATAACCTAAGTGACCCATCCTTCTTCTTTACAAATAAAACAGGTGCGCCCCAAGGAGATACACTAGGGCGAATAAATCCTTTGTTTAACAAATCTTGCAACCGCTTCCTCAGCTCCTCTAACTCCGCAGGTGCCATCCGATATGGAGCCTTTGAGATAGGAGAGGTGCCTGGAAGTAATTCTATGGTAAACTCTATCTCCCTAACCGGTGGCAATCCAGACAAATCATCGGGAAAAACTTCTGGAAACTCCTACACTACATCAATCTCCGCAAGAGTAAGTGACTGATCAGCCTTTGGTACTAATACCACGCTGGCAAGAAAAGCGTCACAACCCTTGTTAACCATCCTCATCACCTTCATGGCGGAGATAACAAACCTTCCCGTTAAGTTCCTTGGCAAGGGATGTGAAAACTCATCCTCACCAGGAATACAGAAAGTGATCTTCTTCCCACGACAATCAACTAAACCATAGTGCTCCTCTAGCCAATCCAGACCTAGAATGGCATCATAGTCCTTCATCTTTAGCAAGAAGAAACACCCATCTAAGATTTGATCCTCAATGCACATAGGTAACGACAGATTACACTTCCTAGTCAATACCGTTCCCACAGGTGTGTGCACAGACAACGGAGCCTCTAACTCCTCAGCCTCTAATCCTGACTCTACATCTAACTGCCTAGCAAATCGCTCGAAATGAACGAGTGAGTGGCACCGTATCAAATAAAACCCGAGCGTGCACACCCATGAAAAGAACTGTGCCTTCGGTGACATTATCTGCATGCTCGGCATCCTCTCGTGCTAGGGCAAACACTCGAGCTTGGGCTCGAGGCCTTCCTGGTCTTCCTGAAGCTGGTGCTGCTGCTGGGGCTGGTGCTGCTCACTGGACTCCCTGCTAAAGCCTGGGACAGTCCCGGACCTGATGCTCGCTGCTCCCGCACTTTAGGCATTTCCCCGCCATCTTCCAGCACTCGGTACCATCATGTGCCCTTCCACAGTGAGGGCATTCCTTCTTTCCGTTGGGCCTACTACCAGGGGACCACTGAGAAGTTGCCTGCTGCCATGGGATGCTGCGGTGACTGGTATGCCGCCTTCTTCCTGTCCTGCCGCTGGAATGGAGGTGCAAATCTCTTCTGCGACGCCTTCTTCTCCTCGAGGTACTGCTCCATCTCACTCTCTTATCGACACGCCGCACTAAGAGCCTCGTCCAGGGTACGATGATCAAACGCCACCAGCCTCGATCTAAGTGATGGGTTAAGGCCATTACAAACTTCTTCGCTTTCTTGAACTCATCAGCCACTATGTGAGGTGCATATTTTGATAATTCTGCAAACCTGGCCCCGTACTCAAGTACGGTCATGGAGCCCTGAGTCAAAGTAAGGAACTCTTGCTCCATCTTGTCCTGGATATGCTTTGGAACGAACATGGCCCGAAAGAGCCTCATGAATTCGTCCCATGCTACCTCGATAGCACCGTCCTCAAACCTAGTACATAGTAATGAAGCCCACCATACATCGGCTCTCTCCTGCATCAAGCCATCCATAAGCACCAAATCTAGGCAATCTAAACTTAATACTAATAAATACATATACAACTAATACATAACTATAGCATATAGGTGGCTAAGCTAACCTTGTCCTCCTCAGCACACCTAATCGCTCGGAAGATCTTCTCGATCTCCCTCATCTAGCTCTCTGCTAGCAGTGGATCACTCTCCCTCTTAATAGAGGGTGGAGCCATCCTCTTGAACCGCTCCATGATGGAAGGACCACCATGTTCATGCCCCTGGGGAACTGGAGCTGGAGCCTGAGTCTACTACAACAAACAACATAAATAACACATATGAAACAAAGCAACATAACACTCATATATTTAAATAAAACAGACTACTCTATCTATTGTTCTAGCCTGAGCCTCCAGTTGAGCCTGGAGTGCGGCCTGAGTATGAGCCTTAGTCTGCATGGCCTGCACCAAACCTTGCATGAATACTCCATAATCTACTGGTGGTGGAGGAGGAAGTACAGTAGGACCCTGAGGTGCTAGGGCCTGCTACTCAACCCTCTCCTCACGCCTCTGCTCATCCCCACGAGCAGGAATACCACGCCTACCACGAGAAGCCATAGCCTACAAGACAATTAATCACCTTTAGAACTAAGTTAATTAATTCCTAACCGCTTTCTTATCTATCTTTCATTCATTATTAATCATTTCTACACATGTGAACATATCTATAAAGAGTTAGCATATTATGAAGATGATGGCATATATCTTGTACAAGCTCAACCGTGGCTCTGATACCAATCTCTGCAACGACCCTCTTTATACCGGTACGATATACCAATCCACGTCGGTATAATGAACGTTGTCACAGTGGGACATTGACCCAACACTAAATAGTAGGTTGATATGTACATGAATAGCAAAGAGTACAACGGAAAGAAAGTAATAATTTTATTCCATCCCATCATCATCATTAGTATACACAGTCTATATAACGATAAATGAAAGAAAATACTAAAGTCCACATTAATACAACTTTCAATGAATTACATTATCCATTCTCAATTACATAACTCCAATTTACATACAATGAAATGAGAGACACAACATAGAGATCTCCACAATAAATGCTACTCCTCTCGCTCGGAGTCGCTCCTAACTATCTCCTCGAAGAAGTGGAGACACCTGCACCTGTACGCCGAAGCAAGAATGAGTCTAAATAGACCCAGCAAGCAATCCATATACATCATCCTTACACACATCATATGGACATGCTAGCATTCAATGGAAGTAATTATCACATGTGGTATGGTTCATACAATTTAATTTACTAAGCATGGAACTTATAGCATTAGAAACACATGATACATGCTTTATCTCACTTACAACAATTAAGAATAAAACCTATACCATGCTTTCTACAATTTTTAATTAACATGCTTAAACAATTCAAATCTCATTCAATTCATATTATAATGTACACAATTAGGCATGGAACTACTCATAAAGTAAGCATCACACCTAGCATAGATTCTATTTGAATTCTCATGAATTTAACACAATTATACACACATTTTACTTGCTGTTTTAACATAAATAAACATATTCACAATGGTTTACACATGTTCACATGTTAACACATTAACTTTACACTTTTACATGCTCATTTACACATTGCACATTTCACAATTCACTTACACATATTCACATTTTTACACTTAGTTGTCGTGACACATAGTCCAAACCACCATTAGAAGGACACACATTCACATTCACATATCCATCACCTAGGCAACACAGTGATAGACCTTGGTTAACTGCGTAGAACCGGGAAGCACTCTCCACCCTAACCAGTGGTACTTGTCCACCTCAAGGATTTCATCCTAATTACCCATAGGATTCACAGCCATTGAATCTTTCTGTAGGGACTTTACTACGGAACAGCTTCACAGCCCTCTATGGTAGCAGTGTCACACACGGCACAATTTATACACTTTTCACATTATCACGTTGTTATAGTATTCACATGTAATTAGATTCACACGCATTCACATTTAACATATATACATGAATCAGTTTTCAGATCATATCATTACTTTCAAAATGAAAATTTACTCTTAACACAGACCTAAGCATGCTGCTAGCAACTGAATTACACTAAATAACAAGGCATGTTTAATATGGTCATTTCTCTCTTTAAATCCATAATAGTGCTTACAATTCTCCAACGTCATGAAATTTTTATAACAGGATCCAAACAGTAAGTACATCACATGCTTAATTTCTCATATTTTTCAGATTAGTAAACTAATTTCAGTAATTGAAACACATTTCAGGCATTTTATCACAAATTTTACTTCAATAGAGTTCACAATAACACAGTTACATCTAGCACTGTTAACACCTGAACACAGTCATCATATAGTCACAGTAAAAATCTGAAACCCTAATTTAACATGGATCTAATTAACCAGAATTTATCAATGCTAAATCATGCTCAATATCTTGTTACAGAAATTCTAATAAATAGCACAGTTGACAAAAATTCGACCTAATCACATGGTATGATCTACTTAATATACTTGACCATATAAAATTTTTACAGCAAGTAATCATGTCTAGAAATCTGGAAAATAGGTCATAGGGATCAAAGTATACATGCTGTCAAAATCTGTTGAACTTGGCGGCACAGATGCTGCCGCCAATATAGGTTAACGGCACCAGATCATGCCGCCAACCAGTGATCTTAACGGCACTAGATGTTGCCGTTAAGTTCTTATCTGTAAAACACAGACTGAACGCACAAAACAAAGGTGAATGGGGGTTCCAGGACATGAGGAAAAATCTGTAAAATTCCTAGGACCTACTAGACATGGGCAGGGATGATATACATAGGTTACTTGCCTTCGTAAAAAATCGATAGATGGAATTATTTACCGGAGAAGCTCTCCTCAGCCAAGCCAAGAGGCTCCTCAAATCCTTCCCCGAACTGATTCTGTGATGAAGCTGGTTGTGCACCGTCATCGGGAAAGCCTTCCTCTATGCTTAGAGTTCCTTCCAGTCGTGGTAGATCGCCGAAAGATGTACCCAATCGCTAGATCTAGATCTCCAAAGTTCAGGTTTTGCACAAAAAACTAGGGTTTTGACCAAAGAGCCAAAATGATCTATTCTGGCCGCAAGAGGGTGATTTATACAACCTAAGGGTCGGGGCATGCACTTAGGGTAGAATCCTACCGTTGAGAGACGGTTTCCTAATAGGGGGCGAAGAAATCGCGGACGTTTCTGGATCTGAAATCGCACTGGGAAGTAGACGTCCACCTCGGTTGCCGCCAACTTAGAGTTGGCATCCATCGATCTGGACGTCGACTCAACCCCTAACGTCCATGCATGTTGACGTTAAATGGTCCTTCAGCTAGAACATAGAAATGCAGAACACCAAGCTTACACTATGTACATACATACATATAATGTACAATGTATTACATAAACACCATATGTACATAATTAAACAAGCATATGTACATGTACAACTTTATTTAATTATAATATGTATAGAAATACATACATATATATATATATATATATATACACATAACTGTACTCACAAGCATCTAAACATTACACAACCAAACATCTAAATAAGAGGGTAAAATTCGAGGGCCTTACACAATGAGTTTTTCAAGTGACATTCTCCTAAGATCATTGGCTTCTTCTATGACTATTACTTTTGGAGTCCATGAGGTTGGTAGGGATCTTAGTATTTTCCTTACCATGTCTCCAATTTCATACGTTTTTCCAAGCCTAGCCAAACTGTTGGTGATATCTGTGAATCTACTGTACATTTGAGAGATGGACTCTCCAGACTACATTTGAAATCTTTCATATTGAGCTACCAGAATATTTATTATTGTTTCCTTTACTTTGTCAGTTCCTTCATATGTGAGTCTCAACTTTTCCCACATTTCCATTGCTGACTTACAGGCTGAAATCTTGTTGAATTCTTTCTTACTGAGCACACAACACAGTATACTTTTAGCTTTGCTGTTTTGAGATATTTTCTTCTTGTCTTCGTTTGTCCATTTGTCTCTACTATTGGTGACCAAGAGGTATCCTTCTTCGACAATTGACCAAAGCTGGAAATCGAGACCTTGAAGGAAGAATTCCATCTGTGTCTTCCAGTAGTTGTAATCTTCACTGTCGAATAGAGAAGGTCTGTTAATGGACTGACCTTCTGCATGACCTTGAGCAGCCATTTATCTTTGCTCTTCAGATTGTGAGATCTACTTACTTGAAGAGACTTGGCTTTGATACCACTTGTTGCCCAGATAGCAAGCCCAGAGGGGGGGGGGGGGGGTGAATGGATTGCTAAAAATTATTCTTCTAATAAATCCTGTAAGTAAACACACTTGACAGACAACACTAAGATCGATAGTTAGAGTTAATGTTAATCAAAATAAAGAGAACAATCACACAGACAACATAAAATTTTAATCCTGGTTCGGATCTCCTATCCCAAGGAGTCCTACGTCCAGTCTCCAAGCAACCACTTGAATTCCATAAAACAAGGGTACAGTCTTCCTTAAGGACACTTACACATCCAGCAACAGTTGGCCTTCTCTTCTCTACCAGAAGAGGGATCGCTCCACCTGATGCAACATGTCTTCTCTTCACACCCGAAGAGGAATACTCACAAAAAAAAGGAGTTGAAAGAGAAAGGCCCCAAGACCAAGCTTATAATCACCGCTTGATCTGAGGCGAGGTCTGAGAGACACAAGATTATCAAAAATGGATTCTCTCAGATCACGCAAGCTCTCAAAGGCAATTCAATATTCTATAGAGAGCTAAGAGCTATAGAGAGTTGGAATGGACGAGCTGGCTCTTGTTATTCTGCAGGTGACTAAGATGTTCAACCTTCTCAAAGGTTGAAAAAAAGTATGACATGCTTGGAGTCACCAGTCTTCTTTTATCTTCTTTGAAAAATTGACAGTTGAAGTATCCGTTGAAATATCCGTTTCTTACATCTTCATGCACGTTGGAGTATCTGGTTCGAAGGAAAGAGCAAGTGAGCCTGCAGCCATTAATGCTAGGATAGACACACATACTCAAGGAAACATTGTCTAAATCTTCTATCCTCTTGTCAGGTTTACAGGTCTATCTTTGAGACGGCGGTTCCACCGAAAATCCTGCACACAATAATGCTGACACATAGACAACTTATCTTCGTCTAAACTGTCAGTCAACATTAGTAGTTGTGCTATATGAAGATACACTAGAAGGGAAATTCCATTATGTCATGTGACTTTGTGTGTTATAGGCAAGGTAGGTAAAAGATATATCGTGCATAGACTGTACTATCACAATAAATGTTAGAGAACATGTGATACAACATGCTTTCATGGGAAAACTTGAAATCCACAAGATTTGAAATTCATTTGAATATCATGTGGAATGGAACTAAATAATGTTAAAAGATTCAAACGAGATGTTTGACAGCTGTCTAAAATGTGATCATTAATAGAGGGTTGATGTATTTAGACAGGCTGTACTCAGAGAGAGTCGATGTTGATATTAAATCAAAGATATAATCATAAGTCAAGTGAGAATGCAATCCATGTTGAAATCAAGTCGATGTGAGCATAATCCATGTATTAATGAAATCGATGTTCTATACAAAGCGTTGTTTAACTGAAGTCAATGTGCTGATGAATCGTTGTTTGAAACGAAGTCGATATAAACATGAAGTCGTTGTTTCATATGTAGTCGTTGTTTTACTGAAATCTTGTTTGAGTGAAGTCGTTGTAGAGATGAAATCGTTGTAGGCATGAAGTCGTTGTTCTAACCGAAATCGATGTTAAGTAAAGTGAAGTCGATAAAGTAACCAATCGTTGTTTAAGTGAGATAAAATCATTGTAGCAACCAAATCGTTGTTTAAGTGAGGCGAAATTGTTGTTGCAATGAAATCGATGCTATGAAGTCGTTGTTTAAGTGAAACAATCGATGTTTCTATGAAGTCATTGTAGCGACGAAGTCGATGTTTAAGTGAAACAAAATCAATGTTTCTATGAAGTCATGTAGCGATGAAGTCGATGTTCAAGATAAACAAAATCAATGTTTCTATGAAGTCGTTGTAGCGACGAAGTCGATGTTTTAAGTGAAACAAATCGATGTTTCTATGAAGTCGTTGTAGGGATGAAGTCGATATTTAAGTGAAACAAAATTGATGTTTCTATGAAGTCGTTGTAATACTGAAATCGTTGTTTTACTTATGAAATCGATGTTAGGATGAAATCGATGTTCTTCATAAGAAATCATTGTTCTATCAAAGAAGTCGATGTGTACTTAGACAAAGCATAGCATTGAACTTCAGATAACATGCTTGAATAATTTCCTGTGGATAAACGTCAGAAAACGTTGTTAGAAAATATTTTTCAAGGTTTTTTTAATCACCAAAAATACATATAATTAATAATAAATTACATGGAGATGGACTGATCATCAGGGTCATGTAGTCCTATTACCATAGGTTGCAATGCACTCTATTGTAGACTCCAAGATATGTGGTGAATTGTTGAGCATATCTGTAACGACCCTGGATATTTATGCCCGATAAGGGTCCATATCCAGATCCTCCCGCGAACGGACCGAAATCTCGCAAGGGATATCTCACACACGTGTTCAGTAGAATATAAAAGACAAACCACAACATATAAGACATAAGAAAGTACATGTGTTCATATCTGTTCACATATTTGTACAACTGTCCCATTACATTTACATGTCCAATAGAAAAGTACAACTACTTGGGACATATCCCGAGGGAGCACAAGCTCACACAACACTAACTACTACACTAACTGCTGGTGGTACAAGTCTGTCACAATGCTTTGTAAGCCAAACACTCGGCAAGTCCTGAAAGGAACTGTAGGGGGTGAACCTCAACAAGTCACATCTCAGTAGGGACCACCCAAAAACTACACACAACGCTGAAGACCTCAACCCCAGAGGGTCTTACTGGCAACACTAAAAGCCAAACCATGGCATGCTCACAACATTTTTAATAAATAACAGCTTAAACAGTAAATCCTAAATAAATACATATTCCTCAAAAGAAAGAGGAATTACAGGACTAGCACAGCACTACTAGTCCCTCTCAACAACTGAAATGCCTAGGCTACTGGCCTCACAGGCATACTACCTCAACAACTGGCTGCCTAAGCTACAAGCCACACAGGCAAACCACTGCCTGGGCTACAGGCTTCACAGGCGAATCACAAACAATAGTAACAGGACTGCTAACCAGAGCTGGTTCATTATACCCCAAACCACGATATGTCGGGAGCCACACACAGGTAGCAGACGGGCTACAACGATGCCAGTCCTCACGCATTGAAACCATAATCGAAGTTTACCCGAGAAGGGTAAAACATAGCAAGTGGAGGCAACCACCACATGACCTCCACTTCAACACCTGAAAAGACTGGTACACAACGTGTGACGGAACGCCTTGGCCAAGCCCGTTAAACCGATAACGTACTTGATCCGAGTCCGCCTCCCGCGAACGGCCGAAGCCTCACAAGGATACCAAACCACAGTCCGTGTAAACATAAAGGAACACACCACATTTCATATATATTTCACAAGTTTACATAGCCAAATTTTCACAAAACTGAAAAGAAGTACAAGAGCCTGGGGCATACCCCGAGTACAACTGAAGAAAGTAAACAACTACAAAACTACACTGCTGAAGCTACTCTGCTGAAGGTGCTGACCCTGCACCGCTACGACGCGGCCCGGAACTGGACGTCGGACGAGAGACGTCCTCCTCGCTCTCACCTGTGGGGGTAGGGTGAGCCTCTCTAGTCACTGGCTCAGTAGGGAACTCCCCCAAACCGAGCGAAACAAACACCACGAGTACGAATAGTAAACAGCACCAACAATTAATATAACAGCTAAGCAGGTAAGTAAAGCTGTAAAAGTACTCACCGTCTGCCGACTACGAGAAACAACAGTAATAATTAAACGGCAAACCAGTACAGGTGTACAAGCTAAAGTAGAGACAGCCAACACGAGCCACGTGAACTGGTTCGCGACACCAGAAACTGACTCGGACAACTAACACAGGTCTACCTCTCAGTCTCGCAGCCACGGACGAAAGGTCCAGCTGCCGCTCCACGTAAAAGGTCAAGCAACTGTGGAGACCAACTAAACACCACCACCTGCAGACCACACGGTCACAGGCCCATGCCTGGCACCTCCAGAGACCCTGGCCTGGGCTCGCTAGAGTGAGGCACTGGAAAAAGACTAGCTGGGGTCCAGTACGTCTACTGGTGTCCGTACCCCCAACTACGAGCGCGCTACAAGTGACTAAAAACAAACTCAAGTGTCACTGTCCCACTGTCGTCTTTCCCTCAGCCGGACGTACAACTCTAACACAAGAGTGAGGGTGTCCAGGTCAGACGACACAGACCTCGACGGTACAGCACAAGTACCGGGACAAAGCCCCGAGCTAACAGCCTGGCTCACAAAGAACCTGGGGCACCCAACTGGAGAGGTAACCACGGTAGGCGTCGTACTACTTGCCACGTACACAGAACCACGTGCACGTCACACACAAACCACGTGAAACCCTACGTAACCCACAAGTAACCACTGGTCCACTACACGTGAACCCAACTGACTCGCGTACACAACGCGCAGTCACCGAAGTAAACAACTAACAGCATACCTTGTATGCTAAACACGTAAACCAAGTGCACTCAGTGCACCTCATGCGTCAACACACATGCATTATCGATAATTATTGTACTTAGTCATTTCTGCTCAAATAGAAGTAGGCGGCCACATCGATTGCCGCTTACGGGAGTCAACGGCAAGGTTCCTGGCCGTTATCTCCTGGCTGAGATCTTGGCGGCAAGCGATGTTGACGCCAAGTTCTCCGGCCATAAACCCTGCAGAAACCCTAATCCGGTTCTGCGGGTTTTCTAACTGTTCTAACTACTGAAAAACATGCAAATGCAATTCCTTTAGCATGCTAAACCCAATACAACCCACTAAAACATGCTCTGAACATTAAATAACTCAAACCACCCTTTATCCCGCATGGTGCAACTCTATTCAAACGTGGATTATCATGCTGGTTCAAGTGGTTATGATGTGTTTTAATGTTTCTATGAGCTACCAGGTTCGTCCCCTACCTCAGAACGCGTTAGAATCTCCCACAATCTCCGGTTCACGCCGAGCCCTCCGCGAGCTCCCACGCGAATTGCACCACGCCGCGACGTTTCCTCGCGTAATAGCGATGCCGCGCGTTCTACGATCGTCCAACTACTCCTCGGCACCTGTTGGAAGCTTCAAAGACTCGGGGGCACAAGCTGGGGCAAGAGGGAATGAGAGTGAGCTGAGAAAACAGCCCTCGGGTGAGCCTATAACCTGTTGAACTGACAGGTTGGCGTCAACCCCCTTGTCGCCAACATCAACCGCCAGCCTAAACGTCCACATCTACTGCCGCTAAGCTCATTATGTAAACGTCCACCAATCTGGACGCCTACCAGTAAACGGCCACCCTGGCCGCCAACTCAGACAGAACAGCAGCAGGTCCTATTCCATTTCCGGACCAACCCTGCGCTGCACCTGGACAAACCACACATCCACCAAGCATTCCACACAACCGACTCACACTGGCCTCACAACGGCCGCCACAACCACAACACACACGATCCGCATGGATCCGAAAAGCACGCGACGTTACATTACTATCATCTAAAAAGAAAATTTCGACCTCGAAATTCATAACACAATTCAAAGTTAAACAACACAATTCAAAGTTAAACAACTCATACATACACACTTTTACAAGTACTATCATCTAAAAAGAAAATACTCAAACTTATTCAAACAGATAGGGATACCCTTTAGCCATTTCTGCGGCTAACTCCCAGGTATCCTCACCACCCAACCTATTTTCCCATCTCACTTTAACTAGCTCAATTTCTTTATTCCTCAGCTTCTTTATCTTTCGATCTGTGATCTGCACCGGATACTCTGGCATAGTCATGTCCGGCCTCAGGTCACCACCTTGATATCTAATTATTTGAGCTGGATCTTCAATACATTTTCTCAACATAGAGACATGGAAAATATCATGCACATCTGCAAAATCAGCTGGCAAATCCAGCCTATAAGCTGCTTCCCCAATTCTTTCAATACCTGGAAAGGTCCCACATACCGGACTCAACTTTCCAGACTTGCCAAACCTCATTATACCTTTACTTGGGGAAACTCTCAGAAAAACAAATCTCCCACCTCAAACTGAAGTGGTCTCCTCCGCACATCTGCATAACTTTTCTGCCTACTTTGAGCTGCCTGCAATTTTTCTTTAATAAGCTTCACTACTTCAGTGGTTTGCTGAATCAATTCAGGACCCACTAATTGCCTTTCTCCCACTTCATGCCAATTCAATGGGTTCTACATGGCCTTCCATATAAAGCTTCATACGGTGCCATCCCAAGACTGGTATGATAACTATTATTGTAGGCAAACTCAACCATTCCCAAATGATGCTCCCAACTACCTCCCCAAACTAAACAACAAGCCCGCAACATATCTTCAATTGTCTGAATAGTCCTCTCTGTCTGACCATCTGTCTGGGGATGATAAGCGGAGCTATATCTCAACTCAGAACCAATTACTTTCTGCAGACTTCTCCAAAAACCAGAAGTAAATCTTGGATCTCTATCAGATACAATAGTCTTTGGAATACCATGCAGTGGAACAATTCTTTCAACATAAATATTTGCCAACTTGTCCACTGTCCAAGACATACTCACTGCCACTAATCTGCACACCTTAGTCAATCTGTCAACAAACACCCATATTCCATTATGCCCTGAACTCGACCTTGGTAAACCTGCCACAAAGTCCATTGCGATATCATCCCATTTCCACTGTGGAATAGGCAACGGTTGCAATAGACCTCCAGGCTTCTGATGCTCTGCTTTATCTGTTGACAGATAGCACATCTTGCCACAAATTCTGCTATTTCTTTCTTCATATGAGGCCACCAAAAATGCTTCCTTAAATCATGGTACATTTTAGTACTACCCGGATGAATAGTGTACCTAGATTTATGAGCCTCTTCCAGAACTCGCTGCTTCACCTCTCTCTCTGCAGGAACAAACAACCTGCCCCTAAGCCTGACCACACAATTATCATCAATAGAAACTCCTTCCATTTTCACAATTTCAGGTAAACCTACATCTGCTCTCTGAGCTTCAATGATCTGCCAATATAAAGATGGCTCTACTGCACTGGCAGCTAAAATTGCCCGACGCTGACTGCTGGGCACATACAAGGATTCTCCGCTACTTCTTCATACAACTTCCATTCTTTAATCATCATCAAATTCATATATGCCTTTCTGCTCAAGGCATCAGCTACAACATTGGCCTTACCCGATGGTAAGCCAAACTGAAATCATAATCTTTCAAATATTCAACCCATCTGCGCTGGCGAAGATTCAAATCTTTCTGCGAGAAGATATACTTCAAGCTTTTATGATCTGTAAAAATCTCAAATCTCTCGCCATACAGATAATGCCTCCACATTTTTAAAGCAAATACAACTGCTGCAATTCTAAATCATGAGTGGGGTAATTTTCTTCTGCTGGCTTCAATTGCCTGGATGCATAGGCTATCACTTTACCATGCTGCATAAGCACTGCACCAAGACCTCTCCTTGAAGCATCAGTATACACACAAAACCACCACTCCCTGCCGGCAATGTCAATATAGGTGCTGATGTGAGTCTTTTCTTCAATTCCATGAAACTTCTCTGACATTCACCGGACCACACAAAAGGCACACCCTTTCTGGTCAGTCTAGTCATAGGTGCTGCAATCTTAGAAAAATCTTGAATAAAGCGCCTATAATAACCTGCCAACCCCAGAAAACTTCTAATCTCGGTTATTGTCTTAGGCACTTCCCACCTAGACACAGCTTCCACTTTACTGGGTCCACTGCTACTCCTTTGGCTGAAATAACATGACCCAAAAATTGAATTTCCTTTAACCAGAATTCACACTTACTGAATTTAGCAAACACTGGTTATCTCTTAACAACTGCAAGGTAAACCTCAAATGAGCTGCATGCTCCTCTTCAGATGCTGAATAAATTAGAATATCATCAATAAAGACCACAATAAATTGATCTAAATATGGATGAAAAATTCTATTCATCAGATCCATAAAACCTGCAGGAGCATTAGTCAACCCAAAAGGCATTACCACAAACTCATAGTGACCATATCTGGTTCTGAACGCTGTCTTATCTATATCCTCCTCTTTAATTCTCAACTGATGGTACCCGGACCTCAAATCTATCTTAGAAAACACCTTTGCTGATTGCAACTGATCAAATAAATCATCTATCCTCGGCAACGGGTACTTATTCTTAATGGTCACATCATTCAATTTTCTATAATCAATGCACATCCGAAAACTTCCATCTTTCTTTTTCACAAATAAACCGGCGCTCCCCACGGGGAATGACTCGGTCTAATAAAACCTTTCTGCAACAACTCTTCTAACTGCTTTTTCAATTCTTTAAGTTCTGCTGGTGCCATCCGATATGGGGCTTTAGAAATCGGCATGGTACCTGGCAGCAACTCAATAGAAAAGTCCACCTCTCTGTGTGGAGCTAAACCAGGCAAATCTTCCGAAAAAACATCAGCAAATTCCCTAACCACGGGAACTGCTTCCATTGGCTGACTGGCTTCTACCAAACTTACTGAGGCTAAATAGGCCACACACCCATCATTTATCAACTTTCTAGCTTTAATTGCAGAAATTAGAAACTTGGAGGTATAAAAAAGCATACCTTGATATTCAAACACTGCACCATTAGGATGACAAAATCTGATCCTTTTCTTTCTGCAATCTAACATTGCTCCATACATCTCAAGCCAATCCATACCCAGAATGATATCATAATCTGACAACTGCAGGGCATACAACCGACCCGGCATCTGGTTCCCTTCAATCATAACAGGAGCTTCATCTATATAGCTCGAAGTGAGTAAAACTCACCTGAAGGAACCTCCACCACTAACTCACAAGACTTCTCTTCTAAAGGATGAGCTATGCAATCCAGAAATTCTTCGGAAATAAAAGAATGAGAGGCACCCGAATCAAATAAGACTCTTGCTGAATATTCATAAAGAGGTAAATACCTTCTATCATATTTGACGCCTCTGCCTGGGCTCGGGTGATAGCCATAACCCGGCCTCTCCCTCGCTGCTGCGGTGCTCCTCTGCCACGACCTGCCTGTGGCTGCTGGAACTGCTGAGGCTGCTGCTGCTGCACACCTCTGCCATACCCATACTCTCTTGCATACGGACAATTGCGGATCAAATGTCCCGCTGATTGCAATTATAACATCTATACCCTGGAGGAACAATAGGCTGCCTGGCAGTACTCTGCTGCGACTCCTCCACCTCAGGCCTACCACGCCCTGCTGCAACTGCTGACGACCTCCCCATCCTCTTCCTTTGCCTTTAAATGCTTGCTTTAACTTCTGGCCCCATTTCCCGAAACCAGATGAAGAAGGTCCTGCTGGTGCCTTGCCCTTGCTTGCACCTACTGTCTGCTGCGGTAGCCGAAAACTACCTGAACCTGATTCACCTGCCTGACGAGTACGGATAGACCTCTCCAAAGTAGCTGTCCTCTGCGCTGCCTCCTCTTCCACTGTCCTGCACATAAGAGGTACTATCGCATCCTGCAATTCCACTCTCAATCCTCTGATAAAGTACTCAACCATCATATTATTATCTGAAACCACATATGGCGCATAACGGCTAAGTGCCATAAATCTCATCTGGTACTCTAAGACTGAAGAGTTACCTTGCTGAAGAGTTCGAAATTGCTCTCTTTTTACTTGCTGCACTTGGATCAGAAAGAATGTATCGTTAAATACATCAAGAAACTCCGGCCAAGTGATAGCTTCTTCCGTCCTGCCTGCAAAAGTGGTTTGCATCTTCAATCGCCACCATTCCAAGGCAAAACCTCTCAACTGTAAGCAGCTAATACCACTCTATCTGCTGTCGGACACCTCATAGTCGCAAAAACTCTCTCAATTTCATGAACCCAATGCTCAGCTGTATCTGGATTCGGCCCTCCTGAATAAGTAGGGGCTGCAATCTCAGAAACTTTTCAACCTGCAACACTGGTTCTTCCGCTAATAACACTGGTGGTGGCACAGGTGCTACAAAAGGCACCTCCACTCTCGGCGGAACTGGAGCAACAGGTACAGCCTCTCCATCCCCAGGTGGCACTGCAACCGGTGGTACTGGCGCCTGCTGATCCATTCTTGCTCGAATATCCGTGAGGCTCTCCCAAATTCTTTCTATCATACGCTGGGTGCTTTCCTCCGGATCATCTCCTCCACCACCCCAATCTCTCCTATCAGCCATTTCAGAAATTTCTACCACAAAACACCAGACAAAAATCAAAACCACAAATGATCAAAAACCAGGGTCCCTACCAGCAGTGTAAAATGACCGAAATAAGGCTATGTATCCTTTTCAATTCCCTTATATTAACACGGACCTTGCTCTGAACCAACTGTGACGGATCGCCTCGGCCAAGCCCGTTAAACCGATAACGTACTTGATCCGAGTCCGCCCCCGCGAACGGGCCGAAGCCTCGCAAGGGATACCAAACCACAGTCCGTGTAAACATAAAGGAACACACCACATTTCATATATATTTCACAAGTTTACATAGCCAAATTTTCACAAAACTGAAAAGAAGCTACAACAGCCTGGGGCATACCCCGAGGTACAACTGAAGAAAGTAAACAACTACAAAACTACACTGCTGAAGCTACTCTGCTGGAGGTGCTGACCCTGCACCGCTACGACGCGGCCCGGAACTGGACGTCGGACGAGAGACGTCCTCCTCGCTCTCACCTGTGGGGGTAGGGGTGAGCCTCTCTAGTCACTGGCTCAGTAGGAACTCCCCAAAACCGAGCGAAACAAACACCACGAGTACGAATAGTAAACAGCACCAACAATTAATATAACAGCTAAGCAGGTAAGTAAAGCTGTAAAAGTACTCACCGTCTGCCGACTACGAGAAACAACAGTAATAATTAAACGGCAAACCAGTACAGGTGTACAAGCTAAAGTAGAGACAGCCAACACGAGCCACGTGAACTGGTTCGCGACACCAGAAACTGACTCGGACAACTAACACAGGTCTACCTCTCAGTCTCGCAGCCACGGACGAAAGGTCCAGCTGCCGCTCCACGTAAAAAGGTCAAGCAACTGTGGAGACCAACTAAACACCACCACCTGCAGACCACACGGTCACAGGCCCATGCCTGGCACCTCCAGAGACCCTGGCCTAGGCTCGCTAGAGTGAGGCACTGGAAAAGGACTAGCTGGGGTCCAGTACGTCTACTGGTGTCCGTACCCCCAACTACGAGCGCGCTACAAGTGACTAAAAACAAACTTAAGTGTCACTGTCCCACTGTCGTCTTTCCCTCAGCCGGACGTACAACTCTAACACAAGAGTGAGGGTGTCCAGGTTAGACGACACAGACCTCGACGGTACAGCACAAGTACCGGGACAAAGCCCCGAGCTAACAGCCTGGCTCACAAAGAACCTGGGGCACCCAACTGGAGAGGTAACCACGGTAGGTGTCGTACTACTTTCCACGTACACAGAACCACGTGCACGTCACACACAAACCACGTGAAACCCTACGTAAACCACAAGTAACCACTGGTCCACTACACGTGAACCTAACTGCCTCGCGTACATAACGCACAGTCACCAAAGTAAACAACTAACAGCATACCTTGTATGCTAAACACGTAAACCAAGTGCACTCAGTGCACCTCATGCGTTAACACACATGCATTATCGATAATTATTGTACTTAGTCATTTCTGCTCAAATAGAAGTAGGCGGCCACATCGATTGCCGCTTACTGGGAGTCAACGGCAAGGTCCTGGCCATTAATCTCCTGGCTGAGATCTTGGCGGCAAGCGATGTTGACGCCAAGTTCTCCGGCCATAAACCTTGCAGAAACCCTAATCCGGTTCTGCGGGTTTTCTAACTGTTCTAACTACTGAAAAACATGCAAATGCAATTCCTTTAGCATGCTAAAACCCAATACAACCCACTAAAACATGCTCTGAACATTAAATAACTCTAACCACCCTTATCCCGCATGGTGCAACTCTATTCAAACGTGGATTATCATGCTGGTTCAAGTGGTTATGATGTGTTTTAATGTTTCTATGAAGCTACCAGGGTTCGTCCCCTACCTCAGAACGCGTTAGAATCTCCCACGATCTCCTGGTTAATGCCGAGCCCTCCGCGAGCTCCCACGCGAATTGCACCACGCCGCGACGTTTCCTCGCGTAATTAGCGATGCCGCGCGTTCTACGATCGTCCAACTACTCCTCGGCACCTGTTGGAAGCTTCAAAGACTCGGGGGCAGCAAGCTTGGGCAAGAGGGAATGAGAGTGGGCTGAGAAAACAGCCCTTGGGTGAGCCTATAACCTGTTGAACTGACAGGTTGGCGTCAACCCCCTTGTCGCCAACATCAACCGCCAGCCTAAACGTCCACATCTACTGCCGCTAAGCTCATTATGTAAACGTCCACCAATCTAGACGCCTACCAGTAAACGGCCACCCCTGGCCGCCAACTCAGACAGAACAGCAGTAGGTCCTATTCCATTTCCGGACCAACCCTGCGCTGCACCTAGACAAACCACACATCCACACCAAGCATTCCACGCAACCGACTCACACTGGCCTCACAACGGCCGCCACAACCACAACACACACGATCCGCATGGATCCGAAAAGCACGCGACGTTACACAATGTACCACTACAAAGCACTACCCACACAGGGTATAGGTACATACTACTACGAGGTACCACCACGGAAGCCACCACCAAACTAGTGCCATCACAAGGCACTCTATCACAAGCAAACCTTGACTCAACTGTGCCAACGACGGGGCACCACAAGATCAAACCACAACCAGTGAGTCTCCGCTCACCAACCACACTACAACCGTGCCAACACCAGGGCACCCCAACGGGTAAAACCCAAGCAACGAGTCACACACAAGCCACCATCAGTGGCAAAGCATGAGTCGGAAAGGAACAACGCCACCACATGGGAATAGACTACTGGTTCATGACGCCAGTATCCAACCCAGACAACACAACACAAGAACTACCTCTCAGTCTCGCAGTCACGGATGAAAGGTCCAACTCCGCTCCACAAGCACAAGCCAAAGAACAGTGGAGACCAACTAACACCACACCTGCAGGTCACACACCCTACAGGCCCATGCTTGGAACCTTTAAGGACTCTAGCCTAAGCTCCGTAAAGTGAGGCACTGGAAAAACAGGACTAGCTGGGGACCAGTGTCGACTACTGGTGTCTGTACCCCCACCTACGAGCGCGCTACAAGTGACTACACACCCACAAACACAAGTCGCTGCCCTCTGTCGTCTTTCCCTCAGCCGGACGTACAACACAAACACAAGAGTGAGGGTGTCCAAGACAGACGACACATACCTCGACGGTACAACACAAGTACCGACACAAACCACGCGCACAACAAACACATGTGCCTGGCTCACACAGAACTTAGGGTACCAGACTGCAAAGGTATTCCGGAATAGGCGCCGGACCACCAAACTCGGCAAGCTCAAACCATGATATTTACATATACAACCTTTATTACAAACCACGGTGCAAGTGTGAGGAGTAGCTTGGCTTGGTCACTCGTGACCCACAAGCTAACCTACACAGACATATCCATAAATCGCATTAAACATTCACAATTCGGCCTATCATTAGTCATCTCATGACCTCTGTAGCCACATATACCTAATATACAATAACCATACATTAATACTTAATCCCACACATACTATACAAGTTAAACCATCTTAAATAATTTTAGAAAACACCACAAGACCATGGCTAGGTTCACACAGGAACCTCACTGCCCGACTACCACGACAAACCATAAGGTATACCACGATAATGTGTGCGCCATACGCGCACACACACTCGATCTGTGTAAATGACACACCACTTGCGTAAACAACACGCTAACAACACAACGAGACACTCAAAGAGCGCTACAGGTGCCAATGCACCACTTACCAAAGCCATGCATACCAAATACGATAATCGGATAACCATATTATTGAAGCCATGCAAAACCGGACCTCTCGATTGAGGTCGCGCCATGGAGTAACATCGCCTTCAGATCGCGACGCCCCGATGTGTCGCGTTAGGGAATCCTAACGCGACGGGTCAGCTTGTCGTGACCTAGTCACGATAGAAGGGTCCGTCGCCTTCTGATCGTGACACCCCGACATGTCGCAATCACACACCTTAACGCAACAGGTCGGCCTGTCGCGACCTTGTCGCGTCAGGGGGTTCCGTCGCATTCGTAGGCAGGAAACCCTAATCCGGACTGCTCACTCCAGATTACCACCCTAAACAATGCAAACCACGTTTAATTTCCAGTTCTCATGTTTTAATGAATACCCTAACATGGTATCTATTGTTCTTAATGCCAAAAACCAGTCAAGTATGCATTTCATGCAATCCACACAACGAAACAAGGTGGATTCTCCCTACCTTTGCGAAAAATGTGAAAATCGGACACGGCACGGCGTCTCCCCCTCTCCACACGACATCCTCGCGGTGAGAGGGCGCCGAAATCCATGCCAAAATGCCGAATCGCCCGAGAGAGCTCCGCAGTAGCTCCTCCTGGCCGAGCAGAGCTTCCCCAGCTCTGTCCGGCCAAAGCTAGCTTAAAAACACCCAGCGGTTAAGAACGCGACGCATTCCTACGTCGCGACCTGAACACGATGTAGGAGGCCGTCGCCTTCCCAAGGCCGATGTCAGCTGACTGCCCAGCGCACGACACGCGGTAGCCATGCAGACGAAGACCGCCAAACAGCGGTAACATGAACGCGACCACCAGGGCCGTCGCGTTCAGAACGCGATGTGACCCCTTATCGCGTTCACAGGTACAAGACCTGTGAGCGCTTTGGCCCACTGCCAGCCCACCAAGCCTCCCAACCGCGCGCAAACACCTGAAACACGAACTAATGGGCCATACACTGGCCACCAAACTTGCTAAACAGGGATCCGTGAGGATCCAAAAATGCGCGATGTTACATTACTATTACCTAAAAGAATGTCGTCCTCGACATTCACAACAAATCACAGAAAGCTGGACTATTACCTAAAAAGAAAGAAAGCTATATACAGAACAAGTAGGATACACTTCCTCTGCATCTTTCTTTCAAACCATCTGTGCTGACTGATCCATTTGTTCATTTTCACGCATGTTCTGCCTTGTTTTCCTTTTTAATTTATTCCACAACTGCTTTATTCCATGGTTCCAATTTGCCATTCCTTGCTTTTTGATCGTAGGTGATTCTATCTTGCCGGTGGCGCTTTATCTCTTTGGACTCAACCTACTTCCACAATTTTTCGGTTGTGTTTACAACATTTCTTTCGGGACCCGCTTCACTTTCTTGAATATCTTACACTGTAATACTTTACCATGCCATAATCTTTCCAAATTCTTGGATTTTTCGGTGCCATTTTCTTTTTCTATTTATCATTGCTTGCTGTTATCCTACTTCATCTGCATGTACATTCGCAACTGCCAACTTTTCAAAGAAAATCAATCACCATCTTTAAATTTCTTGCCTTTTCATATTATTCTGCTCATACCCCTTTTAGTGATCTCTAATTAAAACCATAAGAACCTCTGTTCCTTTATTCCACTGCACAAACTTTAAACTTTTTCCTTATTCAAGTAAACCTTGAACAATATGTGAATATTAAATCTTCCTTGCTTTCGCTGCGTTACTCTGATCACACTGAACACTTTGGTAATATTTCACAATTTCTGTTCTCATTATTACTTTCAATTACTTTCTTCTAACTTCAATTGAATTCATTTCTAACTTTAACTGCTTCTCAAATCTTATTCAATTAATTTGTGCTGAAGAAATTACTATAATTTCTGATCTGCTAAACTGCTATTGACATGTTATGCTCTTTATATACCTGTCTTGCTTTATTGACATTCTCAGGCTAATCTCATAATCTTGTTGCATAATCTTTCCAAATATTCTTTAATTGGTTTGCTCCGTTCCTGCACCAAACTCTGGAATATTTCTATAACAGTCTATTTCTGCTTATTGAATCATTTTTTGCACCGATATGCAAACTCTGGCTGAACATTTCCTAACTCATTTGATCTTATCACTTCATCATTTAATAAATTCTTCTTCTCTGATCCATAGCTCTTCTTTATCTAAACTCCCAATCATTTTAATCATAAAATTTTTCTCCGCAAAATATTTCCCTTATTCATTTTGCTATCTAACTAATCTTACTGTACCATTCATACTATAAATCTTTCTGGTATCTAGTCATCTTTCTTTAAAATACTGTAAAAACTCAATTTGAATACCAATCTCTTTAAATATATAACTTACTTGTCTGCTTCCCTTATTCCATTAATTGCTCTTTCTCAAATATCATAAATATCACAATCTGCCTTACTGTTTCTCTCAACTCAATATTTCTTAACTGCTTCTCCAATAATACACCTCTTTCCACTCTATTTCACTTAGCTTAAACTCATTCCAATATACTTAACTTTAAGTTTGATTTTTTTCTCAAACTGCTCATAATTACTAACTTTCACTGATCTTGTCTTTAGCACAACAATCTTTAATAACTCTTTCTGAAGAATCTCATAATCTGCCATTCATCAACTAAATATTTCTCTTGTGCAATTCTCAGAAAATCTAACTACACACTGATTCTTCTTTTCTCTCTCTCTTATTCAACTAATCCTTTCTGTACATATTATACGAATCCTCATATCAAACTTCCTATTACCATCATTATTTATAACAACACCTTTCTCAAATCTCTTTCTCAAATTTCTAATCTCAGACACACTTAATCTATCTGCCATAAATCCCTGCTCTTCTATATACCAGTACCTCTTTTAAAGCTGATCTGTCTTACTTAATCATGCCAAGCTCTTCATAACACTAATCACATTATCATTCATACTATTTCTTGATATCATCTGACTCAGATCTCTAATGCCAGGATACCTTTATTGAGGTTCTCAACTATAATCTGCACATTTAATCATTTCTGACACACACTGATCCATTCCTCATTACCTCATTACCATATACCGTCTCTGCTAACTCTATATCTCACTAAAACTCATTTACTGAATTCCATATCTAAATTTATTAATTTCCTCAATTTCTTTAACTGTGAATCTTTAACAACCATACCTTTCTATCACAAACTAGCACACTGGTATAATCACACAAATTATACTTCCTTTATTCACATCAACTTTTAACAACTGCCAACGACTGCCAAATTCTCAACACATAAACACGTTTTACAGAAAAAGACTCAAATAAATGCAACTTTAACCAACACAAAACTGCAGACTTATTACCAGCAGTGGACATTAATCCATGTATTGAGACATTGTACTCTTAATGTCTTTTCATATTCTAACTGGACCATGCTCTGATACCAACTATAACGGCCCTGGATATTTATGCCCGATAAGGGTCCATATCCAGATCCATCTCCCGCGAACGGAACAAAGTCTCCCAAGGGATATCTCACACACGTGTCCAATAAGAATATAAAAGACAAACCACAACAGTATAAGACACAAGAAAGTACATGTGCTCATATCTGTTCACATATCTGTACAACTGTCCCATTACATTATTACATGTCCAATAGAAAAGTACAACTACCTGGGGCATACCCCGAGGGAGCACAAGCTCACACAACACTAACTACTACACTACTGCTGGTGGTACAAGTCTGTCACAACGCCACTGTAAGCCAAACACTCGGCAAGTCCTGAAAAGAACTGTAGGGGAGTGAGACTCAACAAGTCACAGGCTCAGTAGGGACCACCCAAAAACCACACACAACGCTGAAGAACCTCAACCCCAGAGGGTCTCACTGGCAACACTAAAAGCCAAACCATGGCATGCTCACAACATTTTTAATAAATAACAGCTTAAACAGTAAATCATAAACAAATACATATTCCTCGGAAAGAAAGAGGAATTACAGGATTAGCACAGCACTACTAGTCCGCTCAACAACTAAAATGCCTAGGCTACTGGCCTCACAGGCATACTACCTCAACAACTGGTCGCCTAAGCTACAAGACACACATGCAAACCACTGCCTAGGCTACAGGCTTCACAGGCGAATCACAAACACATGGGTAACGGGACTGCTAACCAAGAGCTGGTTCATTATACCCCAAACCACGATATGTTGGGAGCCACACACAAGGTAGCAGGACGGGCTACAACGATGCCAGTCCATCACGCATTGAAACCATAATCAGAAGTTACTCGAGGAAGGATAAAACACAGTAAGTGGAAGGTCACACCACACGACCTCCACTTCAACACCTGAAAAAGACTGGTACACAACGTACCACCACAAAGCACTACCCACACAGGGTATAGGTACCTACTACTTCAAGGTACCACCACGGAAACCACCACCAAACTAGTGCCATCACAAGGCACTCTATCACAAGAAAAACCTTGACTCAACTGTGCCAACGATGGGGCGCACCACAAGAGTCAAACAACAACCAATGAGGAGTAGCTTTATTACAAACCAGGGTGCAAGTGTGAGGAGTAGCTTGGCCTGGTCACTCGTGACCCACAAGCTAACCTACACAGACATATCCATAAATCGCATTAAACATTCACAATTCGGCCAGTCATTGGTCATCTCATGACCTCCGTAGCCACATATACCTTATATACAATAACCATACATTAATACTTAATCCCACACATACTCTACAAGTTAAACCATCTTAAATAATTTATAGAAAACACCACAAGACCACGGTTAGGTTCACACAAAAACCTCACTGCCTGACTACCACGACAAACCATAAGTAGGGGTGTACAACGGTTCGGTTTGAACCGAATTCAGGTCATCTGGCGCAGTCTGGGAGAAATGTGGCATTTTTCTGAGAAAAAAATAGACAAAAGTGATGTTTTGCAGGCGGCAGCGGGTTTCGAACTCGCGCCGCCCGCGCGCACTACGCCATGGAAGACTTCTTCCACTGCGCCAGCCGCATTTTTTTGTTTAATTCTATTATTTATATAAATATATTCGGCTCATTTCAGTTTCCCACTTTAAAATCGAACCGAACCGTGAGGTCCATAAAACCGAACCGAACTGAATCGGTCGGTTTGGTTTGGTTTTTCGGTTTGGACCATATAATGAACACCCCTAACCATAAGGTATACCACGATAATGTGTGCGCCATGCACACACACACTCGATCTGTGTAAACGACACACCACTGCGCAAACAACATGCTAACAACACAACGAGACACTCAAAGAACGCTACAGGTGCCAATGCACCACTTACCAAAGCCATGCATACCAAATACGATAATCAGATAACCATATTATTGGAGCCATGCAAAACTAGACCTCTCGACTGAGGTCGTGCCATGGAGTAAAGTTGCCTTCAGATTGCGACACCCCGATGTCTCGCGTTAGGGAATCCTAACGCGATGGGTCAGCTTGTCGTGACCTAGTCGCGACAAAGGGTCCGTCGCCTTCTGATCGCAACACCTCAACATGTCGCGATTGCAACACCTTAACGTGACGGGTCGGCCTGTTGCGACCTTGTCGCGACAGGGGGTTCTGTCGCCTTCGCAGGCAGGAACCCTAATCTGGACTACTCACTCCGGATTACCACCCCAAACTATGCAAACCACGTTTAATTTCAATTTTCATGCTTTAATGAACACCCTAACATGGTATCTATTGTTCTTAATGCCAAAAACTAGTCAAGTATGCATTTCATGCAATCCACACAACGAAACAAGGTGGATTCTCCCTACCTCCGAGAAGAACGCGAAAATCGGACACGACACGACGTCTCCCCCGCTCCACACGACGTCCTCATGGCGAGAGCGCGCCGAAATCCACGCCAAAATGCCGAATCGCCGGAGAGAGCTCCGCAGCAGCTCCTCCTGGCCGAGCAGAGCTTCCCTCAGCTCTGTCCGGCCAGAGCTAGCTTAAAAACACCCAGCGGTTAAGAACGCGACGCATTCCTACTTCGCGACTTGAACGCGACGTAGGAGGCTGTCGCCTTCCCAAGGCCGACGTCAGCTGATTGCCCAGTGCGACATATGGTAGCCATGCAGACGAAGACCGCCAAACATCGGTAACATGAAAGCGAGCACCAGGGCTGTCGCGTTCAGAACGCGACGCGACCCCTTGTCGCGTTCACAGGTACAAGACCTGTGAGCACTTTGGGCCCAACTGCCAGCCCACCAAGCCTCACAACCACATACAAACACCTTAAACACGAACTAATAGGCCATACACTGGCCACCAAACCCGCTAAACAGGGATCCGCGAGAATCTGAAAAATGCACGACGTTACAATATCAACCAACTGTCGATCCCCCAACTCATTCTATAGGAAAGGTCTGTCTTGGCAGTAGGATCCTCATGTCAGCCGCCCTAGAAGGACCCCTTCTATGTTTGCTGCCAACTAAATTAAAATAAAAATGATTAAGCAATGGAGATGCAATATATACAAAAAAATTCAACAAATACAAAACTTTGTGAACCTGAAGCAGTAGAGGATGCACTAACAGGGCTTGAGGACTGAAGGGTGCCTGCTCAGAGATGCCTATAACATCTTGTTGAACCTCAGATGTGTGTGGCCCCTCTCGCTGTAAAGCCCTTGCCTATGAATGTAAATGTCCTGTCTATGAGGTTGAAGCTACTACGTGTGATATGGGAAGCCAGTCCCTATGAATGGGACAACTTCCATGGAGTGGACTACTGGCTCGACTGACATGTCTTGTGAACTTCTTAAATATCTGTTGAATGAAGAACATTTAACAAAAATATAATAAACATATATATATATATATGTAAATGATTTAAGACAAAAAGATGAATATATTAATGTAACACCCCTCTACATACATATTATATATTTTGGACATGAAGGGGGTGCCACACAAATAGAATTCATACAAACACGTTATGGGTTAGACAAATTTGTACTTCACATATGGCAAGCCATTCATCACATTGAATTTGTAATTATGATATTATACAAGAGTGAGTTTACCATTAGTACAACTTAACATCTCATAGCAATGAATCCTTAAACCCACTCCCTTATACATAACCCAGGAACAACAAACTACAAAGACTCTAATTTGAGCTCTTCTTCATTAAGTCTTGTAGCAACCTATTAGAGATAACCTCTGAATTCCTTAGGTAAGATAAGCTGAAAAATGTGAAGAAGTGAAGGTGCGAGTCCAAAGACCCAACAGTCAAATTGAACTGAATAACTTAATAAAATATCCAACTTGTAGCATAGATAATCAAAAGATAATTCTAATAACAACTGAACATATATCATAGCATGGATTCAAATTTCAGAAATACAAGGAATTAAACTGTCTGATAAATAAGAAAATAAGGAAGTATGTCTCACAATGAGTTATTTTGAACTTAACTTCAAAAAAAGTTTTTACACAAACTTATCCCACAGAGATAGTACTTAAAACAAGGCTTTAGAGTTGATGAAATAGAAACATAATTTCAGAAATGAATTCATATGCGTTGATACCACAAATTATATAAGTTCATAATTTCAGAATGAGACAACACAAATAGCTCAGTTCAAACTTATAATTGAACATATTTCAGAAGTATTTTTAATGGCATTTTTATGCTATTTCTGATTCCAAACAGATCTTAATCATATCTCAGAATTTGATGGGCATCATAGCTACATCTCAAGAGGTTTTCATATACATATATATATATATATTTATATATTTATATCTTTAGTGCTTAGGTGATACAACACATCAAACTTACTTTTGTGCATAGGCGGGGACTTATTGCCCACCTACATCAGTCGAAGCTGCTGTATGATTTTCTTATCAACATCTAACATAGCTGGTTGCAGAATTACAAAAATCATCGCCCATAGTTGACACCTTGTGGCTGATGCATACCACAGAGTAGTCCTAATTCTCTCTTGAGAGGGCACTATCTTGTTGAATAAATTTCAGATTTTTAATGTGTGTGTAGCTTCTAAGAAATCATAAGTGAATGTTATGAAATTCATCATATCAAGAAATATGATAGAAGAATTGACTGATGAAGTTGAATGTTAAGTTGGCTTAAATCATAGCTTAAATACGTGTTTGGGCAATACTGACAGATGAGGATGCTAAGTTTCAGTCAGCTAGTTCATTGGATTCGGGGGACCATTTGATGGATTTGGTCGACCAATCAGGTTTTTGGTCGACCTGCAGACTAGGCTTAAGTGGGTGTAACTGGTAATTTATAGTGGAAATGTTGACAATGGTGAAAAGAGATTTTGAAGTAATCATAAGAACACATGGGACTCGAACATGGTACTCAAGGCAAGTAGGCAATTCAAGGTGCTCCAAGAGTTATACCTTTCAGAGTGAGGGGAAGACTATCAACATTTAAATCAAAATAAAACCGGATGTGACTAAGACAAGAACATGATCATGGGCATACTAATATGAAAAAATGCATATCAAGAACATGTTTTCAATCAAGCTGAGAAGAACATGTGCATACAAGCATAAGCACTTTAGTTCATGTCCGCCTACCTTCAATTCAGAAAATTCAGATCCAAGAAGTCTCCCTTACTAATCCACTCTCCTGTTGGGGTTTAGAAGACTCTAAAAAGATTCACGTAGTGAGAACTCATAGTGTATTTAAGTCGATATGGGTTTTACATAAAGAAAAGCTAATTTACACCCCCCTTAAGGCTCCTATAATTATTACTTGAGACACTTGCCATAACATAAGCCGTAATTTCTGAAATTCTTCACTTGGTAAGTGGGAGCATGAAGTTTTCACATGGCCTGACATAATTATGGAAGTTCTAACCTTGATTTGACACATAACATACTTCTGGAATGAATTTCTGGTTAAAGCTAAGTTATGTATGGGATTCTAGAGATTTTTACCCTTTTTTAATCGTAATATCAGCCTAAGGACCTTGGAAATATCAAAAGTTAAGTAGGCAGGTGTTAAGCTTTATTTCATCTTGCTGGTTCTCTAAGCTTCCTTGAGCCTATGTGCATTCACACTGGTTAGGAGGCTTTTTCTGTCTTTTTCTGATCAGAGACTAAGCCACCTCTAAACTGCCTCTGAATTGTTTAATAGGTTTCTAGATGATTTGAGAGAAATTAGGCGGTTTAGTTGGTTTTGAAAATTGCCAGATTATCTTGCGTCTAAAGGCTCGTTTTATCTTTTATAAAAAGCTTGTTTTAATTCTCCTTAAAATACCCATTTTATACTTGAGTGAAATGCTCACTTTTAGCACAATCAAAATACTTATTTTAGGCTTAAGTGAAGGGTTCTTCAAATACTCATTGTTTGATTCCTAAAATAATTATTTCTCAACTTGTCCAAATGATTACTTTTAGATTGACCAAAACACTCATTTTTTAGACCCCTTTAAAATGATCATTTTTTAGTCTCTCAAATGACAATTTTTGAGATCCTTAAATGATCGTTTTTAAAACTTACTTAAAATACTCATTTTGAATGGCTTAAGTCTATCTAAAATAATCATTTTGAAATACTCGTTTTCAATGACTTCTAAAGAATGATCATTTTGTGAGCTTAAGTCAAAATACTCGTTTTTGAGACTTAAGTCAAAAGAAATCGTTTTGGATTTCTAAAGAATACTCGATTCAAAATAGGTCTTAAGAATTGATTTTGGGAACTTTATGAAAGATAATTGTTTTAAGACTTAAGGCAAAGAATCGTTTTGAGGATTAAAGAATCCATTTCAAGGGGTAGGTTATAAATCATTTTGAAGGCTCATTTTGGTTTAATTTAAGACTCGATTCTCACATACTTGGGAATCGATCCTCAAGGCCTTAAAAGAAAGGAGTCGAATCTTTCTCAAATTTTAACCTTTGCTACAAAATTTCTAACCAAACGGGTCGATTAATGGTAGTCTAACTAATTAAAGATTTAAAGTTACTTTAGATAAGTCATGAGTTTTAGGTAACAGTTGTACAAGGTTAATCTAATTAGTATTATAACAATAATTCGCATTTCATAGTATTAATTGAAAGTTCAATTTCATGATAATACATTCCTACCCCATTGTTAGAATTTACTCAAGAAATAGTTGAGGATATTTTTTCTTCATTTCCTACTTCGTTTCTCACATTTCTTCTTCCTCAATTATGGCATTCCACTATAGCACTTCCACCATAGGGATTACTTTGTTTCTCAAAACATGTTCTTTCTTGTCTATGATCTTCATTGGTCTTTCTTTAACGGTCAAATCATGTTGTAACTCAAATCCCTCATGACTGATTTTGTGTGAGAGATCTAGCACATATTTCTTTATCATTGATACAAAAACACATTATGAATGTGAGATTATGAAAGTGGTAAAGCACACTGATATGCCAGCTCTCCTACCCCTTCATAATTCTATCTTAGGTTGAACTTTCCTTTCTTGCTAAATATCATTATACAGAAATCCTTTAGAAATACATGATCTTCTATATTAAATCTCATTGGTCTTTTTCTCCTGTCAACATAACTCTTTATCTATCTTGGGTTGCGAATAATCTTTTTCTAATTTACTTAATCTTTCTTGATTAGTCTTGAATTAAACCTAGCCCAATCAAACATTTTCTCCCATCACAATTTAGTAAATAGTTGATCTACTAAGTCTTCCATATAGTGCCTCATAGGTAGCCATTTCGATGCTAGCATGATAGTTATTATTATTATAGGCAAATTCAATCACTGGCAGATATTTGACCCAATTTCCTTACCAATGCAACTACAAGCTCTCAACGTGTCTCCTAATGTTTTAATAGTTCCTTTCAGATTGCCGACCAATTGAGGATGGTATGTAGAACTAAATTTCAATTAAGTGCCCATGGCTATTTGCAACTCTCCCCAAACCTAGCTGCAAATATCACATCCCTATCTAAAAATGGTCTAAGGGACTGCATACAACATCACTATTTTCTTTAATAGATAGCTGAGCTAGACCTTTCAGTGGTTGGATTTTAGACATTGCTAAGTAATGTGCTGGTTTAATAAGCTTGTACTCAATAACCTAAATGGTATCATATATTCCCCTTGTCCTGGGTAATCCCATCACAAAGTTCATAATAATTTGTTCCCATTTCCACATCAAAATCTCATTTTACTTGAGTTTTGTAATTGGTTCACAAATACTTTTTTCCTGAGATTATATATAGCCTAAGAAATTACATTCTTAAGCAGAATCCCCTCTCTTCTCTCTGTCTCTCTCTAACTGAAGCACAGTCTAAGTGACCTATTTAGGGACAATTACCAGCCGTCCCTGGTAATCTATAGCAGATAAAAAACTCTTATAAAAAAAAATATATATATATATATATTATAAATTGACAACTTGTTAAAACATAAAAAAATTACATAATAAACCATTCACAAACCACATGCTAAAACAACTATAATACTTCAAATTTAAATGTGTTACATCACAAATGTATGCATAACTATGATCATAAATTAATAGTCACTAGTCTCACTCATCCTTACCAAAAGAAGTCTCAACCTCTCCATCTAAATCATTCTCGTCTCTGTTTCCCTCGTCCTCTGGTGACATGGTCTGTGTGCCATGTCCGTGCGTTTGACCAGCAAAAAATCTTGCAACCATCAATCTATGTCTTGAAGCATCTATGTTTGCAGCACAGTAACTCGAGCCTCCACATGTGCCTTCCACTCGAACATCTATATATGTGCTCCATGTTACTAGTCACTACTCCTAATCTTCAATGATTTTCATTATTCTATCAATCTCAGGCTTCTATTGAGATTGCACCTCCAGGAGATGCTGATATGCGGTGCTACTACTGCTACTATCTCAGATGACCCGTACCAGCTCCTCCTAGGCTATCCTCGATTATTGCACTGGATCTATCTAGATCTAACCCTCCCAAAAGCCTGGCGAAAAGGCCTCCTTTGGAATATAATTGTGGTGGGAGGAGCCGTGCCACCTCATGCATCTGAGGAGGGAGTGGGCCATCAACTTGGTCATCTGATCATATAAATAATATAAGATAATTAGTGCATAAACAACTTGAATATATGAATTACTACTAAGATTTATAATCATCATTATTATCATTTGATGACTTAATTAATTGCTCCAAATGACACTACCGTTCGGTGCTACCTATCTTGAGTCATTTGAAAAACCTCTAGACGTATAGATGACCACCTTCCTTTTGTACCTAACTTAACATTTAAAAATTATAATGAGACTAGAGTAATCTCAGATTAATAATTCATATTAATAATTAAGATTAATACTGAAAAAATCATTACTAAATTGATGAATGTTTGTTCTCCCTCTTTAATAATGTATCAATAAATGAGATTGATTAGACTTATTTCTTTAACTGATTTGCTACATTCATGAAGAAATAGTGATATCATAAATAATTGTCATAATCAAATAATAAAATTTGACTAAATAATAGCTTGTTGTCTTCTTGATACCATATCTCACACATGTGTCGTCATTGACTAGAATTATAATTTGGCAACACATTATTACATGCATCCTCAAATGACCGTCCTACAAAATATTGTCATGCTCAAGCACAAGTTACATCTTGTGTAGGTGTTGTGGGACTTAAGTTTTTGCCCATATACTTGCAGGTTTTCTAGTGAAGAAGGTGACGGGTATGTCATCGCGTTTTGAATGCGACGGCTTCCTACTCGCGATTCACCAAACCGCCTTTCTGGTGCGCGACGCATTTGGCGACGGTTTGGTCCGTCGCGTTTAATGCATGTTAAACGCGACGTCTGCCTCCGTCGCAATTTTGAATGTGAATTTAATGCTCGAGCTGCTGTGGAGCTCCTGTGGCATTTTCTGGCTTCCTAATGCTGGTCTGGCACGGGGTCTACGCGAGGAGGGCGTCCGGAGCGTGGGCAGGCCAGCGATGTGGTATTCTTCGCGTTTTATGGGTTCTTCATGTTGGTAGGAAGACTACCATTTCCTTTAATTGTTTAAATGGTTTGGAGCTTTGCAAATCATGCTATGGTAGTGTATGGTGGTATCTTTTATGTTTTAATGAATGGAATGGGGGATTTAATGATCCGTGGTATGTTTTCTGGGTAGAGATGGGGGTTCAGTCGTCTGCCTGGTAAGGCGACGGTTTGAATCATCATGTTTTAGTAAGAACACGACGGTGTAGTCCTTCATGTTTTACTATCGATTGCCGCATTCGTATCGATTGACTGAAACACGACCATTAGGTCTGTCGCGTTTCTGAATCAATTAGTTGTGAGGCTATGTACCAGGGCGTCATGTTTCTGTTGTTTTGAGTAGGTTGGTGTAATTGCGACAATGAGGGTCATTGCGATTTACACTCCGACTGTTAACATTTGTAGCGTCCGGCTTGAAGGCGACGTATCGGGCCGTCGTGATTGTGTCGCAGTCTTGGGCCCTGTCGCGTCCTTCTTGTGAAGGCGACGACTGTGTCCATCACATTTTAGCTTCCGAGGTTTGAGTTGTGCTGTGGTGGATGGCAGTGAGGGTCTTGTGTTGACCTAGTCCTGGTTTTCTGGGTGCTATTAAGGTTGTTTTAAGTTGATTATTGTTAGTAAAGTATGTTATAGGCTAAATGGCTTGGCTTGTGGTTATTTGATGAGTAAGTTGATTACGTCACTTGTGTTAGTTATGCTAATTAGGTTAAGTATGATATCATGTTATGGTTTGTGTGTGTTTAAAGGTGTGTTGCTTTGGAGGTCATGAAATGACCAATGATAGACAAGGTTTTTATGTGCTTATGTGGTTCATGTGTATAATAGTGTACAGTTGCTTGGAGGTCACATGGTGACCAGTGACGAGCCAATTAAGTATGTGTATCATGGTATAAGTTTTACCGGTATGCTAAGTGATCGGTGTGGTTTGTGTGTGGGCAGAGTGTGGTAGTGCGGTGCCTATTTTGGAATGCCTCTTTAGTCGGGTACCCCAGATTCTTTGTGAGCCAGGCACGTTGTGTTTGTTGTGCTTGGGGTTTGTCCCGGTACTGTGTGTACCATTGAGGTCTATCTCGTCTTCTTAGACACCCTCACTCCTGTGTTTTGTACATCCGGCGGAGGGAAAGACGACGATAGGGCAGCGACTCGAGAGTTTTGGTTGTGTTCGTTCGCTTGTAGCGCGCTCGTAGTTGGGGGACAAACACCAGTAGACGTACTGGTCCCTAGCTAGTCCTGTGTTTCTAGTGCCTCACTTTAGAGAGCTCGGTCCAGAGTCCTTAAAGGTGTCAGACATGGGCCTGTAGTTGTGTGGTCTGCAGATGTGGTGTTGGTTAGGCTCCACCGTTCTTTGGCTTTACTACTGTGTGCTTGTGGAGCAGCAGTTGGACCTTTCGTCCTTGACTGCGAGACTGAGAGGTAATTCTCGTGTTGTGTTGTTCGGGTTGGATATTATCGTCATGAATCAGTAGTCCGTTCCCATGTGGTGGCGTCGTTCTTTCCAACTCGTGCTTTGCTAGTGGTTAGCTTGTGAGTGGTGACTCACCAGTTGTGGTTTGAACTCGTTGTGGTGTACCTATTGGTGGCCCAGTTTGTTGAGGTTTTGTGGTGGTACCTTGTGGTGGTAGGTACCTGTACCCTTTATGGGTAGCTATTTGTCGTGGTACATTGTGCACCAATCTTTCAAGTGTTGAGGTGGAGCTGTGCTCCGTGGTGGTCGTGTCGGGTGACCTTCCACTCGTTGTGTTGTACCCTCCTGAGGGTAGTCTTCCGTGGTGTTTTTAGGTATGGTGGACTAGCTCCTTGTAAGCAGTCCTGCTATCCTTGTGTTTGTGGTTCGCCTATGAAGCTTGTGGCCTAGGCATTGCCGTTGTTGCTGTAGACTGATATTTTGTACTAGTCCTATTGGTTTCTTTAGTTTATGTAGACTGTGTTAGATAGTGACTTTATTAAATTGCAGTTTAATTATGTTGAATGCGATTATGTTGTGATTTGGCTAATGGTGTTGCCAATGAGACCCTTTGCGGTTGAGGCCTTTTCAGTTTTCAGTTGTTATTTTGGGAGGTCCCTGCTGAGCCTGTGACTTGTTGAGGCTCACTCCCTTACAGTTCTTTTCAAGTGCTAGTCGTGTGTTGGCTTGCAGTGGCATTTGTGGCAGACTTTTACCACCAGCAGTTGAGTCGTAATTGTGTTTAGTGTGAGCTTTGCTCCCTCGGGGTATGCCCTAGGTAGTAATTTTTCTCTTGGACATGTGATGATGTATTGGGATAATGTAATGTGTTGTGAATGAATATGAGAACATGTACTTTCTTGTATCTTATATTCTTATAGTTGTATTTATATTCTTAGTGGACACTTGTGTGAGTTATCACTGACGAGACTTCGATCTGTTCACGGGAGGCAGGTCTTGATATGGAGCCTTATTGGGTATAAATATCCAGGGTCGCTACAGTCAACATCTATGACTACTGTAGAAAAGTGAAATGTTGTTGTATAATCATCATATTGATCATTGTCATTATAATTGTAGAAATAAAACAAATCATATAACCTAAATAAATGTTTGCTTTACCTGCATATCTCTCATAATAACCTCCTCCTATTTAGGAGGAGGGGTCATGTAGTCCTACTACCACAGGGTTGCAATGCACTCTATTGTAGACTCCAAGATATGTGGTGAATTGTTGAGCATATCTACCAACTATCGATCCCCCAACTTATTCTATAGGAAAGGTCTGTCTTGGCGGTAGGATCCTCATGTCGGTCGCCCTAGAAAGACCTCTCATGTGTTTGCTGCCATCTAAATTAAAATAAAAATGATTAAGCAATGGAATGCAATATATACAAAAAATTCAATAACCTAAAGAGTATCATATCTTCCCCTTGTCCTGGGTAATCCCATCACAAAGTTCATAATAATTTGTTCCCACTTCCATATCGAAATCTCATTTTACTTCAGTTCTATTATTAGTTCACACATATGTTTTTTCCTGAGATTATATATAGCTTAAGAATTTACTTTCTTAAGCAGAATCGCCCTCTCTTCTCTCTCTCTCTCTCCAACCAAAGCACAGTCTATCACTAAACTCTATTTCTCAATCTAGCATTAGTCCTCATGCTCTGAGTCAGATCTCTCTAGCTCCTCAGTCTTGAGATCGTCAACCTCTCCTAAAATGTTAGCAAGAGGCGAGTTTATACAATAGACTCAACAAGCAACTCACGATCACAATCCACAATCTATCATATACCTACCTTGAATACATGTTAATTCACATATCATCGCTAGCACATCCATGATAATTTATATACTAACCTTAATCAGATACATCCTAATCATGTCATTTCATGTAACTATCAATCTTGATTACAACAATTCATTCATGATTATCAATTAGTATTTAAAACTTTTGACTTGTGATCATGCAAAACATTATAAATCACTGAACATGGAAATTCAATGTGACATGAAATTGTCTAACATGTAAGACTATAACAAATCTATAACATACGCCGTGATGTCAATAACATGCAATGCAATGACATTATAATTCTCCACACATGGATAAACTTTAAATCATGGAATCATTTCATATGCATTGCAATAGTAAATCTTGAACACGTATCATGATGTCACTAGCATATAATGCAAGATACTAATTAATTTAGTGGTCACAATTCACATAACATTATCAATTATGCCAACATGGTAATATCACTATCTGTTGTACTCTATAGATTTTGATGATCACAAAAACACTAATTGTATTTATGTCAATAACATCACAAATACAATTTGTAATTCATGTTGATGACCCAAATGATTTATGTTTATTAATTTGAGGGTCTCATTTATGTACTAAGTGTGCAGTAATTTTGCCCAAAAGTCGCACTTGAAGTGGACAATACAAAGTCCAAGACTTGGACAAAACAACAAAGCGAAGACTGGAAGGTCAGCTACAAAATTGACAATCGGATGACCGACTTGCAGAAATCGGTCGATCGACCATATGAGAGGCCAATCGATTGCCCAATTGATTGATGACCAAGCAGGAAGTTGGACGACTGATTTGAGAAAATCAGACGATTGACCTAGCCAGTACTAGTTGGCACTCGGACAATCAGGAAGTCAAACGACTAACTTGAGCAAATTGGTCGACCGATTCACCAGTCGATTTGTCATCCGAAACCCAGTCGAAGCAAGGTAGAAATTAGACGACCGATTCGAAGAATGCGGTTGACTGATTCTAGCGTTTCTACATACAGACTTTCCTAAACAGAGTCCTATGAAGATCCAACTCTTTCCAAACATACAGGGACTCTTTGGGATTATAAGTACAACATATTCTCATGTTTTGGAGAAGAGAACACACCTCCAAAAGGTTGCTTTGTACCCTAGAGTTTAGAGGAGGATCATGAAGCCTAAGGGAGAGTTGATGGATCCTCTGATGTAGAAGCCAAAAGAACGAGTCTTCATCATTCAGAAGCCTTCCAGATGTACCTGAAAGGTGTTCTTCATCAGAAAGGCATGGACTACGTGCAGATCCTGCAAGATCTCATTCTGAAGCTCTATGCATCGCCAGTCTTATTTTATTACATCATCGTGCAAAGACGATCACAAAGGCCGACCTTTTGTGATAGGAGAACTCTACATCTTATTGTTTGGATTTCTGTCCTCCTATTCACATTTTCATTTGTTCTTTCTAGAACCCTGATCATACTGTGTGTGTGCTCGGTTTGTGAGCACGTGTTTGGTTGGTGTGTGGTACGTGTGCGTGCACACATCGGGTTGTCTCGTCCCTGGGAAATGAGGTGGGGTTGTGGTTGTCCCAGAAACAACAATGTGTGCGTGTGAGGTCTTATAACTTGTACCTGGAAAACAAGTTAGTGGAAATCCTTACGGAGGTGTGGGGTAGTGAACGTAGGCGCACACATGGTTGTGTTTTCTGAACCACTATAAATCCTGCGTGTCTTGTGGTTTGTTTCCTTTTCTTCTACCTCCGTTCTATACATGTTAGGATAGTTGGTTTTGCAGTTTCTATTGTCATATTCCATTGTGTACATTGTTCTATAGATCATCTTATTTTAGTTTAATCTATTTTGTTCAAGAGATTTTTTTAAATTAGGTGATAACCAATTTACCCTTTCACTCTTGGTTGCTCATCGCACGTACACCTGTACATCACTATCAACTAACACGGATAACAATCACATCTATACTTACTCTTTCTTTAGCACATTCACATTCAAATTCACATTCACCATTACCCTTACTTTCACGTGCACTTACACATTCACTTTCACATTCATATTCATGTTTACATTCATGTTCGCATTCAGATTGGCTTATCACGTTCACTTACACATTCACGTTAGTCCTTATCACAAGTCGAGATGTACCCAAACCACCACTAGAAGGTCACGTCACATGTGTACTTAATTACATAGACAAATCGTGAAGAGTATTAGTTATTACACTGAATCGGGAGAAGTCCTCCCCACCTTAACCAATAGTACTTGGCCACCTCCAGGATTTCATCCTTATTGCCTTCGATGTTACATAACACGGTGAGCCTTTCCATATGGGCATTACTACTGTACGGATCCATGCCCCTCTATGGTGGTGTGGTGGCTGTTTTCCGCCACCTAGGCCCATCACGTCAAGGCCCATCAACGTCTTCCCTTTCTGACGTGGCCTCCTCACACGATCCCACGCCTCTGTACGGATCAGATGAAAGGAGACCCACGCGCCGGTCATCCTCGGCGAAGCACTGCCGAGCTCGTCAGCAGGCGGCTTCCGAACAGGAACAGTAACTCGGCTGCGCGGAACAACCTCAATATCACCGAACAGCACGTTCGACCCCCATGTGGGTCACCTGCTCGGAAGGTGTGTCCAAAGGGTGCCGAGCAGGCTCTCTGGCTTACGGAGCGGTCGTAATCGTCCCAGGCCACGTCCTCCACCACAAGAGGCACGAACTGCCTGGCAGCCCAACGGGCACCTGAGCGCATAACTCCTCCCGTTATGCGCACCCATCATGGCGCCTTTTCAGGCACGATCTACTAACGTTACGCGCGTTCGCCTTGGCACCAACGCCTATAAAAGCACAGGTACAGTACCATGCAACGGTACGTTCTCTTACTCACGCGAACACACTTTCGTATTCCGAAACCCCCTGCCTTACAAGCTCTCCACTGACTTAGGCATCGGAGGGTTTTCTCGGTCTTCACCGGGCCCCCTGATCCTCTTCTGGTCTTGCAGGTCCTCGTCCTCACCGGAGATCGTCTTCCCTCTCTCTCTCTAGTGGAGGCCCGTTTGGCTCCGGCCCAAACAGGATTACACCACCACATTTGGCGCCGTCTGTGGGAATCGACGCAGCCATGGCTCGAGGACGATCCTCATACCACAACGTAGGAAGCAGGGCGACGAGGTCCCGTCAGTCGCGAGGGGACTCTCGTCGCCGATCCCCCCTGGTGACGTCGCCATCACCCCCGCCGGCACTAATCACGACGACCCAGCACCATCGGCTGCTGCACCCGCAACTGCCCTGGAAGTAGCAGAGCTTCGTGGGCAGATGCAGCAGTTAACGGGCGTCTGCCTCGCCCTGCAGGCTCAGTTAGTGGGGGCAGCGGCCCCAGTGGCTTCCCTTCCGCGCGAGCGACAGGCAAAGTCATCGCATCGCCGCTCTCGCGTCCCCCCGGCGCCTCAAGAGCAGCAGGCAGATTTGCCGCACCGGTCCCATCGGGCTCCGTCGGAAGAGCGGGCACCGGAGCACCGCGGACGTTCGCCCCGTCGCTCTGTCGCCTCCCCCCGTCCACCACGATCAGTCGTGGAAGGCAACTCCCACACGTCCGGACGAGGGGCCCCGCCAATTCCGAGCAGGAGCTCGCCAGGCGCTTAAGGCGTGTGGTCGACCTCGAGCGCCGCATGGACGCGATGGTTCAGCGTGCGGAAGGGAAAGCTCCAGCGGAGGACGACTTGGACTTCCGCTCCCCTTTCAGCAGGGAGATCCTGGAGGCCCAGGTCTCCTCCAAGCTCCCTCTGCCCACCATCGCACCCTACGACGGCACGACCGATCCGGCCGACCACATCCACGGCTTCGAGTCGCACATGGTGTTCCACGGAGCATCAGACGCGGCTAAGTGCATGGCCTTCCCTGCAACTCTCAAGGAGACCGCCAGGGCCTGGTTTGAAACCCTCCCTGCGGGCTCCATCACCTCCTTTCGCCAACTGAAGAAGTCCTTCCGGGACAACTTCCTTGGCGGAAGGTCGCAGCCGCGGACGGCGGCTTCTCTTCTGGCCGTGCGCCAGAAGAAAGGCGAGGCACTCTGGACTTCGTCAAGAGGTTCCGTACAGAGGCGCTTCGCATCTCGCGACTGGACGTCCCTCTAGCCACCAGTGCTCTTATCCAGGGCACTCACGATGGCTTCTTGCAGAGGACTCTCGGCGTCCAGCAACCTGCCACTCTCGCCGAACTACTCTCCATCGCGCAGCGCCACGCGGCTTGCGAGGAGAGCCTGGCAGCGAGCAGGGCCGAACAGGGGGAGCAGTCGGACAAGAAGCGGCCTTCCGACAACGGTTCGACCGAGATCGGAAGAAGGACGACGCAATGGTGATTCTCCGCGCCGTCCGCGCCCCTTCACCAACTACACCCCCTCACCGTGGCCCCGAACAGATCCTGGCTGAGATCAGGAACGAAGCATTTGTTCGGTGGCCACAAAGAATGCGCTCCGACCCCCGGAGGCGCGATCAGAATAAATACTGTCGCTTCCACCGCGACCACGGCCACGACACCTCCGAGTGCCGCCAGCTCAAGGACGAAATCGAAGACCTAATCAAGCGCGGCTATCTTGGACGGTTCGTGCGCCGGAATGAAGAACGCCCCAGACGCCGAGAGCGCACTCCCGAGCAGCCGATCAATAACGAGCCCAATGGGCAGGAGATCAACGTGATCGCGGGAGGCTTCGGCGTGGGCGAAGAAAGCACTCGAAGCCGACGCGACTACGCAAGGCGAGTGCATGTCGTAGATAGGCCTTCGGCACCTCGGCCGGCTCCATATCCTGCCAGTCCTGCACGCGCACAGCCCGAGGAGGCTATAACCTTCTCGGATGAAGATCTTGTAGGGGTTACGACCCCACACACCGATGCGTTGGTCATTTCGTCCACCATCAACCACTGTAATGTGCGCCGGATTCTGGTAGATAATGGAAGCACCCCCGATGTCTTGGCTTACGACTGTTTTGTCCTCATGGGTCTGTGAGCCGATCAACTCACCCCTGTAAACTCGTCATTGTTCGGATTTTCGGGAGTTTCGGTCCAGCCCATGGGAAGAATTCGCCTTCCGATCACCTTGGGGACGGCCCAGGGTTGTGACCAAGATCATTGACTTCCTGGTCATCAACAACATGCCTGGATATAATGCTATCCTTGGCAGAGGTCTGATCGGATGCATTAAAGCAGTACCTTCGTCACTCCATCAGAAGATGAAGTTTCCTACTCCGGGAGTGGGCGAAGTGCTCGGGTGTCAGCGCGAGTCTCGCCGTTGCTATGTCCTCTCCTTAAGGGACAAACAACCACTCGCTGATACAGCTCCTTCAACCTCCGATCAGCCCTCCACCAGCCGAGGGACGCCTGCGGAAGATTTGATCCCCATCTAGGTGGACGAAGACCCCGAACACGACTTGTACATTGGTGCCTTGTTGACAGAGGCCGAGCAGCAGCGCTACACAGCCTTCCTGCTGGCCAATTTGGACGTGTTCGCCTGGTCCGATGATGAGCTTCCAGGCATTCCCCCGGAGGTCATGGTTCATCGCCTCCGGCTGGATCCCCGGATCCCGCCAGTTCAGCAAAGGAGGCGACCTGTGAACCGAGAACGACAGACCGTGATTCAGGATCACGTGGTCAAAAGCCGAACTGTTGGGCTCCTCCGAGAAGCCCAATATCTGAGATGGATCTCCAACGTGGTCCTCGTACGCAAGGCCAACGGTAAATGGTGTGTATGTGTGGATTACAAAGATCTAATAAGGCAACGCCCAAGGACAACTTCCCTCTGTCGCGCATTGATCAGCTGGTGGACGCTACTTCCGGGCACGAGCTTCTAAGCTTTTTGGATGCCTACTCTGGTTACCACCAGATCAGCATGCATCCCCCGGATCAAGACGCCACAACGTTCGTTACAGACCTAGGCTTATACTGCTTCACCAGAATGCCTTTGGTCTGAAGAATGCAGGCGCGACTTACCAGCGGCTGGTCAACAAGATGTTCGAGCAGCAGATCGGGCGCAACATGGAGGTCTATGTTGATGACATGCTGGTCAAGACACTTCCGAGTACTGACCACATTTTCGACCTCCAGGAAACTTTCGCAACCCTGCGAAGGTATAATATGAAGCTAATCCTGCCAAGTGCGCGTTTGGTGTTCGGTCGGGTAAGTTCCTCGGGTTCCTCGTATCAAATAGGGGAATAGAGGCCAACCCGGAAAAAATCCAAGCCGTGCTTGAAATGAGCAGTCCAAAGACAGTGCGCGACGTCCAACGCCTGACGGGGCGTCTTGCGGCACTGAACCGTTCATGTCCCGAGCAGCAGAAAGAAGTTTTAACTTCTTCAAGTTGCTCCGAGGCCCTAAAAGCTCCTCGAAGCAAGGGGGGCAAGTACGGTGGACTGATGAGTGCGAGGCTGCCTTCACCGAACTGAAGGCATATTTGGCAGCCCCTCCTGTTCTCTCAAAGCCTGTGCTCGGGGAACCTCTGTTCGTGTACCTCTCGGTCACCGAACACTCCATCAGTGCAGTCTTAATCAGAGAAGTTGGAGCGGCGCAGCATCCTGTATACTACATCAGCAGGGTCCTCCAAGAAGCTGAAAGGAGGTACCCCAGAGCAGAAAAACTCGCCCTTGCTCTCGTCACGGCTGCACGGAAGCTCAGGCCCTATTTTCAGGCCCATTCTGTTACAGTTCTAACCGATCAGCCGCTGAAATCCATCCTTCAGCGGCCAGAGGCTTTCGGCAGGTTGGTTAAGTAGGCGATAGAGCTTGGTGAGTTCGACATCAGCTTCCGACCAAGGACGGCGATCAAAAGCACAGGCGTTAGCAGACTTCGTGGCGGAATGTACCCTTCCGGCCGAGCAGGATCCACCGTTGGCAGACGAGCCCCCATGGGAGCTTTATGTTGACGGATCCTCTTGTGTCACCGGAAGCGGGGCAGGTTTGGTCCTCACCTCCCCAGAGGGGTTAGAGTTCCAATACGCCCTCCGTTTTCGCTTTCCAGCCTCCAACAACGTCGCCGAATACGAAGCTTTACTGTCTGGTATTCGCATGGCTAGGCACCTTGGGCCATTCGGCTTGGAGTCTTTAGTGACTCCCAGCTAGTTGCCAGCCAGGTGAGCTGACAGTTCGGAGCAAGGGAACCTCGCATGGCTCAATACCTCCAACAGGTCAAGAGCCAGACAGAGGGCCTCGTATACTTCGAAGTCATACATGTTCCACGGGAGCAAAACGCGCGAGTTGATGCACTGGCCAAATTGGCGTCCTCAGGTGACATCACCCCTTCCCGCTCTGTGTTTATTGAAGAGCTCGCCTCGCCGAGCACGGAGGTTGATGTAGCCGCGATAGAAACGGCCCACCAACCCCGAGTTGGGTTGACCCTCTCTTGGCGTACCTTCTCCGAGGTGAGCTTCTGCCCGAACAGGGCGAAGCTCGGAAAGTCAGAATGCGCTCTCAGCACTTCACCCTCGTAGAAGGCAACTATACCGACGGTCCCTTGCTAGACCTCTTCTACGTTGCCTCAACCCTGAGGAGGCCCTTGCAGCCACAGAAGAAGTCCACGAGGGCTGTGCGGAAGCCATCTGGGGGGTAGAACGCTAGCGCGCAGCATCATCCGAGCAGGGTTCTGGTGGCCTTCTCTTCAGAAGGATTGCATGTCCTTTGTCAGGAAATGTCTAGAATGCCAAAGTTCGGAGAACTCATCAAGCAGCCTGCCGAACAGCTTCACAGCCTGTTCGAGCCACGCCCTTTTGCCAGGTGGGGCATTGATATCTTGGGTCCCTTCCCAAAGGCCCAAGGGTGGAAGAAGTTTCTCTTCGTGGCCATCGATTACTTCACCAAGTGGATCGAGGCCGAACCTATTGCCACAATCACCGAACAAGCCGCATGGAAGTTTGTATGGAAAAACCTTCTCTGCAGGTTTGGCGTCCCAAGGGTGATTACGTCTGACAACGGGAAGCAGTTCGACAGCACCTTCTTCAAGCAGAAGTGTGCCGAGCTCGGGATCTACAACCACTTCACCTCCGTGGCTCATCCCCAGGCAAACGGTTTAGTCAAAAATGCCAACCGAACACTACTGCACGGGATCCGCACGAGAGTGGAGGCTGCGGGTGGATCATGGATCGACGAACTCCCAAACGTCCTTTGGTGTCATCGAACAACTGCTCGGGTAGCTACAGGGGAAACACCTTTCCACCTGGCCTACGGCTCGGAAGCAGTTGTACCTCTGGAAGTAGCCCTTCCAACCATTCGAACAACCCACTTCGACGAAGCCGCCAATAACCGCGCTCTTCGAGAGAACTTGGACATGCTGGGCGAACGACAGAGTGACGCCAGCATTCGCCTCGTTTCTTATCAGCAACGACTCGCACAATACTATAATGCGCGAGTTCGGGAAAGGCGGTTCAATGTGGGAGACTTGGTTCTGCGCCGCTGTTCAGCTTCGGATCCCCGAAGAGCAGTCGGCAAACTCGCCATCAAATGGGAAGGACCTTATCAGGTCACCCATGTCCTCGGAAAAGGCTCATATAAGCTAACTACTCCTAGTGGCGAAGCCATACCCAGGACTTGGCATGTTTCTAACCTTAAGGCTTATCATTTATAAAAGCCTTTTGTCAGCATCCTACCTCTCTTCTCCCTACTCCTGTTGTTTCACAAGCATTTAGCATATACACCTGATCGGAATCTCCTTTGCGGTCCTCAACGATCTGCGTCTTACATGCGATGCCTGTGAAGCCTAACGGACTCCGGTTCGAGCAGGAACAGCCAACAAAATGGGGAAGATAGAGAAAGTGAAGCCACGAGACAATCTCATGAATAGAAGATTTCATTTCACAAAAGTTTTTTTTTAGTGAGCCCTTCTCGGCCGCGGTTACAAAAAAAGGAACACGGGAACAACAAGGAGCATAAGGATCAAGGGGCCTGCTGTGAAGGACCGGCGTCTTCTTCTGAAGGGGGCATCCGCCCAGACTGGAATTGTGCGAACCGCACACTATCCAAACAGGCGTCCTGAGTGCGACGCCGACACTCCCGAACAGCAGCCTCGAAGGCTTCTCGGGCACGTTCCACCTAGGAAAGCCGTTCCCCGAGGTCCTTCCCAGCATTGAGACCCACTCGGTAGCAGCGGGCACCATACTGCTCCAAGTCTTCCTTGTACTCCGGCCCGGCCTTATAGTCAGCAACGGCACGGACCCCCGCGTCCACTATCACCTTGGTTAAGGCTTCCTTCTCGGCCCGCGCCAAGGTGGTCTCGAGCTTCGAAGCCTGGAGGGCTGCTTTAAGGTTCTTCACCTCCTCCTCCAGTGCCGTCTCACGAGCCTTATGCCTTGCGGAGAGGTCCTCATAGAAGGCTGCCTGCGCCTCATTCAAATATCTCTGCTTCTGACCTCGAACAGCTAGAGCCTTGAGGGTGCCTAGCGACTTGGACATGCTATCCACGAGCGCCTCTAGATCAACATCGCTCATGCCCTCGTCCTCTAGGCCCTCTGGCTGGTAACCTTCCACTGACCTCTTCGGAGTCAGCTCGGAAGGAAGGTCCAGGCACCTTGCCAGCTGTTCGAGTCGGGAAGCAGTGGGGCTTGCGGGCAGCTTCCTTGGCGACACCTCCACACGGCGAAGCGTTGCCTCCAGCGCCGCCACCGAGGGCACCTCTGGGAGTCTTCGGTGTAGCACCTCAGTCAGAGGTCTGGTGTCGTCCCCGGAACTCTTGTCCCCAGCCGCAGCAGCGGCAGACGAGACTGGAACATCATCAATGGCAAAGCCTTCCGGCCGGCCCGACCCGGAGGTCGTGGCAACAACGTTCGTTGAAGCCGAAGCTCGACTCGCCCCAACGGCCTCCTGCCTTGTCTCCGGCCGCACCTCCTCATCGTCCTCGGTAGCGGAGGCTGCAAGGGCTGCTGCACGGCCCTCCTCGGCATCTCCAGGAGCTTGAGTGCTCTTCTCCCCGGGGACGGCTTCACTCTCGCCGACTACACGATCCTCAGCGATCACCTCGGCTGCATCCTCGCCGACTACACGGCCTTCGGTGACCACCAAGGTGGGGGGCATGGGGGGCAGGATGTCTTCACTCCTTTGCGGAACATCCCCCCTCGGAAGAACTGCCTCGCCAGAACCACAAACAGCCGCTGGCACAGGAGTGAGGTCTGGGGCGACCACCCCGTCCTCGGCACCGAGCTGTGTGCCCTCATCTGGCGCGCCACCCTGCTCGACGCTCCCTTCACTGGGCAGGACCACTTGGGCCTCACACGCCGGTGACTTCGCCCGCCCTCCGGAGCGGTCCGATTCATCGCTGACCATTATCAGGCCCAGCTCGGCGGACATCTTCATGACCGCCTCCGAACGGTCCACAGCTGGAGTCGCGGGCGCCCTCTCCTCGGACGTCCCCGTACGCTGGCGGGATCTTCGAGCCAACAGAGGCTCAAAATCCTCCTCTGCTTCTTCCTCCACTACTGCGGCGCCTTCTACAACACGCGGCATCGGCTTCTTCATCTTCCTCTTTTTGTGAGCTCGGGGCTCGTCGGACACCCCTTCTTTGGAAGAGCGGTCCCCGGCCTGCGACTCCACCACAGCTGCCTTGCGCTTCTCCTTCCTCTTCGTCTGAGGGAGAGAAGTCGCCCCTGCGGTCGTCGCCGTCTCAAGTGCCTTCTTCACGGCACCTCCTCTCGTCGCGGCCTTCGCTTGCTGCGCGGACCCCTTCGCGGAGCCTCCCCCGTCCAGCCTTATTATGCAAAGGCTAACGGGAATCATCTCGGCATAGTTAGCCATCTCCTTATGGTCCCGACCAGCAGCTATTTCTTCATCGTCTAGAAGAAGCAGAAGAAGGGTTAGAACCCATGTATGTGGGAAAGAAAACGAGCATAGCAGCATAAGACTTACCCCAGGCGCGGCTAAGCTTGCATTTCACAAGCTTGTACTCGGTCAAGTACCCCTCGGCGTGGTTCACCCCGACCGTGTTCAGCAACTGGGAGGCCGCGGCTGCCTCCCTGATCAAGAAGGGGGGCATATCCGCCCTCCTCAGGGGCTCCACCACCCTCACGGGGAAATCCCACTCGGGGATGTTCGCTCCTTGTTGTCGCCCCATGGAGAAGAGGCGCCCTGTCCACCCCTTGTTGTTGGACAGTCGGGGCGAGAAGTTGATCCGCATCCGGTTTGTACGGTGTTTCACGTACACGATCCCCATCCCGGACTGCGGAGAGCACGCTAGGCTGAAGTGATTACGGAAGATCTCTGCAGTCGCTTCGATCTTCTTCTTCCTACATATGATGCAGAAGACGAAGATCGTCCTCCACGAGTTGGGCGTCAGCTGAATTGGCGCCACTTTCCAACTCCAGAGTAGCTCCTTTGCAATCTCCGGCATCGGCAGCCGGAGACCAGCCTCTAGCAGGTCCAGCGAGAGCACGAAGCACCCCGGTTTCAGGGTTAGATATGACTCGTCCTCGCGTATCAGGACGATGTCGTACTCCTCACCTATCCGAAAACGCTCTCGGAGACCCTCGAAGCTCCGATACTTCGCCGCTTTCGCTGCCACCGGCGGCATCCCGCTGGCTTCGACGATCTCCTTTCCCTTCTGGGCCATCACCAGAAAGCGGAGAGCACAGCACAAGAAGAAGAAGGAGAACAGGAGCGAAGAAAAGCTCGAAGGAGAAGGAGGCGAGCGGCTTGGAAAGCAGTGGACTCTGGAAAATCTTTCGGAGACGCAGATCCCGCTCTTACCCCCCTCCCCTTCCTTATAAGGAAGGTGAGGCGCGAAATTCGAAGCATGGCTGGAAATGGCGTTTCCCTCCACTCCAAGTCTCCTCTCGAATGACCCGTGGGTGACTGTTTGGGCTTGGCGTCTGACGTTCCGGGCTTGACATGACCCACGTGGTCATCATGAAAACCCCGTGTTCGAGCTAAACCCCTCTACAATGGCGTCGCTACAGGTCTGTTCGGATCCCCGAGGACGATACCGCATTTATTGCGGAGATGACGCCCGAGCAGGTCGCCGCCCTCAAGTGCTCCGGCTTCCGAGCCACTTGAGGGCGTGGGGGGCAAGTGTGGTGGCTGTTTTCCGCCACCTAGGCCCATCACGTCAAGGCCCATCAACGTCTTCCCTTTCTGACGTGGCCTCCTCACACGATCCCACGCCTCTGTACGGATCAGATGAAAGGAGACCCACGCGCCGGTCATCCTCGGCGAAGCACTGCCGAGCTCGTCAGCAGGCGGCTTCCGAACAGGAACAGTAACTCTGCTGCGCGGAACAACCCTCAATATCACCGAACAGCACGTTCGACCCCCATGTGGGTCACCTGCTCGAAAGGTGTGTCCAAAGGGTGCCGAGCAGGCTCTCTGGCTTACGGAGCGGTCGTAACCGTCCCAGGCCATGTCCTCCACCATCAAGAGGCACGAACTGCCTGGCAGCCCAACGGGCACCTGAGCGCATAACTCCTCCCGTTATGCGCGCCCATCATGGCGCCTTTTCAGGCATGATCTACTAATGTTACGCGCGTTCGCCTTGGCACCAACGCCTATAAAAGCACAGGTACAGTACCATGCAACGGTACGTTCTCTTACTCACGCGAACACACTTTCGTATTCCGAAACCCCCTGCCTTACAAGCTCTCCACTGACTTAGGCATCAGAGGGTTTTCCCGGTCTTCACCGGACGCCCTGATCCTCTTCTGGTTTTGCAGGTCCTCGTCCTCACCGGCGATCGTCTTCCCTCTCTCTCTCTAGTGGAGGCCCGTTTGGCTCCGGCCCAAACAAGATTACACCACCACAGGTGGTATTATTTCATTGGCATAATTATCATTAACACATTTATTTACGCATATACTATATATCATCTTATTTTCTCATGCACATGCACTCATGCAACACTAATATGGACAAATAACATGCAAAAATCATGCTACTATCTAAACATTGATTCGACAAAAGACACAAACCCTAATCATGGTGCTAATTCATTTATTTAATCAGATTTAAAACAAACTTGCATAACATGATGCTATTAAGTTCATAAAATCATGACTAATTTCATAGTTTTAGAACATGCTCAAAATTTACTTGTATGGTGATCACGTGATAAAAATCAACCTCCTAGTTTTCCATATTTTTTAGAATAGTAAAACTACATTTCTTAATTAAAATAGTAATCAAGAATTTACTATAAAGTACATGAAAAATCCACTAACAGGTTTCAAATCTTTGAATCATGCACACAATATTGACAATTAATATCATGAAATTTTATAACACTTGCGGCAACACACATGCTAACCAAAAATTAACTAACATTATTTTCAGGTTTTTCACATAAATAGAAATTCTAAACAAATACTATAAATGCCTAAAAAAATGTAGCATTACATAGTCATGTCACGGTAGCTAACACTCCATGACAGGACTTACAAAACCCCAACACAGTCACAAAACCCATAGATTTATCACAAAAGCAACTAGAAAATCAAAAAATAGGAGAACTTGGTGACAAGATATGGTGTTGTCAAGATAAACTTGCTGTTATCATATTATGCTATCCACATATCCTTCACGTCAACCTATGTTGTCATCAAGTTCATACAGATAGAAACTACACAGAACCCGACTGCAATAAGCTCAAAATTGAACCAATAATGTTCCCAAAATAAATCTAAGAAAATAGAGAAAGATAGAAGATAATATTTTTCCACATCAAGATAGTCACCGCAGAGCACACACCCACCTCAAGGAGGGGATGTCACTCCACTGAACACATCATGCGTAAATTTTATTTATCGAAGAATTAGTTATTGGACCCTGATAAGGAGCTGACCATATTTTTCAGTCCTTGTTAGGTTTCCCAGCCCTGCATGGTCCTTGCTTTTTGCAGCACTTATTTTTAGGTCCCTCCAGTTATGTCCATTTTTCTAAATGGCAATTCTAACCCCAGCATTGTTCACTTGTCAGTTGCTGGCTTTAATGCCTTTCCAAGGCCACTTGTCGACTATATTCAGCGCTGTTGAGAGGATCCCTTCTCTAGCAACGGACTGCGGCTTAGGCATATGTTGACGGAGCGGAGCAGCCAATACCAGCACATCAAAGAGCTGTAATCTAAGCAGAGCTGCATGGCAATGATTCATTTCCTAGCATGCGACAACTCCTCCGGTGTCCATCATTGGAGCAGACCGGCTATGGAGCTTGGGAACCCTAAACGAACCATCACGACGAAACAGAGGAGGAGGAGGAACATTTCACAGAGGCGCATCCTTGCACTTTCACTAGGGAGACAGGTTCCTAAGTGGGGGACTTTTTGTACTTTCTATCATTATTGTGTATGTGAACAGATACTTACAGACGTAAGATTTACAGTAGACTACATTGTTACATAGTAACATTCTAAACTATACTAACTATGTAAGTATTACAAAAATAGAGTGGGATCTATAGAAATATGTACATTTGTGTGCTCATGTATTACAACTACAAAAGTATCTGTTTGCTCACTTACAACAGGATGTTGACAAGTAAGACTCTCTTACAAAAAGTGAGGAAATACTGTAAGATAATACACAAATATCTTTAAATGTCTTCATGTAGCATTGGGTTCCTATAGGTCCTATTGTTATGGCCTTCTTGATTGCATCTTGAGCAAATGTATATGTGTTCCGCTTCACCTCTTGATAATATTTGTTTCTTCTTTAGCCATCCGGACAATCTCTTTGTAATTGGAGGCTTCAATTGAATATCGATGATGTTCATACATGGCATGTAGTACCCTAGAATTTTGCTTCATTTTTGTTTCTATACTGCATGTACGGTAAGATCAATTCTGCTACTATTATGCTTCTGTTCTGTGTGAGTGAACTTAATGACAAGACATTGTGCTATCAATAGTGGTTGACGACAAGATCAACTGTCGTTACCTTCACTTCAATGACAATGTATATTGACATTTATTCTATGCAATTTTAAGGAATTTAAAACTTATTTCATGATGGCACCATCGATTGTCGTTAACCTCTAGTCAAACGATAATCTTTGTGACGTCAATATCTCCTTCCTAGTTTTGGCCGAGACTTTCGCAGTGGTCATGGCAATGATCCGGACACGTTTTGGGCCATAACATTTAGGCATTTTTGAGTGAATGGATAGGATTAAGTGTTTAGATCACGAGGTCATGCTATTAACCTTGGATCTAGCTGATTGAAGCCTCATTTTGTCTTGTGTTTTCCTTGGGAGAAGGGTTTTCCTTGAGAGAGCGTTCTCCATCCAAGGAAGGTTTGTCAAACTGATTCGAGCGAGGAGAAGGTCCCTCTAGATCTGAAGAAGTGTTGTGGACGAAGGATCGACGTTCAGAAGCCTTGGGTGTGCAGATCTAAGCGAGGAAGGGTCGCCGTCTTACTTGGACAAGGTGGGCTTCTTCGACTTTAATCCAAGGATTTTGTGTTTTTGAGGCAAGTAACTAAGGGCTTTGCCTTGTGATCATAGGTTTTAGAGGTGGTTTTTTTACTGGATTTCTATAAATTGATCTAAAGGTTCAACATCATGGTTTTTTCCCCTTGTTATTTCATGTTTTCTTTCTGGATTTGTGTTTGGATGAATTTAACGACAATCTATGGTGCCGCTGACTTTAGATTAACGGCAACATCCACTTTCGCTAACGTATCTTGGCGACACTATCCATGAGTAAACAACAGTCGATGCTACTTCAAGTTTCTTCTTGTAGATTCTCTGTTTTTCTTCTAAATGAAATGTTGTATGGATGAATACATGATTTCAGAATTTTAGTAGTTCGATCATGTTACCAGATAGGTCCATGACTGGACAAGGATTTTTTATTTAAATAGTTTACTCTCAATTTTTGATTAAATGAACATGGAGTAGATTGTTGGTTATTTGATTTCTGTAGAAGCATGAGTAGTGATAATTCAGTCAAACAACATGACTAAGTGTGTTTCAGGTCTGAATACGTTAGTTTAGTCACCATGACAGCAAGTCTTGATCTCCATAGAATTTCTGATTTTACATGAAATTATTTCTAGATTTTCTGTTTAAATTGTATAAATAGATTTGCATGTCAGAAAATTACAAAAAATTAGGATTTTGATATATGCACTAGAAACATGCTATAATTAAAATTTCATTCAATCTTGAACTCTATACCAAAAGTTATGTATTTCTGAATGTGGATGCTTCAACTCTCATGAAAACCGAAATCGCGTGAATGCATGCAAATGTTGATGTTATATCATAGTAGGTTCTGAATTTCTAAATACAACATGTTACAGTAAATGAGAATTCGGATCTGAACATGTGAATTTGTAGTTTATGCTTTAAGCATGTGAATATGCATGGAATGAGTATAAAGGAAAAGTGTGAATACCTACATAAACTACATGAATAAATGCTACTGAAATTGTGCCTATAAGACAGTGCCACCATAGAAGATTCTACATGAAACTAAGCCATAGCTATGCCGCTATGGTGATGGTTTACCTATATGACTATATAACTACATGGCTCCAAGGGCAATGAGGATGAAATCCTAGAGGTGGACAAGTACCACCGGTAATGGTGGGGAGAGCTTCCCCCATTTTTTTACAACAACCAAGACTTATTCACCATTGCCTAGGTGATAAGTGAATGAATGACTGGCTTCTAGTGGTGGTTAGGGATGTGTCTTGGAAATTCTAAAATACTACTATTGTAAATGAATTGAGAGAATGAATGAATAGTACATGAATGAAAACTGTTATTTTCTGAAATGAATGAATGTTACATGAATGTAAATTGATTACTTCTGAAATAGATTTTCATACAAATGTTAAGTTCTTACATGTTAGCCTAGAATAGATTTAGATATAATTGTTGTCCTTTATACGCAAGCATATGATAAATAATGATCAATAGAATTATGACAATAGGTTTATATCCTGTGTAAATGATAGCTTTCAGATTTGATATAATCATCCTCATGCTTCATGTTTGAACACTATGTAGCTTTGTGATTATGTTGTGTTCATGTTAATGAGAAAATTGTCATGCTAGAAAGAGGATGTTAGGTGTATGAATATGTACCATGTGTGAATGATTATAGTTATATGATAGCACATTTTTTTTAAGCTTAATGTATATGTAATTCATGAGTCATTGATATTGGTTAGTTGTTGGGTCTTGTGGACTCATACTTGTTAACATTTCAGGAGAGGCTGAAGATCCAGTGACTGAGGAGATTGCTCATTCGGACTCCGAGCGGGAGGAATAGGTTGAGAGAGAGTGTTGAGAGATTATGTATGTCAAGATTGAATGTAGTTGAACTTGTCATTTTTCAGTTGGACTGGTTATGTCATGTTATTTCATATTGTGTTTGGACATTTACATTTATTTAGACTGTGGTATTGGACATTATGTTGATGGAACAGAACTTTATCTTCCGTTGTTATATGAATCATATTGGTGTATAACTCAACGCTAATCTGGGTATGTTCCTACTGTAGTGTCTCTTTTAGATCTGACGTGAGTTGTTGTGGCTGAACTGGGTTTGAGAGGGGCGTTACATGGCATATCATTGTTATTTATGGGTTCATTGTTACTACATAGGCCGTCCTATAAGTTTTGGTTGTATAGAATGGAGACACATGATCATATAAAGGTGTATGACTACAAGTTATAGTTGTACATGCATGTTGACATGGGATCTTGAGAAGTTGCCACTTATGGCAAGAACATGTCCATTCTAAGATGTTGACGACATATATTTTGTTACTATTCATCACCTCAAAGAGCCAACCGTTGGAAGGAATTACAGAGTTTGTTGTGCCTTAAACATGATCTTGGCCAAGACTATCTCACTAGTAAGACATAGGGTGGTCTCCCAATTTGCAGATTTTGTTATTCTCCTCCCTCCCATTTCCATTATTTGATGACGTATAGTCTCAACCATTTGAAGAATGGGAAGGCCACGTTCTGCTAGATTGGAGTGCATTTGTCTAACCTGTAAAAAGCATAAAAAATTAAGTACTTACATACTTACAGAGTTACACATGTAACTCTGTAAGTACTTTGTAACTTGTTACAGAGTTACATAAAGAAGTACTTAGAGACTTACAACGTAAGTTACACATGAAACTCTGTAAGTACTTTTTAACTAGTTACAAAGTTACAGAAAGAAGTTATTAGACACTTACAGTGTAAAAAAAGCAAGTGCTTACATACTTGTAGAGTTACACATATGACTCTGTAAGTACTTTGTCACTAGTTACAGAGTTATAGACAAAAGTGCTTAGACTTACAACTTAAAAAAGTAAGTACTTAAGGAGTTACACATGTAACTTTGTAAGTACTTTGTAACTAGTTATAAAGTGTTACAGAAAGAAATACTTAGAGACTTACATAGAAAAAAAAGCAAGTACTTGAATATTTATAGAGTTACACACATAACTCTATAACTACTTTGTAATTGGTTTCAAAGTGACATAAGGAAGTGTTTAGAGACTTACAGCATAAAAAGGTAAGTACTTACGTACTTACAATGTAACGGTCCTGGATATTTATACCCATTAAGGGTCCATATCCAGATTCGTCTCCCGCGAACGGACCAAAGCCACGCAAGGGATATCACTAACACGTGTCCAGTAAGAATATAAAAGACCACAAGTACAGTATATAACACAGGAAAGTACAAGTGTATATAACTGTAAACCACAATGTACAAAAGGCTCATTACAATTATTACATGTCCAATTAAAAGAGTACAACTGCCTGGGGCATACCCCGAGGGAGCACAAGCTCAAACAACTCACTTACTCTACTGCTGGTGGTACAAGTCTGCACTACTCCTGCGTAAACCACGCCAAAGTCAGCCAATACCTGAAACAAGTTGTAAGGGAGTGAGCCTCAACAAGTCACCGACTCAGTAGGGACCTCCCACAAGGAAACAACAACAACACAAAGATACCTCAACCCCAAAGGGTCTGACTGGCAACACCGGTAGCCGAAGCATAACATGCACACACAAGCATGTTAACAACAACTAATCATAAACACACCGGCTAAACCCAGTCCTCGGAAAGTAAAGGGAAACACAAGACTAGCATAGCACCGCTAGTCCACCCTTCAACAGAAACACCTCGACCACAAGCCTCACCGGTAAACCACTGCCTAGGCTATAGTCTCACAGGCAAACCACTGCCCGGCTATAAGCTTCACAGACAACCTACTTACGTAGGATACAAGACTAGCATCTACCTGCCAATCCTTACACACATCAAACCACAATCACAGGCATACCCTAAACAGGGTAGCACACAACATGTGGAAGGTCACACCACTTGACCTCCATAAAACACGAGTCCACCTCTACACATGAGGAGACTGGTACACGATGTACCACAACACAAACTACCCACAAAGGGTACAGGTACCTACTACCACGAGGTACCACCACGGAACCACAACCCGAACTGTGCCACTACCAGGGCACACCACAACGGGTCAAACCTCAACCGTGAGTCACAACACATAACCACAACCAGTGGAAAACCACGAGTCGGAACGGAATGACGCCACCACACGAGAATGGACTATTGGTTCATGATGCCAGTATCCAACCCGGACAACACAGCACAAGAACCACCTCTCAGTCTCATAGCCATGGACCACACACAATCCAGCTACAGCTCCACAAGTACACAAAGTAAACCACTGTGTAGACCAACCAACACCACACCTGTAGACCACACAGCTGCAGGTCCAAGCCTAGCACCTTTAGGGACTCCGGCCCGAGCTCCCTAAATGAGGCACTAGAAACACAGGACTAGCTAGGGACCAGTACATCTACCGGTGTCCGTCCCTCAACCACGAGCACGCTACAAGCGACTGCACACCCACAAACACAAGTCGCTGCCCACAGTCGTCTTTCCCTCAGCCGGACGTACAACTCAAACACATGAGTGAGGGTGTCTAGGAAGACGACCAAGACCTCAAAGGTACACACCGTACCGGGACATGCCCCGAGCACAGCACACATGCCTGGCTCTCCTAGGAACCTGGGGTACCCGACTGAAGAGGTATTCCGGAGTAGGCGCCGGACCACCAGACTCGGTAAGCACACAAACCACGGTATACATATCTAAACAATCCTTTATTTATAAACCACGATATACGAGTGTTAGGACTAGCTTAACACCGGTCACCATGTGACCCTCAAGCCATCCTACACTGATACATACTTTGTATTACAACAACATAACACAACCTTACCTGTCATTGGTCACTCCGTGACCTCCATGGCAACCTACACACCGCTTAACACATTAATCATCACATAGCCTTTAAAGATTAATAATAAACCAGGACTAGGTCTACACAAATCCCTCACTGCCCAACCACCATAAATCAACCTCTGAGCTTAAACGCGTCGGACACAGCCGCCGCCACTTGAATCGTATCAATCATCCTAGATGCTATTCAAAATGCTGTCTCGACAGACCTTAGTGATGCGACCAAGTCACGTCGGCCCGACACGACGCTTCGAGACCCAAACTGGTCAAACCAATGGTCAACATATAATCACATCCGACAACACCGACGCATTTCCATAAGAACACGTTGTTGGGTTGAGTGTAATTTCATATCATTTCCCCTCTTATTTTGATGATGACAAATGTGATTTGAATGCAAATTGATTGAAACATGATAAACACATTTCACCTGAAATTTATATTCAAAAAGCATGTTTCAAAGCACACTTATCATTTGTACTCATAATAAAATATTTTACTAATGATATATGTGTTTAATTTTCAGGTACAAATACTTTTTGCAAAGGTAGTGTCGACACACCCCACAATGGTGTCGACACAACACCTCAGACTCAAAGGCAAAAAGCTGAAGAAATGCTGAGACTGTGTCGACACTAGTCAAAGAGCAGGTCGACACGAGTTGCAAATTCTAGGAATTAGCCTACTCAGGTCGACGCAGGATGAGGGCAGGTCGACATTGGACCTCGTTCCCAGAACAACCTGTTTTCAGAATTGGGACAGCAGGTCGACACCACCACCAGGGCAGGTCGACACTGGATCAATTCCCAGAACAGCCTGTTTTCAGAATTGGGACAGCAGGTCGACACCATCACCAGGGCAGGTCGACACACTACGGAAAGATTGCAACTTAAAATGGATGATTGCCACGTGTCTTCCTAGGGCGATGGTGTATCAACCTAGGATCGTGTGCCCTGTACCCAAAGGGTACTTTGGAATCTTTTGGGTATAAAAGGCCTCCAATTGGCCATCCATCACATAAAGAGACCCAACGAACTCTTGGAGCCTCCAGAAAGTTCCCTTTGGCGGCGAGAAGAGTTCATCTCCCTCCTCTGCTCTCCTGGTGTCTTCTGAAGACCAATTCTCATCAATTTGATTGTGAGAATTGGAGTTTGATCCTTGAAGAAGCAATTGAAGCACCTCAAGGAAGCAGATCAAGTAGAAGCATCTGTTGGAGAAGATTTCAAGGAAGATCCCCAAGTTCAATTGTGCAGAGCATCGTTTGGGACTTCAAGAATCAAGCCTCTTCCCAATCTGAGCTTCTACAAGGGAGTACACTGAAGAACAAAGTCTTTTCATACAATCCTCAATGTACTTTTGTTCTTCTGAGACATTTTGAGATTGTGCAAGTGCTTCTGCATAATTCTCATGAATGTTCTCATGTTTGACATGATCTGCTGCTAGAAGATCTATGTCTTGTGTTGGTGTCTAGCATAGTTGTTTGTGAGCCACTGTGCTCAGTTTGAGTCGTCGAGCTCAAGTGTTTGTTGAGCAGTCTTGCTCAGGGATCTAGAGTAGTCTTACTCTAGAGGTGTGTGAGTTGTAAACTCAGGTGTTGGAGTTGTCTGGCTCCAGTGGGTGTGTAACCCAGGTTGTTTAGTGAATCCTCACTGGGTGTGAGGGGTGGATGTAGGAATCACATGGGTGATTTCCGAACCACCTAAAAATCTCTGTGCACTTGTCTATTTGTGGTTTGATTCTATTATCTATTAGATGCTTGCATAGGATCGCTTAAAATTCACTTAATCAACTGGTTTCACATCTATTTTATCAACTCACCTATCATCTCATCAGATCTGTGTTTTTCACTGTTAAAATTGCCTCTGATTCTCAAAGTATTTTTAAATTGCTTAAGCTTCCGCATAGAGTGGCATAGATCTATTCATCCCCCCCTTCTAGATCTTATCCACACCTTTTCCTCGATCCTTCAATTGGTATCAGAGAGGGTTTATACTTGATCTGATTTGATTTGAGCAGTTTTTGAGTATTGTGTGTCTGATTGCTTGATTGTTTGCTTGCTTGCTGAGTATTCTTTCTGTGCTTTCTTCTTAAGTCAATGGATTCCAAAGGTTTCATAGCTGAGGGGCATTCCATAAATAGGCCACCATTCTTTAATGGAACGGACTATTCATATTGGAAAAATAGAATGCAAGTCTTTCTAAGAGCCCAGAACTATGAAATTTGGAAAGTGGTTGAGGTTGGTCCCTATGAAAACCAGGGAGAGGAAGAAACCTGGACTAGGGAACAAATAAGAAAAGCCACATTGAATTATAGTGCCATGAACATGATTCAATGTGCTGTTCATCCCAAAGAGTATTCGAGAATCTCAATGTGCAAATCTGCCAAAGAGATGTGGGATAAACTCGAATTACTTTATGAGGGAACATCACAAGTGAAGGAAACTAAGGCAAATATTCTTGTTTCAGAATATGAATTGTTTATGATGAAGTCTAATGAAACAATTTCTGAAATGTTTGCCAGGTTCATGGTTATTGTCAATGGACTGAAGGCCTTAGGTAAGGACTACACAGATGCAGACTTGGTAAGGAAAATCTTACGTTCACTTTCTTCAATTTGGCACACAAAGGCCACTGTCATTGAAGATTCTAAAGATTTGTCCAAACTTTCTTTGGATGAATTGATAGGATCCTTAATGACATATGAAATCAATTTGAAAAGAAATGAAGAACACATAACTAAAACCAAGCCAATGGCACTTAAGGCCTCTTCAAGTAATAAAGACAAAAGTCAGGAAAAGACAAGTTCTGAGGAGTCTGAGTCAAATGAGGATGAAATTGCCCTCATGACCAGGCAATTCAGAAAATTCTTGAAATATAGAAAAGGAAAAATGTCTGGGAAAAAGAAGTTTTCCTCAGGTAAAAGAAACACTTCCTCTTCTAATTTCAACAAGAATCAAAAATCTGACGAAACTGTCATTTGTTACAGGTGTAATAAGCCAGGACACATGAAGGGAGAGTGTCCTGAGAACAAGAAAGAAAAGCACAAGAAATTCCAGAAGTTCAAGAAGCCAAAGGCCATGGTAGCCACTTGGTCTGATGAAGATTCAAGTGAAGAAGAAGAAGACAAAAAATCCTCAAGCTCTGAGAGTGAGGAAATCTGCTTCATGGCCAACAATTCTGAAGAAAAGGTAAGCACCTCTTTTGAAGATTTCACTGTTGAAGATTGGCAGGATGTTTATGCTGACTAGTTGAAAAATATTCTGAAATGAGAAAAGAAAACAAACACATCAAAAAGAAAATTGAAAACCTTTATCATAACCAATCTTCAAACAACAGAACTTGTGAACTAGAAAATGAGATAACAGAATTAAATGAAGAAAAAGAAAATCTCATGAATCTAATTGATGATCTGAAGCTTGCCTCTCAAAAGGCCACCCAAGAATTCAAAGACTTATCTGAAAAGCTGGAAATGGAAAAACAAGAAAAACAACAAAAGATTGAAGAAATTAAAACTCTTCAAAACCAGCTAAAAGAAAGGGATGAAGTTATCCAAACCTTCACAAAAGGTAAAGATAACTTGGAGGCACTGCTTGGAACAAATATGACAACAACTTCTCATGGATTAGGATTCAACAAACAAAAACCAAAGAAAGACAAATCTGGTGAGAAAAAGGGCAAAGCACCATTAATTAAATTTGTCAAAGGTCCTAATCTTGAGAACACAGAAATCAAGCAAACATCAGACAATACATCAAACAAAACATCAATCAAATCAAAAACTCAAAAACAAAAAGAGACAACCAGGTCGACACAGTCTCCTGACAGGTCGACACCAGTCCACAAGAAGAAGGCTTCTGTGGTTGCTGTGTCGACACCTGTCATGGAGAGGTCGACCTGCTCAACATCAAAAGCTACAAACAACTCAATCAAAAATACAAATAAAAATTTGAAAAACAAGAAAAAGTCAAAGGAAATCAGTTATAAAGAACCTTGGACCTCCAAGACAGCATTTCAAGATGATTGGACCAATCCTTGGAGCCAATGGTATGACAACCCTTGTTGGTATCATCCTCAATTCTTTCATCCAAACTTTTTGATGTACCAACAAAATCCATGGATTCCATCTCCTAATCTGAACTCCTATGCTCAAATGAAAAACTCCCCTCCCACTAAAAACAAAAATATTGGTGCTTTTATTTCTAAGGAAAAGAACAAACAGAAAAAGACTGAAAACACCAATGAAACAAAACAAAAATAAAAAACAAGTCAAATTTGGGTGAGAAAAGATTTACTAACAATGTTCAAACATTCTGATGGTCCCAACTCTGTTTGGGTACCAAAATCTTCTCTCACTGATCTATTTTGCAGGAAGGTCGTGCACCCAACTCCAATGTGTGGTTTCTTGACAGTGGGTGTTCACGACACATGACGGGAGACAGAGCCAAATTCTCATTCCTGATTGAAAAGGAGGGAGGGTCAGTAACTTTTGGAGGTAAAAATAAAGGAAAGATCATAGGATCTGGTAAGGTTGGTCAAACTTCCTCTAACTCTGTAGATAATGTTTTACTAGTTGATGGTCTTGATTACAATTTGCTCAGTATCAGCCAACTATGTGACAAAGGTCACAAAGTTGTGTTTGAATCTAATTTCTGTAAGATAATTGACTCATCAACTGATAAAATCAAATTCTTTGGAAAAAGGGAAAACAATGTCTACATGATCAACCTAAATAAAAACTATTCTGAAAATCTTTACTTTGTTGCAAATAAAGATGAAATTGCATGGACTTGGCACAAAAGACTTGGCCATGCAAGTTTCAGAAGAATGAATAAGTTGTTAAGATTGAATTTGGTTAAGGGTCTTCCTGAATCCTTCTCTAAAGTTGAAAATCAAGTTTGTGGGATCTGTGCTAAAGGAAAACAAACAAGAAAATCTTTTAAAAACTTCAATGAGGTACTCACATCTAAGCCACTAGAATTACTTCACATGGACCTTTTTGGCCCTACAAGAATTCTAAGTCTAAGTGGCAAAAGATATGGGTTTGTAATCATTGATGATTTTACTAGATTTACTTGAGTTATTTTTCTGTCCCACAAAAGTGATACTTGTCTTGAATTCAGGAACTTTGTACCACTGTCTTAACAACTTATCCATATAAAATCAAAAACATTTTGACTGATCATGGGGGTGAATTTGAGAACACATCTTTTTCTGATTTATGTGCTGAATTTCAAATATTCCACAAGTTTTCTTCACCAAGAACTCCAGAACAAAATGGAGTTGTGGAAAGAAAGAATAGAACTCTTGTGGAAATGGCTAGATCCATGCTCTTAGGAAGTAACTTGCCCAAATCCTTTTGGGCTGAAGCTGTAAACACAGCCAATCACATTCTAAATAGAGCATTGATCAGACCAAAAATCAGAAAAACCCCCTATGAATTATTGAAAAACAAAAACCAACTGTATCTTATTTTAAAACTTTTGGGTGCAAATGCTTTGTACACAACAATAACAAAGAAAACCTTGACAAATTTGATGCTAAAAGTCAGGAAGCTATCTTCCTTGGCTATTCTGAGGTGTCAAGGGCTTTCAAAGTGTACATTCTTAAAACTAAAACTGTTGAAGAATCTCCACATGTTATCTTTGATGAAAATTCCTTTTCAACAAATAATTCTAAATCTTGCAGGGAAAGACAAGACACTGAAGAGGATGAATTTATTGTGGACTCTTCACCAACTGTTGAGGAGTTTGAAAACATTGAAGAGAACCCGAACACACCATCTCCAAGTGGCTCAGGTAATATTGTCCCAAAAGTGGGAACTTCTGAACAGGTAATTTCTGAACATCAGTTTTTAAGAGATCACCCATTAGACAATGTGGTTGGCAATGTACATGATAGAGTAAGGACTAGATCATCATTCCTGCATGATATTGAAGAAGACCCACTAGCTCTAATTTCCCAAATTGAACCAAAGTCAATTGATGAAGCCTTATCAAGTTCTGATTGGATTAATGTCATGCATGATGAACTTCATCAATTTGAAAGAAATCAAGTATGGGAATTAGTACCTAGACCTAGTGACCAAACAATCATTGGCACTAGATGGGTTTTCAGAAATAAGTTGAATGAAAATGGTCAAGTCATTAGAAATAAAGCTAGGCTAGTTGCAAAGGGGTACAATCAAGAATTTGGAATTGATTTTAAGGAATCATATGCCCCTGTAGCTAGACTAGAAGCAGTTAGAATTTTCCTTGCTTTTGCATCCTCCATGAATTTCAAAGTTTATCAAATGGATGTAAAAAGTGCATTTTTAAATGGATATATTAAGGAAAATGTTTTTGTTGAACAACCTCCTGGATTTGAAAATGAAAACATCCAAACCATGTTTTCAAGCTTAATAAGGCTCTCTATGGTCTTAAGCAAGCTCCAAGAGCTTGGTATGACCGTTTGAGTACTTTTTACTTGAAAAAGATATTCTAGAGGAAATGTTGATCAGACTTTGTTCAAAAAATAGTCAAAAATCAAATAATTGTGGTCCAAATTTATGTTGATGACATAATATTTGGCTCAACCAATAAAGGCCTATGCACTGAATTTTCAAATCAAATGAAGAATGAATTTGAAATGAGTTTAATGGAGATTTAACATTTTTCTTGGGATTGCAGGTTAACCAAACAACTGAAGGGATCTTCATCAGTCAAGCCAAGTATGTCAAGGAGCTTCTCAAAAGGTTTGACTTTCAGAACCTCAAGCATTCAAGCACACCTATTGCTATAAATGCTAAACTAGAAGAAGACTCAAATGGTAAGTCAGTAGACCAAAGACCTACAGAGGTATGATTGGCTCTCTACTCTATCTTACAACTTCTAGACCAGATATTCAATTTAGTGTGTGTTTGTGTGCTAGATTTCAGTCTAATCCTAAGGAAAGTCACATGTTAGCTGTTAAAATAATTTTAAATATCTTGTTGGATCATGTGATTTAGGAATTTGGTATCCTGCTAATTGCAAGCTAGATTTGATTGCCTATTGTGATGCTGACTATGCTGGGTGTAAATTAGATAGAAAAAGCACAAGTGGCTTGTGTTTATTCCTAGGTGGGTGCCTTATTTCTTGGGCTTCCAAGAAGCAACATTCAGTTGCACTGTCAACTGCAGAGGCTGAATATGTTGCAGCAGGTAGATGTGGAACTCAGATTCTCTGGGTGAAACATCAACTTCTCGATTACAACCAAGACTTAGGTTGTGTACCCATCCTTTGTGATAATACAAGTGCAATAAATCTGTCTAAAAACCCCATTCAGCATTCTAGAACCAAGCATATTGAGATTAGGCATCACTTCTTGAGAGATGAGGTTGCAAAGAAGTCCTTTGAACTCCATTTCATTGAAACTGAAAAACAAGTTGCAGATATTTTCACCAAACCCCTTCCTGAAAACAGATTTTCATCTTTGAGGAGAGAACTTGGTCTTTGTAAATGTCCACATTCTTGATCTCTCTTTAGGTTTGGGTTGAGTGTTATGCACTGTCTAAGGGGGAGTTCTTTTCATATCATAATCCTTTGCTTCTCTTCAGTCACACTGTCTATATCTCTCTCAATTCCACTTCCATTTCCTTTGGACAATAAAGTCTTCAACTCTCATTGTGTTGAACTTCTTGGTATATCAAATGGTGATTTGGAGAAGGACAAGTTATGCTTGTCTGGACACTTTCACTATGCGAGAGTATATGTCTCCGCCAAGTACCAAGAAATGAAAATGCAATTATTGAGGGGGAGCTTTTATTGTTTAAAGAGAATCTTTCCTGATTTCAAAAACTTGCATATCTCTATTTTGATAGAAAAATGATTGAAATCATCATCTCAGGGGGAGCTAGAAAATTCACAAGTCATGACTTTTGCAAAACTCATAAATTTTCTTGCATTTCATCAATTTCCTGCATGATGTATCATTCAGATGTCTAGAGTCTCCAAATGATCCTTTGAGTGATCTATCATATTTTTACTAATCAATTGTCAACTATATTTTTTCAACCCACAGAAACTCAGAATTCTTCCAAGATTGAAAACAACTTGTGTCTTGAAATTAAAACATCTCTTTGTTTGCAACTGATGTTGAATAAAATTGATTTCTATTTTAAAAACTCTCAAAATTCTTGAAAATTCAACAGAGCAATGACATTTGTGCTGAGAAACTGCACACCTTCACAATGAATGAAGTGCCATGCATGTCATGAGGCACTAATGTTATCTCTGTTCAAAGGGGATAAAATTTTAAAAATAAATTCAAAATAAAGCAAAACATGTGCTATATTTTTTTGATAATGACTGAGTAATTGGAAATATTGGCGTCTAAAAAACATATATTTTCATGTCAAAAAGTCATTATTTACCCCTTTGAGACTTAACAATGAATAAATCTTAAGTATCCAGGGACTATGGTGTGTAAAAAGCACTAGCACTTGAGTGAAAAAGATTTATATCATTTAATAGTCTGATACAAAAACAAAATTTATGTGTAAATGGAGTTTTGTTTAAAAAGAATCATTTTCATTCATCATCAAGTTGTTCTTTAAGATTGTGTTTTATTTTCAAAACAATTGTATTCAGTCTAGAGATATCTTTAATTCTTTAAGGTTGAGAAATATGGTAGCTTACAGTTGATTTTTAAATATTTTATATTCCTCAAATCATCATTTCATTGACTCAAGTCGTTGAATGCTCATATCCTATTGGAAATTAGTTAAAACTTGAATTGTGATGTATTTTTGCAAAATATAACAAATGAATTTTTAAGCCTCTTAAACATCCTTAAAATGACTATTTCTCTCATTGATAATCATTTTACAGAAGTCCCAAAATTTTTTAAAATTTTCTTCTCTCAAAAATTCAATTTTTCTTCAAAGACCAGGTCGACACCATCCTATCCCGTGTCGACACACAACCTTGGTCAGGTCGACACTACAGTCTTCCAGTGTCGACACTGCCCCCTTGCCAGACCTTTTTAAATCGTGGGTTCCGGATAAGCCCTTGTTGTTCCTGCGGGGTATTGCACCACTGCAAACCCTTTTTAGGCATCAGGTCGACCCGACGGTCGCTTTCTTCTCATTTCCGGCAAGAAATTCCACAAATTTCTCTCTCAATCTCATTCCTTTCTCAATCATCTCTCTTCTCCTTCATCAACTCCCGATTCCACTCCATCCTTGCAACCATGGTGAGAAAAATGGGTCCTCACCGTGGAGCAAGATCTCAGGCCTCATCTAGGCCACTTCCGGCAGAGGATGATGTTCCTCAATTTGAAAGGAGAACCAAAAGGCGCAATGACCCTGCAGAGCAACCAGGGTCCTCCTCTGCATCTCAACTAGCTGCCAAGAGAGGTAGACCCTCTTCTTCGGGCAGAGGTAGGGTTTCTAGACCTGAGAATCCGGGCTCCTCTTCTAGTGATCCTGAGGAGTCTTCATCATCTTCATCTGAGTCTTCCAAGTCTCAAGACATCAACTCCTCAGAGCTAATCCTAAAGCCCAGGATAGTGGATTTGAAAGATATTCAGCTAGCAAACACATTTCTGTTGCCCAGTTGACGAGCCCAGAGGGGGTGAATGGGTCTTTTAAAATTAATCTAGAAGATACCTGTAACTCAAAACAATCACACAAACGTTCTTCGAACTATGTTAGTTACAGTTAGTTTAAATAACAATCACACAAGGAAGACAGTCACACAACACAAGGATTATCCTGGTTCGGACTTCCTTTCCTTAGGAGTCCTACGTCCAGTCCCTGAGCAACAACTCAGGATTTCACTAACTAGGGAACAGTCCCCCTAAGGACGCTACAACACCCAGCTCAGCTGGTCTTCCTTCACACTCGAAGGGAACAACACCCTGGATACCACCAGGTCTTCCTTCACACCCGAAGGGAACAACACCCTGGATACCACCAGGTCTTCCTTCACACCAGAAGGGAACAGCACAGAGAAGAATGTATGACTTTCAAGCCCCTAGATCCAGCTTTTGATAAGCGAGGATCTGAAGCAACTAGAACTGAGAGCAAAGAGATTATAAACAATTCACACTCTCAGAACTATACAGGCTCTCTCAAGATTTTCACAAACTAGTGGAGAGCAAAAGAGCAAAAGCTAAGAGGAGTGAAGGATCTTGGCTCTCGACTTTCTTCAAAAGAATTTGAATGCTTGAATATCCAAAACTTTTGTCTATACTTCTGACTTGGATTTATAACTTCAATTTGAAATCTAAACGTTGAAGTGTCCGTTGTCTCTCTTTTGAGTAGTCGTTAGACTGAATGACGTCTAGAGTCTTGGAAGCTTCCAGTCACAGTCTTTTGATCACTTGAGCACGCAAAGAGATGAGATCTTCAAAGATATCCGATGGCTTCTATTTGTTTAACGTTGTACCATGAAGCTAGTTCAGAGGTCTGCACAGATGTCAATCTTAAATAGCAGACAGATAAGCTGTCTCTAATGTCAGTCAACGTCAGTAGCAATAGTCAAGAAAATAGTAATGCCAAATAGCTTAGTCTAAAGGACGTTATCAGAGTAGGCACGATAAAGGATGATATGGTCTGCATGCATGCAGAGATATGTTCAGATCTCATAAATGCAAAGCGTCAGAGAGATGTCTACGTGGACTTTGACTGGTCAATGCTTTAAGATGAATAGGATATCAATATATGAAATCGATGACTGAATGACTTATGAAATCGTTATGAACACTAATAAGTCATTATAGAGAGCAAATCGTTATGAATACTTATCAAGTCGTTATGAACTCTAAAGAAATCGTTATGCTAACTTATGAAATCGTTACAACAAGCAAGTCGTTGCGAGTTCTAAAGAAATCGTTATGATAACTTATGAAGTCGTTACAACAAGCAAGTCGTTGCGAGTTCTAAAGAAATCGTTATGATAACTTATGAAGTCGTTACAACAAGCAAGTCGTTGCGAGTTCTAAAGAAATCGTTATGATAACTTATGAAGTCGTTACAACAAGCAAGTCGTTGCGAGTTCTAAAGAAATCGTTATGATAACTTATGAAGTCGTTGTGACATCGACTTGTTTGAAACAACATGACTTTTCAGTCTTATAAGAAAATCGTTGCGATCACTTATAGAATCGTTACGACATCGATTTGTTTGAAACAACATGACTTTTCAGTCTTATAAGAAAATCGTTGCGATCACTTATAGAATCGTTACGACATCGATTTGTTTGAAACAACATGACTTTTCAGTCTTATAAGAAAATCGTTATGAACTTCAACAGAAATCGATATGGATTTAGAGAAATATCATGTTGAAAAGATTGAAGCTTCAGAGTAGTAATGCATACCTTTATTGGCTTGTTTGACCTCGGTATTTTTCCTGTACTTAAGACTTATGAAATATTCATCAGATATAATTGATAAATTCTTGTTTGGTTTTGTTAATCATCAAAATATGTATATATATATAATTAATTAAAATTGCATGGGGACAGACTGATCATCAATCTCCCCCTTTTTGGTGATGACAAAACTGAACAATAAGCATGGATAAAAGTATCTGAATTTGTTGTAAAGAGAAGATATGCTAAGATTCTAAGCAAAATTAAAATTTCAGACATGCGTACTTTTCTCCCCCTTTTTGTCATTAAGCAAAAAGATAAACTTTGACAAAGAAAGAAGAGAGAAAGAGAAATAGAGAATACACAGAGGGTCATGTCATTTACTGTGGAGGTACAGGTAAATAGAAGGCAGGAGACAACAGAGAGGCAAAATGGGAGATGGTTTCCCATGCCTGAACTTCCTGCTCTTCAAAAAGATTTTTAAAAGCTCCAAAAGACACAGAGTAAGATGGTCCCATGGTGGGAGCCATCCGTTTGAGATGAAGATCTAGATGCTGATAGAGAAGATCAGCATATGCATCCTTGTCCATGTTCATCTTGAGAAAACGAGAAGTGCCAAAGCTGGCACAGGAGAGGAACTGGTCCATGGTGACAGGGTAGTGATTGTGGTTAGCTCTGAGAGCTTGGTGCATAGCCACATACACTTTGTATCTTTCTTCCCAGACCTTGAAGGGGTCATCAACAAGATTAATGGAGTTCATATCTAGGAAAGTGGCTGGAGAAATAGCTGGTTTGCCTTCCCTGGCCTGAGCTTCATTGAGTTCAGACAGCTGCTGAGCTGACAGGGGGTAGAACTTGGACCATTCAGAAGATGTGAGCCTTTCACATTCAGACAGGATAGGGGAGAGAACTTCAGCCTTTACATGGCCCTGGTGATATTCCCTGAATAGGAATCTAGAAAAGGAAACCAGGTAGCCTTTCTGCACTTTAATTCTGCCCAAGACTCTGGCAAAACGCTCAAAGATGATGGATCCTACAGAGGATTCCATAACTAGAAAGTGAATTTGAGGAAGGGCTATCTCCTCAGGTATTTGAAGTGTAGCAAAATCTACCTGAATATCTGAAGTGTGAGAGATAACTGGAGACAAGGCTGAAATGGCCTTCCTGAACTGACAGAGCTGAACTTCTGGAAGTCTATGAATATATCTGTAGTTGTTGAATAGCATGAAATGCCTGATCATCTTTATTTCCGATTGAATGTAGGGTGCCCAGAGTTCTTGGTGGTACATCCTGAACCACTCAGAGAGAGTCAAGGAGTGGTCCCTTGGAGGAAATCTGGCAGATTTGGCAAGAATGAACTTCTTGAGAAGATCCTTGTGACCTTTGCCCCACTGCTCTTCAGATTTGGAGTGAGCAAGAGAGAAAATTTTGGATTTTTCGGTTTTTGAAAGAGAAGTATAGGGGAAAATGGTGTGCAAATGATCTGTAAGGTTTTGAAAGGGAAGGTTGATGATGGTGGCATAAGCAACTTTGGAAAGGTATTCCCTATACAGTGGGTTATGTTTGTTGTCCACTGTGAGAGAAAACCACAAAGGAGGGTATTTGGGTTCAGAGGAAGAGGAAGAGGTAGAAGTAAGTTTCCTCTTCTTGGAGGCAGGATTAGAAGGATCTGCCCTGTGAACATGTTCTCCCACTTTCAACACAGACCTGAGGATCCCTTCCTCAAATTCATCCTTTATCTTTTCAATAAAGGGAGAATTGAGTTGAGCATGTTCAGGTATGATAGTGATGAAAGATGGTGGAGGAGTAGGATGAAGAAAAGAGTGTGAAGTAGTGTGGAGATCATCAGTTGGTCCAAGGGAGGGACCAGAGGAGGAGGAGGATGCTCCAGCTGAGGATGCTGGAGGGGCCTCAAATATAGGAGAAGGAGAAGGAATGGTGGACTGAAATGGTGTAGGAGAGGAAATTGGTCTAGATTGAGGCTTCTTGAATGTTTGAGGAGCAGGAGGTGCTGTAGGAGCTGATGGTGGAGTTGGAGGAATAGGTGTGTGAGAGGGGGAAGAGGGAGCTGGGGGCTTGGGTGCCAAGAGCTCTTCTGCCTCTATCTGCACAGACTCACTCTCCAATGGTCCTGATCCTTGCTCAGATGGCCCTGTTGGCCCTGCATCCTGATCAGCTGGCCCTGTTGGCTCTACCTCTTTTGTTGCTGCTGCTGCTTCTGGTGCTGCTTCTGGTGATGCTGCTGCTTCTGGAGGAGGAGGAGCGTGAGCTCCAACTGCCTTGATAATATCTGAGAGCATGCCTTTCATGCTGCTCATTTCCTTGTTAAACCATTTCATAGCATTTCTGATTTGGGCCAACTCTTTGTTGGCTGAAGCTTGACTCAGAAATATAGAGTTGACATCTGACTGGAGAGAACATAATAGTTCACCTTGAACATTCAGCCTTTCAATCACTGGCTTCAAGTTTATGACAATTTTCTGCTTAACCTGCCTCTCAAATGGAGAATCAGCCAGGAGAGGAACTCCAGAGGCAACCTCTTTTCCTTTCTTCTTGCCTTCATTTTCTGGAGGAGGTTGATCATCATCTGAGCTCGAAGAGCTTGCAGTCTCCCCTTCTCTGTCATCCAAATTTGAAGAATCTCCATGCTTTTCATCCTTATCAACATCTGGAGTTGCGTCTACTGAACCTTCTTTTGATAGCTCCCCCTCAATAGGAGCATCTTCTTCATCTGATACTTGCTCCCCCTGACTGGGAGCAGATTCCAACACAGAGTCACCTTGGGCAGCTAGGTGCTCTACCTCTACTGGAACATCTTCCATTGGTTCATCAATGTGGCCTGATGCCACAGTCTCTTCTGCAACTCTGCTACTTGTTTCTGGAGCACTTGAATAAAAGGAATCGAATCTATGATGTCTGCCAGAATCGATGCAACTACAGTTGAGGGAGTGGGTCCTCAACTGGAATAATGTCCTCTGGGAGGAGATCCTCAATTCTCCTTTCTGCAAAAGTTTGAACTGATTCTTCTGGAAATCCTGAAGCTTCTACAGACGCCCTTTCTTCTTCTACTGCACTTTCAGACTGAACTTCTGCAATGGAGGGCCGTGAAGATTCTGCTGCTTCAACTGCTGGAGCTAAAATTGACTCCACTGGCAATTCTGGAGTCATATCCGCTGATCCCATCTCCGGATGAACAACTGAGGTGTCGATAATGATGGCTTCGCCTTCAGCAACTGAAGCCTTGAACCAGACACCACTTTCCACAGAGAAGCCACTCTTCTTCAGGTTCCTGGACCTGATTGCTTGGCCCATTTTCTCTACAACTGCCCCAGAAAGATCAACACCGAAGTGTTTGAAGATCTTGGTGAGTAGGTGGGCATAAGGCAGGGACACATTGAACTTACTCTTGGTGTCCCAAATCTGATCTCTTGCAAACTTCATTCTTTCCATTATCACTGCGGCCATATTTATCTCCTTATTCTGAATGGCCCAGTACATCATGTCCGAATCGGCCTTTGTGCAAGATGAAAACGTTGCACTTCTGGGAACTAAGATTTGACAGACAATAAAATGGAGAAGACGATTGAAGGCGGATAGTTGATTTATATCGATCTTGCCGTCTCTCAGCTTGAATCCTGGCCCGATAATTCCCAAACCTTTCACTTGGGCATCCACAGTGTGAACCCCACTAAATCCGGAAGTCTTTACATTGAACAACATTTTCAGCAACTCAGGGTCTATTCTAATCATTGTTCCCTTTACTGAAGAAACTAGAGACCCATCTTCCTCTGTTCTCATACACACAAAAAAGGCTTTTACCAAGTCCGGATAACTGACCTCTGAAAAGGTGGAAATTTCTGTCCACTGCATCTGATTGATCAAATCTACTACGCTGCTCATTCCACTTTTCCTCAGATTAGCGACATCTACTTCTTTGTTGCCACAGAGCTTTGTCTTCACAAAGGTAAATCTCTCCTGCTGCTCAGGAGTGAGGAACTCGGCGCTGTAGCCACCCAAACTGCCGGCGATGATAGGTGCGGCCATAGATTCAGGTGGGAAAGGCAACGGAGGGTGGAGACGGAAGGTGAGGAGAAAGAATCCTCAAGAAATTTTGCGGGAAGTAGGAGGAAGATTCAAATTTGCAGAGGATTGAGATGGAGTTGTTAGGGCATCGGCTCAAGCGGCAGGATAAAAGAGGGGAAAAGGTAGACGATGAGACACGAATCGTTCTGTCATCGATTTTATGAATAAATTAATGCTACGTGGAAAGTGAGGCGCCAAGCGGCGGAGAAAACGACAAAAGGTTTTGACTATTCAAACGGACTTCAATGAGAGAGCGTTTACTACAATACAATTTGAATTTCTTTTGCTTATTGCCATGGAGGGAAAAATTACTTTAATTCTAAGAATTTAATGTGCCACTTGTAAGCAAACTTTTATCACAAATTGCACATGCCTAATTCCCTTCTAAGAGATGTAAATCTCTCTTCAGGTAAGGCTTTTGTGAAAATGTCTGCTAATTGGCCATTTGTATCAATAAAGGATATTTCAATATTTCCATTTGCAACATGATCACGAATAAAATGATATCTAACCTCAATATGTTTGGTCCTTGAGTGCTGAACTGGATTCTTGGTGAGATTAATGGCACTGGTGTTGTCACACAGCAACGGGATTGATTTGATATTTAATCCAAAGTCCTCAAGCTGTTGCTTTATCCATAAGAGTTGTGTGCAGCAACTTCCAGCAGCCACGTACTCAGCTTCAGCTGTAGAGAGTGCTACTGAATTTTGTTTCTTTGAGGACCAAGATATCAAACACCCTGCAAGGAACTGACAACAACCACTGGTGCTCTTTCTATCTAATTTACATCCAGCATAGTCAGCATCAGAGTAACCTACTAGGCTAATTTCACATTGTTTTGGATACCATAGACCTAAGTCATGAGATCTTGCTAGATATCTAAATATTCTTTTCACAGAAATTAAATGTGATTCTTTAGGATCTGCCTGATATCGAGCACACATGCATACACTAAATAAAATATCAGGTCTACTAGCTGTTAAATAAAGGAGTGAACCTATCATACCTCTGTAGATCTTTTGATCTACTTTCTTACCATCTTTGTCACTGTCCATTCTTGTTGATGTACTCATTGGTGTCGACAGTGGCTTGGTATTTTCGAATCCAAATTTCTTCAATAGTTCTTTTGTGTACTTAGCTTGACTGATGTGAGTTCCTTCCTTTCCTTGTTTGATTTGAAGTCCAAGGAAATAGTTGAGTTCTCCCATCATACTCATTTCAAATTCTCCCTGCATTAACTTTTCAAAATACTTGCAAAGAGACTCATCAGTAGAACCAAAAATGATATCATCTACATAGATTTGAACCAATAGGATGTGTTTGACTTTTGACTTTATAAAAAGAGTACTATCTACCTGACCTCTACTGAAACCATGATTTAGAAGGAAAGAGCTAAGCCTTTCATACCAGGCTCTAGGTGCTTGCTTTAAACCATATAATGCCTTGTGAAGTTTGAAAACATGATTAGGAAATTCTGTGTCATCAAAGCCCGGAGGTTGTTCCACATAAACTTCCTCTTTTATGAAACCATTTAAGAATGCGGATTTAACATCCATTTGAAATAGTGTCAAGTTTAAAGCAGATGCATATGCAAGTAATATTCTAATGGCCTCAAGTCTAGCTACAGGTGCATAGGTTTCATCGAAATCTATGCCTTCCTCTTGAGAATAGCCTTGAGCTACCAATCTGGCCTTGTTTCTTAAGATTGCACCAGTTTCATCCAGTTTATTTCTGAACACCCATTTGGTGCCAATGACTGGATGGTCTGATGGTCTAGGAACAAGTGACCATACTTGGTTTCTCTTGAATTGATTTAATTCATCTTGCATGGCTACTATCCAAGATTCATCAGAAAGAGCTTCATTGACTGTCCTAGGCTCTATCTGAGAAACAAAGGCTAAATAATCACAAGGAATAACATTACCTCTTGTTCTTACCCCAATGGATGGATCACCAATGATATTTTCAAGTGGGTGATCTTTCTTGTATCTCCACTCCTTTGGAAGGTTTTCATGAGTAACTTCTTCTTGTTGTAATTCTTCCAGAGGTGGATCATCCTTGTCCTCAATTGATGCATCTTTTAGTTTCTTGGATAGTTCTTCTGCATCATCATCGTCACTATCTACTCCCTTTCTCAAGGAAGGGTTAGTTTCATCAAAAATAATGTGCACAGATTGTTCAATCAACAAGGTACGTTTATTAAATACTCTATAGCCTTTAGGTTTAGACGTGTACCCCATGAAGATGCCTTCATCTGATTTGGCATCCAGCTTACCAATGTCCCTTTTTCCATTGTTGTGAATGAAGCAAGGGCACCCAAAGGTTCTGAAGTGGCTGATCTGAGGCTTCTTCCCTTTGAATAGTTCATATGCAGTCTTCTTCAGGATTGGCCTGATCATTACTCGGTTGATAATGTAGCTTGCTGTATTGACTGCTTCAGCCCAAAAGTATCTAGGCAGATCATATTCTGAGAGCATAGTTCTTGCCATGTCCAATAGGGTTCTGTTCTTCCTCTCAGCGATGCCATTCTGTTGAGGTGTCCTTGGTGCTGAGAAATTATGCTCAATTCCCTGATCATCACAAAATCTAGAAAATTTTTCATTTTGAAATTCACCACCATGATCTGATCTGATAGACACAATGCTGAACTTCTGATCTTTCTGAACTTTCTTACTGAAGCTGACGAAACTTTCAAAAGTATCATCTTTATGTTCTAGGAATGATACCCATGTAAATCTTGAGTAGTCATCAACTATGACAAATCCAAAATTCTTTCCTCCAAGACTGGTAGTCCTCATTGGCCCAAATAGATCCATATGAAGGAGCTCCAAGGGTTTTGAGGTGGTCACCATCGTCTTTGACTTGAAGGAGACTTTGGTGTGCTTTCCCTTAGCACAAGGTTTACATACACCTTCCAACTTTGTACTGACCTTAGGTAGACCTTGCACAAGATTCTTCTTTAGCAATTTTCTCATGCCATCTATGCTGCAATGTCCAAGTCGTCTGTGCCATAATTCTGTGGATTTATTTTTATTTGCTGCCAGGCAAACATTTTGAACCTTGAGTTCTTCAAGATAGAGCACATACAAATTCTTTTCTCTATTAGCTTCAAAGATGACTGTTCCATCCTTCAGTATACTGCACTTTGACTCTTGAAACTTGATCTGATGGCCTCTGTCGCACAGCTGGCTAATGCTGATGAGATTGTGCTTCAATCCCTTGACTAGTAGCACATCTTCTATGACTGTTTTTCCTTTGTTATTCACAGAGCCACTGCCTATTACGATTCCTTTCCCATTATCTCCATAGGTAACTGTTCCATCTTCAGCTTGGAGATGAGAGAACAACTTCTGGTTTCCTGTCATGTGTCTTGAGCACCCACTATCCAAATACCATTTGGATGCTCGAGGGTTAACCTGAAATAAAGACATCAAGCTTTAGGTACCCAAATTCTTTTGGGTCCTGATTGGTTAGTATCATTAATTTTACCTTTTAATATCCATTTTTTATGTCTTGTTGGGCATGTAGTTATAATATGTCCTAACTTATTGCAGTGACTACAGCAGGATAACTTAGTCACTTTTTCTATGTATTTAAAATCAGCTTTGTATGCTACATCTTGTTCGGGTACAAATTTTGGTGTTGGATATGTTTTAGGATAGACCTTGGTTTCTTCATTATCTGGGGGTGTATATCCTAACCCATTTTTCTTCTTACCTGATCTCCTAGCACCTTTTAATATTAGAGAGTTTTTACCATTAGTAAATTTTTCTAGTGTGCTTGATAGTTTATCATTTTCTTCATTTAAGTTTTTAATTTCTTTCCTTAATTCATCTGTACTTTCCTGTTTTTCTAGTTTAGTTATTTGTTCATTTTTAACTTTTAGGTCTTCACATAACAGTTCATTTCTTCGTTTAAGTTCAATTATTTGACTTTCTAATTGTTCATTTTCTGATTTTAGATCTGAGTTTGTATTTTCTATACAGACTATGTTTTTCTTACTTACTTTTAATAGTTTAGTTACTTCTTTATATTTTTCATAAAGTTCGTTGAAAGCCTCTTCTAAACTATCGGAGTCTGAACCATTGCATGAATCAAAAGATGAGTCAGAAGTTACCTTTTCTTCAGTGTTTGCCATGAAGGCCAAGTGGGCTTTTTCTTCATCGCTGCAGGAGCTTGACTCACTATCTGAGTCGCTACTGTTTTCCCATGCTGCTGCCATTGCTTTCTTTTTGTACTTTCTAAACTTCTTGGAACTGTCCTTCTTCCTGAACTCTGGCTTCTTTAACTTAGGACACTCAGTCTTAATGTGTCCTGGCTTCTTACATTCATAGCAGATGGGTTCTCCTTTCTTCATTTCTTTTCCATCTGGCTTCTTGAAATCCTTATTCTTTTTGAAATACCTTCTACCAGATTGAGATTTCTTCTTTTTAGCCAAAATTCGCTGTAACCTTCTAGATAACATAGCTTCCTCATTCTCGCTGTCTGCATCACTTTCGCTTTCAGCTGAGCTTGCATCTGGTGAATCTTCTTCAGCTTTTAAGGCGTTGGAGTGCTTCTTTCTGCTAGAGGACTCTCCTAGCCTTTCCATATTGATTTCATGGGCCATGAGGGACCCAATGAGCTTTTCTACAGACATTCTCTTCAGATCATTAGCTTCTTCTATTGCTGTGACTTTTGGAGTCCATGAGGACGGTAAGGATCTAAGTATCTTTCTTACCATATCTCCCATCTCATAGACTTTCCCCAGGCTAGCCAGTCCATTTGTGATGTCAGTGAACCGGCTGAACATTTGAGTTATGGACTCACTTGATTGCATCTGAAATCTTTCATATTGAGTGACAAGAATATCGATTCTTGTTTCCTTCACTTTGTCTGTGCCTTCATAAGTAATCCTGAGCTTTTCCCACATTTCCATTGATGATTTGCAGGCTGAAACTCTGTTGAATTCCTTCTTACTTAGAGCACAGCATAGGATACTCTTTGCTTTGCAATTCAGGGAAATCTTCTTCCTGTCATCATCTGTCCATTGTGCTTTCTCATTTGTGACTAACAGATCACCTTCTTCTACTATGGACCAAATTTGATAGTCGTGTCCTTGTAAAAAGTATTCCATTCTGGTCTTCCAGTAAGGATAATCTTCACCATCGAAGAGAGGGGGTCGGTTGACGGACTGACCTTCAAAGTTACCTTGGGCTGCCATGGATCTTTACTCTTCAGATCGTTGGATCCTTTCTTTGTCGAAGAGACTCGCTCTGATACCACTTGTTGCCCAGTTGACGAGCCCAGAGGGGGGTGAATGGGTCTTTTAAAATTAATCTAGAAGATACCTGTAACTCAAAACAATCACACAAACGTTCTTCGAACTATGTTAGTTACAGTTAGTTTAAATAACAATCACACAAGGAAGACAGTCACACAACACAAGGATTATCCTGGTTCGGACTTCCTTTCCTTAGGAGTCCTACGTCCAGTCCCTGAGCAACAACTCAGGATTTCACTAACTAGGGAACAGTCCCCCTAAGGACGCTACAACACCCAGCTCAGCTGGTCTTCCTTCACACTCGAAGGGAACAACACCCTGGATACCACCAGGTCTTCCTTCACACCCGAAGGGAACAACACCCTGGATACCACCAGGTCTTCCTTCACACCCGAAGGGAACACACAGAGAAGAATGTATGACTTTCAAGCCCCTAGATCCAGCTTTTGATAAGCGAGGATCTGAAGCAACTAGAACTGAGAGCAAAGAGATTATAAACAATTCACACTCTCAGAACTATACAGGCTCTCTCAAGATTTTCACAAACTAGTGGAGAGCAAAAGAGCAAAAGCTAAGAGGAGTGAAGGATCTTGGCTCTCGACTTTCTTCAGAAGAATTTGAATGCTTGAATATCCAAACTTTTGTCTATCTTCTGACTTGGATTTATAACTTCAATTTGAAATCTAAACGTTGAAGTGTCCGTTGTCTCTCTTTTGAGTAGTCGTTAGACTGAATGACATCTAGAGTCTTGGAAGCTTCCAGTCACAGTCTTTTGATCACTTGAGCACGCAAAGAGATGAGATCTTCAAAGATATCCGATGGCTTCTATTTGTTTAACGTTGTACCATGAAGCTAGTTCAGAGGTCTGCACAGATGTCAATCTTAAATAGCAGACAGATAAGCTGTCTCTGATGTCAGTCAACGTCAGTAGCAATAGTCAAGAAAATAGTAATGCCAAATAGCTTAAGTCTAAAGGACGTTATCAGAGTAGGCACGATAAAGGATGATATGGTCTGCATGCATGCAGAGATATGTTCAGATCTCATAAATGCAAAAGCGTCAGAGAGATGTCTACGTGGACTTTGACTGGTCAATGCTTTAAGATGAATAGGATATCAATATATGAAATCGATGACTGAATGACTTATGAAATCGTTATGAACACTAATAAGTCATTATAGAGAGCAAATCGTTATGAATACTTATCAAGTCGTTATGAACTCTAAAGAAATCGTTATGCTAACTTATGAAATCGTTACAACAAGCAAGTCGTTGCGAGTTCTAAAGAAATCGTTATGATAACTTATGAAGTCGTTACAACAAGCAAGTCGTTGCGAGTTCTAAAGAAATCGTTATGATAACTTATGAAGTCGTTACAACAAGCAAGTCATTGCGAGTTCTAAAGAAATCGTTATGATAACTTATGAAGTCGTTACAACAAGCAAGTCGTTGCGAGTTCTAAAGAAATCGTTATGATAACTTATGAAGTCGTTACAACAAGCAAGTCGTTGCGAGTTCTAAAGAAATCGTTATGATAACTTATGAGTCGTTGTGACATCGACTTGTTTGAAACAACATGACTTTTCAGTCTTATAAGAAAATCGTTGCGATCACTTATAGAATCGTTACGACATCGATTTGTTTGAAACAACATGACTTTTCAGTCTTATAAGAAAATCGTTGCGATCACTTATAGAATCGTTACGACATCGATTTGTTTGAAACAACATGACTTTTCAGTCTTATAAGAAAATCGTTATGAACTTCAACAGAAATCGATATGGATTTAGAGAAATCTCATGTTGAAAAGATTGAAGCTTCAGAGTAGTAATGCATACCTTTATTGGCTTGTTTGACCTCGGTATTTTTCTGTACTTAAGACTTATGAAATATTCATCAGATATGATTGATAAATTCTTTTTGGTTTTGTTAATCATCAAAATATGTATATATATATAATTAATTAAAATTGCATGGGGACAGACTGATCATCAATTTCCAGAAATTCAGACCTACTTCTCCTTTCAGTCTTGGTTACTCTTTATTTCTGAGTTTCAAATCATTTATCCAAGACTTGTTAGGGAATTCTACAAGAACTTGAAATGCACAGATGAAGGGTATCAATCAAAGGTTAAGGGAATAGTTATTGACATGCCAACAGATAAAGCTGCCTCTATTTTCAAAGTACCAGATGAAGGGGCAGATTATCATAATTTCGAATTTGACCTTCATGAAGCCTATACCATCATGACAGGCTTACCTGCTAATGCATCTGATCCCAAACAAACCTATGTCACCAAATTCAACACAAATTCATTTCCCCCTGTGTTGAGGATCATCCACCATATGCTGACCACAATCATTACCCCTCAAGGTGGTGGAAGGGACAGGCTAACAGATATTCAGAGGTTCATTTATTATTGCATGGCAAAGAACATCAAACTCAATCTCCATGTAATAATGTATCAAATTATATCTGAAACAACCAGGAAAGACCTCAAGAGATCTCTTCCATATGCTGCACATCTGACCTCAATGTTCCAGCACTTTGGTGTGCCTTTAGACAATGAGAAATCACAGTCTATCCCTAAATCCAACATCTACAGCTTTAAGAATATTCAAAAATTCATGGGATTTAGACTGGAGGGTACTCAAGTAAGGAGAGGGCCAGTTGTGGTTGAGGCCCCTCAAGCTCAAGAGGAACAGCCTCAAGGTCAAGGGGACCAGCCTCAAGCTCAAGAGGAACAACCTCAAGGTCAAGGGGACCAGCCCCAAGGTCAAGAGGAACAGCCTCCAGCTCAAGGGGACCAGCCCCAAGGTCAAGAGGATCAGCCTCCTTTGAATGAGGATCAGCCTCAAGTCTCAACTGAAGGTGACATTCCATTTCATGCCCCACTCTCACCTCAGTTTCCACATGTCTCTCCACAACCCACATTTCATGCATCCACATCCTCTGGTGGGCCTTCTGTTCCACCAGAGTTGTTCTCATTTTTAAATGAAAAATTTGAAACCTTGAACACCTCTATTCAAACCATGTCAGAAAATGTTGAGTTGAGGATTCAGAGATTAGAGAACACTGTGTCTGCCAAGTTCATAGAGCAAAAAGCTACCTCAGACTATGCAGCTCAGAGGTTCAATAGATTAATTGGTACACTGAGAGATGCCTCAATTGAGCTCAAAGAACATCAAGAAAAACTGGAGCAGGTTCTTAAGGGGATCTTAGCAAACTCTCAAGCTGATGTGTTTAACACAAAGCAGACACTACATGAGATCACCAGCACTAGACTGTCTTTTGCTCATTTCGTGGATGATTTGGAGAGCATGAGGAATTTCAATGCACATATTGACAACCAGATCACTCATTTGACAAAGGAATTCAAAATCATGCAAAGGCCTGGTTGGTCAGTTGGATCATCTTCCTCTTCACAACCCATATCAGCTGATCTAGCCAGAATTCAAGCTACTTTGATTGAAAACTCAGACATAATGGAACACTACTTGCACACAAAACTCACAACCATTCAAGATCAAATCAAGTCCAGCTTGACTTTCATGGAGAAAAGACTGTCAGACATTGAGCAAATCTTACTTCCCATTCCTCCTCCTCCACCTTCTTAATAATGTATTTTTTTTTTTATGATGTCAAAGGGGGAGAAGAAAGAAAGAAGGAATGATTGTAATCTTTTTGGAAAGAATGTAATGTTTCTCTTGAATGAAATGAAATGTTTTTGCTTAGCTTGAATGAATGTCTCATTTGTGTCTTCAATGTGATTGAAAATTGTTATGTGAATGTGAATGTATAAATGCTTGTCAAGTTGCTTGACCTTCTTTATGCAACCAACTTACTTCAAGTAACATTGTACTTGTGAAGTACAACCATCAATTGTGACTGAGTTATATTTAAAGGTCCTTGACAAGCATGAACAAAAAGAAAAATAAGGACTTTGAATAACCAAAAATTGCTTAAAATCACATCTCATCAAAACCTCATTGTCATATGGATTTAATGTTGCCATCATCAAAAAGGGGAGATTGTTGGGTTGAGTGTAATTTCATATCATTTCCCCTCTTATTTTGATGATGACAAATGTGATTTGAATGCAAAATGATTGAAACATGATAAACACATTTCACCTGAAATTTATATTCAAAAAGCATGTTTCAAAGCACACTTATCATTTGTACTCATAATAAAATATTTTACTAATGATATATGTGTTTAATTTTTAGGAACAAATACTTTTTGCAAAGGTAGTGTCGACACACCCCACAATGGTGTCGACACAACACCTCAGACTCAAAGGCAAAAAGCTGAAGAAATGTTGAGACTGTGTCGACACTAGTCAAAGAGCAGGTCGACACGAGTTGCAAATTCCAGGAATTAGCCTACTCAGATCGACACAGGATGAGGGCAGGTCGACACTGGACCTCGTTCCCAGAACAGCTTGTTTTCAGAATTGGGACAGCAGGTCGACACCACCACCAGGGCAGGTCGACACTGGATCAATTCCCAGAACAGCCTGTTTTCATAATTGGGACAGCAGGTCGACACCATCACCAGGGCAGGTCGACACACTACGGAAAGATTGCAACTTAAAATGGATGATTTCCATGTGTCTTCCTAGGGCGATGGTGTATCAACCTAGGATTATGTGCCCTTGTACCCAAAGGGTAACTTTGGAATCTTTTGGGTATAAAAGGCCTCCAATTGGCCATCCATCACATCAAGAGACCCAACGAACTCTTGGAGCCTCCCAGAAAGTTTCCTTTGGCGGCGAGAAGATTTCATCTCCCTCCTCTGCTCTCCTGGTGTCTTCTGAAGACCAATTCTCATCAATTTGATTGTGAGAATTGGAGTTTGATCCTTGAAGAAGCAATTGAAGCACCTGAAGGAAGCAGATCAAGTAGAAGCATCTGTTGGAGAAGATTTCAAGGAAGATCCCCAAGTTCAATTGTGCAGAGCATCGTTTGGGACTTCAAGAATCTAAGCCTCTTCCCAATCTGAGCTTCTACAAGGGAGTACTTTGAAGAACAAAGTCTTTTCATACAATCCTCAATGTACTTTTATTCTTCTGAGACATTTTGAGATTGTGCAAGTGCTTCTGCATAATTCTCATGAATGTTCTCATGTTTGACATGATCTGCTGCTAGAAGATCTATGTCTTGTGTTGGTGTCTAGCATAGTTGTTTGTGAGCCACTGTGCTCAATTTGAGTCGTCGAGCTCAAGTGTTTGTTGAGCAGTCTTGCTCAGGGATCTAGAGTAGTCTTACTCTAGAGGTGTGTGAGTTGTAAACTCAGGTGTTGGAGTTGTCTGGCTCCAGTGGGTGTGTAACCCAGGTTGTTTAGTGAATCCTCACTGGGTGTGAGGGGTGGATGTAGGAATCACATGGGTGATTTCCGAACCACCTAAAAATCTCTGTGCACTTGTCTATTTGTGGTTTGATTCTATTATCCGTTAGATGCTTGCATAGGATCGCTTAAAATTCACTTAATCAATTGGTTTCACATCTATTTTATCAACTCACCTATCATCTCATCAAATCTGTGTTTTTCACTGTTAAAATTGCCTCTGATTCTCAAAGTATTTTTAAATTGCTTAAGCTTCCGCATAGAGTGGCATAGATCTATTCATCCCCCCCTTCTAGATCTTATCCACACCTTTTCCTTGATCCTTCACACGTCGGGCCAAATAGACGGGACCCCAACGCCGCCTTAACGTAACGGACAAAACCCGAAACGCGTCAGCTCAGAGCGACGCGTTCAATATGAACGCGTCGACTATCCTGGACGCGTTTCCACGATACCATTGGGTTCTGCTCGTAGGCCGAACCCACCTCCTCCATGAGAGAAACCACACACAGGCTGATCGAACTCCAATTCAAAGCAATAAACACGATTCCAAACCATGGCACACCTCCCACACATGCACCACCCTACATTCAACCCCTTTAAACCATTCCAAACAAGATGAAAAGGTAGGAAGTCTCTCTACCGGAAGAAGACGCCGAAGAACACCCAAAACCTTCTCGTCGATGACACACCCACTCTCCAAACGTCGTTCTGGCTTGGTTCCCGCGCCGCACGAGCCAACCGGAGTCGAGATCCACCGAAAATCGCCAGAGAAGCCGCATCAACTCCTCCCCTTCGCCGGACAGAGTAGCTTCTGCTCTGTCTGGGTGAAACGACACACTTAAAACTCTGATCAAAATCATGTCCAGGGCAGACGTCATGTTTAACTTCCTTAAACGCGTCCACCCAAGCTAACACCACATAGGATCCGAGCAACACACGTCACAGAGGTGGTTCCTTGAATCACGTCTGGCATGTACAACGCATTCAAATCGCGTCACCTACCTCCACCGCGTTTCAAAACAGTGAACCAGCAGTGCAAATGAGCTGTCATATCCGGCCCACACTGCTTACCCTGTGCACACAAATAGCCCATTGACCATCTCTTGGTCAAAAGCACCACACATAGACCCGATAAACCTGGATCCAACCAACCATACTGTTATATTACTAACACCTAAAAAGAAATGTTGTCCTCGACATTCAGGGCGAAACCACAACAAGTCAGACTAACTCCTAAAAAGAAACAAAACCATATACAGAACAAGTAGGATACACTCCCTCTGAATTATAAGGTAGGAGATCCTTCCATCAGGTCCTAGCGCTGTTTGTACTTACTTTTACCTATATATGAAAACCCACCCCTAGCCACTTGGGAAGGTAGCGGCCCTCTCACTTTGACTAGTGAGACCGCCCCTACCTACCTCCTTGGTTTGGCTTTACTTAAAAAAAATATATCATTTGAATCTGTTCATTTCCGTGCTCATTCCGCTTTTCTTTTTTTCTTTAATTCTTTTCATAATTGTTCTGCCCGATTATTGCAATATGCTCTTTCTATATCTTTCAGTTGTAGGCAATTTTACCTTGCCGCTGGCACTTTATCTCCTTGGACTCAACCTGCTTCCACATTTTCCTGGCTGTACTTGCAACATTTCTTTCTGGCTGCTTCTCTTTCTCACAACTTTTTACTTAACACTACCACTCTTAGGTACTCTGCCATATTAAACTCTACCTTAAATTCTCAAATTTCCCTGTGCCTTTCCTTTCTTTGCTTGTCACTATCATCTGACACTCTGCTTCATTTGTATTCATACTCTTAACTGCCAGCTTTCTCAAGAAAACTAGTTACCATCCTTGAATTTCCTGCCTCTTTATACCATTCTGCACATACTGCCCTAACTCATACCTGATCAAAACCTCTACCTCTTTGCTCAACTATGCAAAAAACCTCAAACTTTCTTTCAATCAAGCTGATCTCGAATAACCTGCAAATATTAGATCTTTCAAGCTTTTGCTACGCCACTCTGATTTCACTAGATACTCAGCAAAATGTTCCTCAAATTCTGCCCTCATCATTACTTTCAATTACTTTCTACTTTCACAATTATTCTGACTCCAGTTGGACTCAATTCGAACCTTATTTACTTTTGAATTCATCTTGCTCAATCATTTAACACTGAGAAAACATCTGAATTTCTGATCTACTTTCCTTTATATTTCAATCCGGTTGTGCCACAAACTCCAATTTCAAATTTACACCATGCTGGTACTAACAGACCTTGCCTTTCATATACCTTCTTGGCTTCAAATAACACTTTCCCCGGCTGACTAATCACATTACATTCTTGATCTATCAAAATATTCTTTAACTGATCTGCTTTTGCTCTCAAATCAAATTCAGGGATAGCTTTATTAGGGTACACTTCTACTCAACGGAATTTCTTTTTGTACACTGGCTTGCAAGCCTTTTGCTGAACCATCTAATTATATCCGCTTCATAATCCACTATACTCTTTCTTTCTCTGGTCAATAACACTCAACTTAATCTGCCAACTGCATTTACCACAATATTATTTCTGCCAAGCATTGCTCTTAATTATTCTGCCATCTGGATAATCTCCTTGTACCTTTCACACTGAAACTCCCGCTAATGCAATTCCTGCTAATAAACAATCATCTTTCTCTAAAACAATGCCATAGCCAAAATCTGAAACTGTTCTCCTTAATTACCATAACTTCCTCTGCTTGATTCCTCTATTCTGTGTTGCTGCTTTATTCTTCAAATACTGAAGTACCACTATTACAGCACATTCACTAATATCCTTTCCATTCAATCCTTTACTTGAATTCTTTTCACAATCTGCCTTGCTATTCCACTTAGCTCAATATTCTTTATCTGCTTCCCAACTGATTCATTTCCTTCTATTCTGATTTGTATAACTCTAACTCTTTTCCACCATTCTTAATTTCATCTTCAATCTTTGTCGGACACATCCTTTACCTTTCTTTCTTCATAGACTGCACCTAACTGCTAAACATCTCTAATCTTATCTTCAATTCGACAATCTTTAACTAAGCATTCTATAGAATCCTTATCAACTGTCACTTGCCAAGTGAATATCTTTCGTATAAAACTCTCAATTGAAACCCTACCGTACACTGATCCTTATTTGCTCTTTCTTTGCTCAACTTCGGCACTTTCTTATACGGGTTTTTCATATCTAATTTCCATTATCTTTATTACTCACAACAACACTATTCTCAAACTCTTTACTGCAACCATCTCTAATCACAAATCACTCTTAATCAGATTGCCACAATTCACAGCTCCTCTAGTTACCAATACCTTACTCGGAGCTAATCCACCTTGCTCTTATCATTTCAAACCTTCCCTTTTCACTAATCACTTTATTACCCAAACTGCTCCTTAACACTTATTAACACAAATCTCAAAATGCAACAATTGCCTCTGCTAAGATTCTTAGCCGCAATTCACACATTTAATAATCCTTATCACACTTTTCTATTCCTCATTATAACGTTGTTTCCTCTGCTATTTCATCACATCATTACTTTATACCTGTCTCTGCCAACCTTGAATCTCATTAAAACATCATCACTGAAATCCATAACTAAATTCACTAATCCCTTTATTCCTATAACTAAGAATCTTGCAATAGCTGACCTTTAACTGCAAACTAACACACTGGTATAACCACTCAACTTATACCATTCGCCTCTCCATTTCTCTGCCTTTACTAACTGCCAGATGTGCAATAATCATACACATTCACAAACTGGATTTTCTCTAACCACATCTTCTCTCAGCTATTACCAGTAACAACAAAACTTATATATAAAAAAATAAACATACAATTCACATGACAAAACTCACGTGAAAACATCTTTAAACCACATAAAACCGCAGACTTACTACCAGCAGTGGACATTAACCCATGTATTGGGACATTGTACCTTCAATGTCTTTTCATATTCAAACTGGACCATTGCTCTAATACCAACTGTAACGGCCATAGATATTTATACCCATTAAGGGTCCATATCTAGATTCATCTCCCGCGAACGGACCGAAGTCTCGCAAGGGATATCACTAACACGTGTCCAGTAAGAATATAAAAGACCACAAGTACAGTATATAACACAAGAAAGTACAAGTGTATATAACTGTAAACCACAACATACAAAAGTCCCATTACAATTATTACATGTCCAATTAAAAGAGTACAACTACCTGGGGCATACCTCTAGGGAGCACAAGCTCAAATGACTCAACTTACTCTACTGCTGGCGATACAAGTCTGCACTACTCCTGCGTAAAACCACACCAAAGTCGGCCAATACCTGAAACAAGCTGTAAGGGAGTGAGCCTCAACAAGTCATCGGCTCAGTAGGGACCTCCCACAAGGAAACAACAACAACACAAAGAGACCTCAACCCACAAAGGGTCTCACTGGCAACACCGGTAGCCGAAGCATAACATGCACACACAAGCATGTTAAACAACAACTAATCACAAACACACCGGCTAAACCCAATCCTCGGAAAGTAAAGGGAAACACAAGACTAGCTTAGCACCGCTAGTCCACCCTTCAACCGAAACACCTCGACCACAAGCTTCACCGGAAAACCACTGCCTAGGCTATAGTCTTACAGGCAAACCACGACAACAACTGGTCGCCTAAGCTACAAGCCCCACAGGCAAACCGCTGCCCGGCTATAAGCTTCACAGACAACCTACCTACGTAGGGTACAAGACTAGCATCTACTTCCCAATCCTTACACACATCAAACCACAATCACAGGCTCACTCTAAATAGGATAGCACACAACGTGTGGAAGGTCACACCACTTGACCTCCACAAAACACGAGTCCACCTCTACACATGAGGAGACTGGTACACGATGTACCACAACACAAACTACCCACAAAGGGTATAGGTACCTACTACCATGACGTACCACCATGGAACCACAACCCGAACTGTGCCACTACCAGCGCACTCCACAACGGTCAAACCTCAACCGGTGAGTCACAACACACAAACCACAACCAGTGGCAAACCACGAGTCGGAACGGAACGACGCCACCACACGGGATTGGACTACTGGTTCATGACGCCAGTATCCAACCCGGACAACACAGCACAAGAACCACCTCTCAGTCTCGTAGCCACGCACCACACACAGTCCAGCTACAACTCCACGAGTACACAAAGTAAACCACTGTGGAGACCAACTAACACCACACCTGTAGACCACATAGCTGTAGGTCCAAGCCTGGTACCTTTAGGGACTCTGGCCCGAGCTCCCTAAAGTGAGGCACTGAAAACATAGAACTGGCTGGGGACGAGTACGTCTATCGGTGTCCGTCCCCCAACCACGAGCACGCTACAAGTGACTGCACACCCACAAACACAAGTCGCTACCCATAGTCGTCTTGCCCTCAGCTGGACGTACAACTCAAACACAGGAGTGAGGGTGTCCAGGAAGACGACCAAGACCTCAAAGGTACACACCATACCAGGACATGCCCTGAGCACAACACACGTGCCTGGCTCTCCTAGGAACCTGGGGTACCCGACTGAAGAGGTATTCCGGAATAGGCACCGGACCACCAGACTCGGTAAGCACACAAACCACGGTATACATATCTAAACATTCCTTTATTTATAAACCACAATATACGAGTGTTAGGACTAGCTTAACACCGGTCACCATGTGACCCTCAAGCCATCCTACACTGATACATACTTTGTATCACAACAACACAACACAACCTTACCTATCATTGGTCACTCCGTGACCTCCATGGCAACCTACACACTGCTTAACACATTAATCATCACAATAACATTTAAAGATTAACAATAAACTAGGGCTAGGTCTACACAAAACCCTCATTGCCCAACCACCATAAATCAACCTCCGAGCTTAAACGCATCGGATACAGCCGTCGCCACTTGAATCGCGTCAATCATCCCAGACGCTATTCAAAATGCTATCGCGAAAGACCTTAGTGACACGACCAAGTCGCGTCGGCCCGACACGACGCTTCTAGTCCCAAACCGTCAAACCAATGGTCAACATATAATCGAGTCTGACAACACCGGCGTGTTTCCATAAGAATGCGTCGGGTCAAACAGACGGGGCCCCAACGCCGCCTTAACGTAACGGACAAAACCCGAAACGTGTCAGCTCAGAGCGACACGTTCAATATAAACGCGTCGGCTGTCCTGGACACGTTTCCACGAAACTTGTGGGTTCTGCTCACAGGCCGAACCCACCTCGTCCATGGGAGAAACCACACACAGGCTGATCAAACTCCAATTCAAAGCAGTAAACACGATTCCAAACCATGGCACACCACCCACACATGCACCACCCCACATTCAACCCCTTTAAACCATTCCAAACAAGATGAAAAAGTAGGAAGTCTCCCTACCGGAAGAAGACGCCGAAGAACACCCAAAACCTTCTCGTCGATGACACACCCATGCTCCGAACACCGTTCAGGCGTGGTTCCCGCGCCGCGCGAGCCAACTAGAGTCGAGGTCCACCAGAAATCACCGGAGATGCCGCATCAGCTCCTCCCCTTCAAGGGACAGAGTAGCTTCTGCTCTGTTTGGGCGTAATGACACACTTAAAACTCTGATCAAAATCGTGTCCAGGGCAGACGCCATGTTTAACTTCCTTAAACACGTCCACCCAAGATGACGCCACATAGGATCCGAGCGACACACGTCACAGAGGTGGTTCCTTGAATCACGTCTGGCATGTACGATGCGTTCAAATCGCGTCGCCTACCTCCGCCGTGTTTCAAAAAAGTGAACCAGCAGTGCAAATGGGCTGGCATATCCGGCCCACACTGCTCACCCTGTGCACACAAACCACACAAACAGCCCATTGACCATCTCTTGGTCAAGAGCACCACACATAGACCCGATAAACCTGGATCCGAACAACCGTACTGTTACATACAGAGTTACACATGTAACTCGGTAACTACTTTATAACTGATTTCAGAGTTACAGAAAGAAATTCTTAGAGCCTTACACAACAAAAGAGTAAGTACAAAGTACTTATAGAGTTATATATGTAACTATATAAATACTTTGTAACTAGTTATAGAGATATAGAAATAAGTGCTTAGAGACTTATAGCGTAAAAAAGTAAGTACTTACAAACATGTAGAGTTACACATGTAACTCTGTAAGTACTTTGTAACTGGTTATAGAGTTACAGAAAAAAGTGCTTAGAGACTTACAACGTAAAAAAATAAGTTTTTACATATTTGCAAAGTTATACATGTAACTCTGTAAGTACTTTGTAACTAGTTATGGAGTTACAAAAGAAGTGCTTAAAAAAAAAGTACTTACATACTTATAGAGTTACATATGGAACTCTATAAGTAAGTACTTACATACTTACAGTTTTGTTCTTTCTTGCTTGACTGGTCAAAGTCGACTCTTATACTTCCAAGGTCGACAAGTTTTTTTGGTTGATTTTTCTTTGAATTTTCTTAGAAGCCCATGTTCCATTTCTTTGAATTTTCTTTTGTTTATGGGAATGACATCTTTTCTATGTGTCTGGGTTGCAACACTATGGTGCTTTGTAATGCATCTTCACTGTTCTTATCAACTCTATTGCTTATTTCAATATCTCTATTTATCAATTATTGTCTGGCTCCTTGTTTGGTTGAATGTCTTTCTGATGAGTCAAGAAGGGGGAGATAATTTGTTGAGTTTTGTCATCATCAAAAAGAGGGAGAGAATGTTGTGAGTTGAGGATTGCACACCTCAAACATCTTCTTATTTTGATGATGACTCATCCTTTTAATATCTCATAACCTTATATTCGTTTGGAGCTTGCTTGTTGTGTTTGTTCTGGGAATGTCGACTTGTGACTAAGGTAAGTAAGCTTGTGAACTCATGATTTTCTATAACGTATTTTGTTAAACATGTTGAACCACTCTTATATTCTATCCTTTTATTTTGGTGATAACAAACTCACGATTATCATAAATATCATTAATATATTCAATATCATTTTTAATAGAATTATTGTATTTTTCATATCCAAAGTCTTTGTATAAATGTCCTACTCCGACTCTTGAAAAGTCGAAGTAGTCCTTACCCCGACTCTCAAGAAGTCGAAGTAACCAGTCCGACTCCGACTCCTGGACAGTTGAAGTGGCACATCGATTACTGTTTTAATATCACATCAATTACTATACAAACACATCGATTACAGTTCACTTAAACATCGATTATGTTTGAACATCGACTGTGTCTTAACATTGATTACTTTTTAACATCGACTGTCTGAAACATCGACTATCCTACTTATACATCGATTACAGTTATACTCAAACATCAATTGTCTTCATGGATTGTTCTTGAACATCGATTATACATTCACATCAATTATATCTTAAACATCGATTGCATAAACATCGACTGCATGAACATTGATTACACTTTCACATCGATTGCATAAACATAGATTGCACTTAAACATCGATTACCTTTAGACATTCATTGTCTTTGAACATCGATTGCCTTAGACATAGATTGCCGTCATGCATGGATTATTGTAACATCTCAGGCTTTCCAAGTTTTCGTTTGCAATAAGGGTCGTGTCACGACCCGGTTGGCCGTCGCGATAAGGGTCGTGTCGCAACCCAGTTCCCCGTCGCGACAAGCTGTTGTCGCGACACGCAGCCCTGTCGCAGCGCTTTGCCTTATCGCGACAACGTGGTTGTCGTGATGCGTTTCCCCGGCGTGACCTGCTTGTCGCAGTTGCCCTTCCCGTCGCGATGGTATCGCGACAGGTGAGGAGGGCGCGACAAGACCTGGCGCGCCTCGGGTGTTTCCGTGGCCGCGGTTGGCATGTCAGCGTGTGCCCCAGGGCAGGGTTGCCCTTAGGACCTTCTGGTAGGGAACGCGGCAGGTTGGCTCGCTGCGTTCAGTGACCAAAGGTGACACCTTCGTGGTCGTGTCCTAGCGGTGTCGCTAGGAGGCTCGTGTCTGTCTAATAATCAATTGTCTGTTAGTTAATCGATTATTAAAGAGCGTTGGTTTCTATTCTGTCTGGTGTGTTCCGGTTTCTCGGACCATGCCGTGTGTGCCGACGTTGGCCGACGGCCCTTTCTGGAGGTTTCCAGAAGGGGTGTCGTGCGTGCCTGTGCCTGCTGGGCTTGTCTCGGTTACAAGCCAGCTGTGCTGTTTCTATTGGTGGTTGCCACGCCAGTTCTCTTCGTCTGGTGCTCGGCACTTGAGGGCTTGTCCGCGAGACAGGTTGTTACCGTTACCTGGGACCCCTAGCCCCGCGCATCTGTGTCAGAGGGTGTTGCTCCAGGAGGTGGGCATGCTCAAGTCTCAGACTTGGAGCAGAAGGGGAAAACGGTGGGGACAGTGGCGTGAGTCGTTTGTAGAGCTCTCTTAGCTGATCTGGGTCTCTGAGGTGGTTTAGGTGCTCTTCTGGTGCGGACTAGCTAGTCCTTCTCACTGCCTCGCTCTGCGTTGGTTTCGGAGACGCGTAGGGAGGTCAGGCGTGGGGCCGTAGTTCGGCCAGACTGCGGTAGTTTGTGGTTGTGTTCTTTGTTGTGACTTGCTAGCCTCACTCTACCTAGGGAGGTCGTAGGCAGGTGTCAGTGGCTGGTGAGCAAGACAGGTTAACTGTGTGTCCCTCTCTTAGCTGCCTGTGGTGGCTTGGTTGCTCTTACTATGACGGAGTTTCTCACGTTGTTTCCAAGTGAGTCTGGTTGCCCTAGCCTGCACGGTGGTTGTAGCCTAGCCATGTCTAGTTCCGTGGTCTTGGTTGGTTTGGCCTCGTGGGCTGTGTTTAGTGGTTTCCGCTCTGCGGGTTCTCTCGGGGTACCTTGTGCAGGTACCCAACTGCTGTTTCTGTAACCCGTTCCTTGGTGCCGTCTGTGGTGGCACCAGAGTGTGTAGTTTCTTGACCTCGTGGCGTGCCCGAGGTCTAGGGTGGTTCTGTTTGAGGGCCCTCAACCTTGTGGAGGTTTGAGGTGGCCGTGCCTATGGTGAGACAACATTCTCACGTGATTGCTTGGTGTCTCTCAGGGTGACACCTGGTTGTTCCTTCCCGACCTCATGGAGGTCCGGGATGTTGGTGCTTGTGTCGTGAGACTCTGATCTCACGTGGTTGCTCTGGTGTTCTATGTGCTTCTTTGTCTCGATGGGTGTGTGTTGAGGGTTGCTTCCTCATTGTGTTTGCCTCTGCTGGTTCTGCGGGAGTCGTGTTGGGCCCGACTCTGGTTGTGGGTCATGACATTTCTTTGTTCCGCTGCTTTGTAGCTCTCTTCAGTAGGTGTTTCCCACTTTACTGCTTTGTAGAGTAGTCTTGCTTCCGCTTTGTTGGAGTTCCTGCTCCTCTGGCTGGTAAGGGACTGGTTATCCCTACTAAGCCTTGTTCGCGAGGCTCACCCCCCCTACTCTCTTCAGGTAGGGACTCACTGTCGCAGGAGTTCGTTGTCGGATGGCCGTGGTGGCGGTTTGTTGCACTGTGCGTTGCCAGCAGTGTGAGTTGTGAGCGTGAGTGCTTGTAGTGGGAGCTGAGAGTGGCATTTTTGCAAGTCCTCGGGTATGCCCCTTAAAGACTGTGCCTTCTTGTTGTACCTGTACTTTTATTTGGGACATGTTGTACTTAATTTCATTATTAATGTACAATCTTCCATGTTATAGTTATTTGAATTTGTTGCTTATTTCACTGGACTAAATTCTAACCCTTTCGAGTCTTCGGATCCGTGGGTGGCGGCACAACCTCCGGGGTCCCTGGTGGGGGGTCCGGGAGGTCGAGTCGTTACAATTATAGTTGTTTCATATCGATTGACTTTAAGAAAATATCACTTGCCTCTCTATTTCTACCGATTGGTGTTATAAACTTAATCTCATATTGATTGCTATTATGACTTACACCGATTACGTTGCAAAATACCTTTGGCGCCCACTGAAAATTCAAATGACTTTCTAACTCTTATCTTGTCATTTCTCTGACAAATATAAATCTCTTACAACAGGCTGTCAGCAGAAAAACATGGACAGAAAGCAAAAGAGAATTCTTCCTTCCTGCAACAAAAGAAAAGCACCTACATTCTATTTCTAGCTATCTGTAGGAAATACAGATGAAAGGTAAAAAATGGTATGAGCCACTTGACAAAAGACTTCACAAGTCTGATCATCTGCCTTGCATTTAATGTCTGTAGGTCCACCTCTACACATAGTCAACATCTTGGACCTGCTGCTGGCATCTTTGGAATTCGGCACCAGCTGAAACATCTTCCTCCATTCCAAATAGCCAGTAGACTCAAGAAGACAACCGTTTGACTCAAAGGAAGGTGAGAAGAAGAAGAAGAAGAAAAGAGCCAAGAAACATCAACAGCTATCTGTCAATAGATCCTCTTCAAGATGCTCCATAAAAAGGATGAAGCGAAGGCAAAAGAGAATAAGAGAGTGAGAACCTGAAGATTATTCAAGAAGTGTACATCCAGTGAGCATCCAATTCTATACACACTCAAGAAGAAAGGAAGAGAGCTCGAGCCTATTCAAGCTGAAGCATTCAAGTCATCTTCCTTCTTCCTCATTCTCTTTGTGTGTGTCTTTGTGTATTTGAGAGAGAGAGCTAGGGGTTTAGCCTAAGAAGAGTCTTTTACTGTAAACTCTTTCTTTCTTAGGCTCAGTCTTAGATCAAGCATGTCATTGTGTATCTTGAGCTTGATCTAGGGCTTCAGGTCCTTGCTTTTGTGTTAGAAGTGTTCCTCTTCGGTTGGAAGAGAAGGCTTGCTGTGCAAGCATTCCCCTTGATTGGAAAGAAAGACCAGCTTGCGCTTGGTGGTGACCATTTAGGGTCTGTACCAGTGTTCCCCTTTTTTGAAGGGAAGACTTGCTGAGGTATGTACCAGTGAGTTGCTTCTGAGCTCGTGAAAGAAGCACCTGACTGAGGTGAAACAGTGGGCTGCCTTCTTGCCCAGGAAAGAGAAGAAGACCAGCTGGGGTGCTGAGTGTTGTATGCACCTTGTTTAAGGGAAGACCAAGGTTACTTGGTCGTTAGTGAAATCCCAAGAGTTTGCTTGGGGATTGTACGTAGGACTTTCATTTGGAAATGCCGAACCAGGATAAATTTATGTGTTCCTTGTGTGCTTGCTTCCGCACTCTTAACTTCCATTGCATACGTTTATTTATACTAACCAAACATTTTCAAGCGGTGAACTTTTGTTTTAGTTTTCAGATTTCCTATTCACCCCCCCCCCTCTAGGTTAGTCTTGCTGCCATACCAAGAGAGTCAACAAGTGGTATCAGAGCTCTGGTCTTTGAACATCTAGAATATCCAACGATCTTTGAGCAAATATCCATGGCAGCTCAAGGATTTGCAAAAGGTCAATCCATCTTCCAGCCTCCACTATTTGATGGAGAAGATTATCAATACTGAAAGACTAGGATGGAGTTCTTCCTACAAGGTTATGAATACAAAATATGGAGCATCATGGAAGATGGTGATGTCTAAATCTCTAAGCCCAAGGAAGAATGGACTGCTGAAGATAAGAACAAGCTATCCTTGAACAGCAAGGCAAAAAGCTTTATTTGTTGCGCTCTGACGAAGCAAGAGTTCAACAGTTATGTGGGAAACACTAAAGCTCACATATGAGGGAACATATAAAGTTAAAGAGACAAGAATAGACATACTTTTCACACAATATGAGAAGTTCCAAATGGAATCAGGTGAGTCCATATCTCAGATGTACAACGAGTTTACTGAAATTGTAAATGGACTTGTAGGTTTAGGAAAGAAGTATAGCCAGAGAGATATGGTCTAAAAGATCTTAAGATCTCTTCCAAAGGGGTGGACTCCAAAGGTCACTGCTATAGAAGAAGCTAATGACCTCTCCAAAATGACATTTGAAAAGGTCATTGGATCTCTCATGGCTCATGAGATCAACATGGAGAGATTAGGAGAAAGTTCTTTCAGAAGAAGTCCAAATAATGCATTCAAGGCTAAGGAGAGCACTTCGGATGAAGCCACTGCCAGTGAGTGCAGTGACAGTGAAGATGAAGGTATCCACTCCAAGTCAATATGAAAGATCTTAGCAAGAAGAAAAGAGAAGAAGAAGATGAAGAGAAAAGAGGAGAAATACAAGGAATATAAAAGGAAGACCTTCACACCTACATGGGATAACTCCTCAGACAGCTCAAGCACAGAAGAAGATGAAGAGAATGCCAATATTCTCTTGATGAACAAAACAACAAAAAGACATTCAAATGGATATGGTTAAAAGATGCTCAAAAGCATCCGATTAGTGACTACCTACTCTTCACTTCATTCCTATCTAAAGAGGAAATAGTCTTCCTTAGTTTTTAGTTTTTATTTTTAAACTTACATTTCTTTTTGTTGTTTATTTCCTAAATTACAATGCTACTAATATCCTTGCAAGAATTTCTATCTCTTTATAGGATCAATGCAGAGAATATTCTTGAAGACCTCCCAACAAAACAGCAAGTGGAAACAAGAGAACAGATTCAAGACTGTGTCGGCACACATAGAGGACATGTCGACACACCATGGAACAAATGTCAACAGATAATGACAAATTGGTCAACAGATAAAAAGTATTTATGAAGATTTGGAAGAGCATCAACTAAGGGTGACTCACATTCAAGGGGAGCAAGTAAAAGAGGGAGAAGATATTTCATTCAAGTATTATTGAACCCCTCTCCTTCAAAATGGTAAGAATATTCTTTAAGGGGAAAATACAAATGGTAATATCCTTCCTTTTTGGTTATTAACAAAAAGGAGGAGAGTACTTTATGTTATGAATTTTCTGTTCATTAGTTATATTGAATATTTGTTGAAAATTCACATGAGTTTTTGTCATCACCAAAAAGGGAGAGATTTTTGAACGACTCTTATATTCTATCTTTTTATTTTGGTGATAGCAAAACTCATGATTATCATAAATATCATTAATATATTCAATATCATTTTTAACAGAATTATTGTATTTTTCATATCTGAAGTCTTTGTATGAATGTCCTACTCCGACTCCGGAAAAGTCGAAGTAGTCCTTACTCTGACTCTCAAGAAGTCGAAGTAACCAGTCCAACTCTGATCTTGGACAGTCGAAGTGGCACATCGATTACTGTTTTAATATCACATCGATTACTATACAAACACATTTATTACAGTTCACTTAAACATCGATTATGTTCAAACATCGATTGTCTTAAATATCGATTATATTAGACATCGATTTCCTTTAAACATTGATTACCTTTCTCTTAAAACATCAATTACTCTTTGAACATCGACTGTGTCTTAACATCGGTTACTCTTTGAACATCGACTGTCTCAAACATCAGCTGTCCTGCTTAAACATCGATTACAATTATACTCAAACATCGATTTTCTTCATGGATTGTTCTTGAACATCGATTATACGTTCACATCAATTATATCTTAAACATTGATTGCATAAACATCGACTGCATGAACATTGATTACACTTTCACTTCGATTGCATAAACATAGATTGCACTCAAACATCGATTACCCTTAGACATCGATTTCTCGACTGTCTTTGGACATTGATTACCTTTATACATTCATTGTCTTTGAACATTGATTGCCTTAGACATCGAATGCCTTCATGCATCGATTACAGTTGTTTCATATCGATTACCTTTAAGCAAATATCGATTGCCTCTCTATTTCTACCGATTGGTGTTATAAACTTAATCTCATATTGATTGCTATTATGACTTACACCAATTAGGTTTCAAAATACCTTTGGCACCCACTAAAAATTCAAATGATTTTCTAACTCTTATCTTGTCATTTCTCTGATAGATATAAAGCTCTTACAGCAGGCTATCAGTAGGAAAACATGGACAGAAGGCAAAAGAGAATTCTTCCTTCTTCCAACAAAAGAAAAGCACCTACATTCTATTTCTAGCTATCCCAAGGAAATACAGACAGAAGGCAAAAAGAGGTATGAGCCACTTGACAAGAGACTTCACAAGTCTGATCATTTGCCTTGCATTTAATGTCTGTAGGTCCACCTCTACACACAATCAACATCTTGGACCTGCTACTGGCATCCTTGGAATTTGGCACCAGCTGAAACATCTTCCTCCATTCCAAATAGCCAGTAGACTCAAGAAGACAACCGTTAGACTCAAAGGAAGGTGAGAAGAAAAAGAAGAGAGCCAAGAAACATCAACGACTATCTATCAACAGATCCTCTTCAAACTGCTCCATAAAAAGGATGAAGCAAAGGCAAAAAAGAATAAAGAGTACGAACATGAAGATCATTCAAAGAGTGCACATCCAACTCTATACACACTCAAGCAAAAGGAATAGAACTCGAGCCAATTCAAGCTGAAGCATTCAAGCCGTCTTTCTTCTTCCTCATTCTCTCTCTATGTGCCTTTGTGTATTTGAGAGAGAGAGCTGGGGTTTAGCCTAAGAAGAGTCTTTTACTGTAAACTCTTTCTTTCTTAGGCTCAATCTCAGATCAAGCATTTCATTGTGTATCTTGAGCTTGATCTAGGGGCTTCACGTCCTTACTTCTGTGTTAGAAGTGTTCCTCTTCGGTTGGAAGAGAAGGCTTGTTGTGCAAGCGTTCCCCTTGATTAGAAGGGAAGACCAGCTTGCACCTGGTGGTAACCATCTGGGGTCTGTGCCAGTGTTCCCCTTATTTGAAGGGAAGACCTGCTGGGGTGTGTACCAGTGAGTTGCTTCTGAGCTCGTGAAAGAAGCACCTGGCTGAGGTGAAACAGTGGGCTGCCTTCTTGTCCGGGAAAGAGATGAAGATCAACTGGGGTGTTGGGTGTTGTATGCCCCTTGTTTAAGGGAAGACCAAGGTTACTTGGTGGTTGGTGAAATCCCAAGAGTTTGCTTGGGGACTGGATGTAGGACTTCTATTTCGGAAGGGTTGAACTAGGATAAATTTCTTTGTTTCTTGTGTGCTTGCTTCCGCGCTCTTAACTTCCATTGCACACGTTTATTTATACTAACCAAACATTTTCAAGTGGTGAACTTTTGTTTCAGTTTTCAGATTTCCTATTCACCCTCCCTCTAGGTTAGTCTTACTACCATATCAAGAGGGACAACAAAATAGTTTGACAGTTGAATTAGTTTGCGAAGTCGACTTGTGACTGAAGCAAGTTGACTTATGAACTCATGAATTTTTATAACGTGTTATGTTAGATAGTTTTGATAGTGTGATGGGTTTGAGAAGTCGACTTGTGACTGAAGTAAGTCAACTTTGTCATTGGTTTCAGAGTCACAGAAAGAAGTGCTTAGAGACTTACAGTGTAAAAAAGTAAGTACTTACATACTATTCTCTCATAAGGTGATCAGACAGGCAAGTGTAGCTCACAAGCAGCTGTGGAATGTGTTCCCCGATCTCCGCTGGTGTGTAATGCTAGTCACGATATTGAACAATCTATCGAGACATGAGTCTTTCATTCGTTTTGTTGTCATTTGCCATTAAGTAATTTATAACTAGTTATAATGTTACAGAAAGAAGTACTTAGAGACTTACACAGTAAAAGAGTAAGTACTTACATACTTACAGAGTTACGCATGTAACTTTTTAAGTATTTTACAATTAGTTATAGGGTTACAAAAATAAGTACTTAAAGACTTACAACATAAAAAAGTAAGTACTTACAGAGTTACACATGAACTTTGTAAGTACTTTGTAACTAGTTCAGAGTTATATATGGGTTATAAACTTGACACTATTATGAATTTGTCATAAGCCTATCCATCTGCATATTATGAATAACTCGACACTATTTTGCAACTATCGGTATAAACATCTTTGTTACATTTTGTAGTTACAACCTCCTGCACCCAAACATGGTTGGTCGAGGTGCATATCTCAACCCAAAGCACATAATATCACTGCTTTTTGGAAAAGAATTGGAAGCTACTGTATAATTGATATGTTTATTCTTCTAATGGAAACAAAAGAGAACAAGAACCATATGAGTATTATGACTTTGATTGCCTGCCTACCTATGTGAAGTTTTGCATTCAATTTATAGTATTGAACCTCTATTGAAACTAACCATATGAGTATTATGTTATTGTTCTCCTTACTGTTTGTAACTGTAGGATCGGATATGGGATGGACCAGATCTAGAAAGGGGGAGTTGAATAGATCTAGTACCAATTAATGCGGAACCTTAACCAATTTGAAAAATACTTTGAATCATAGATCAATTCAGAGTGACAATTCACTGATCAGATGTATGAATGTGTGAATTGAGTGAATAGAGTGTGTGAGTAGATCAATTTGTAGTGTGAGCAAAATCCCTATGCATGCATCTAGCGCAGTATACAATCAAACCACAATTCAAACCACTTGCACAAAGGATTTTTAGGTGGTTCGGAAATCACACAGTGATTCCTACATTCACCCCTCACACAGTGAGGCTCCACTACTCAACCCGAGTACAACACACACTGGAGCTTGACAACTCCAACACCACTGAGTTAGACAACTCACACACCAACTCTAGAGCACAACTACTCCAGAGAACTGAGCACACTTGCTCAAGCGCACACACTAAGAGTTCAACTCAACACAACTGAGCACAAAGGGTCACAAGAAACATGCTAGATCAAGAACAACACAAATCAGATCCTCTAGCAATGATCTGATTCAAAATAAGTTCATTCACAGAGACTTGTGCAATAATTTATGCACAATCTCATGAATGAATAATAAGAACACTTAAAGAATTGAGGGAATTAGATACAGATCATGTTCTTCAGTAGAAATCCCTTGCAGAAGGCTGAATTGAGGAAATCCTTGTAGCTTTGAGTTACTGGGCAATGCTCTGCAACAATTTCCTCTATATCACCCTTGAATTCTCCTCAATTGATTGCTTCTGCTGGATCTGCTCCTTTGAGAAGTGTTCTCACCTCTTCTTCAAAGATCCACTTCACCTTCTGGTGCTCTCCAAGGATGTAGAAGGGTCACCAAGCACCAAGAGGAGCAGGAGCGGGAGAGTCCTCTGTCTTGCTGCCGAAAGCCTTTTTGCTGGGATGTTCTGGAGGACTCCTTCTCTTGGAGGCCAATTGATAGGGTATTTATAGCCCAACATGGCCAAAAGAACCCTTGGAGTGCGTGGGCACATGATCCAAGGTTTGTGAACAGGGTTTGATCAACATTACCTTTAGAGTATCCTTTCTCCAACAAGAAAGAGCTCAAACAGTCATACCAAGCTCTCGGAGCTTGCTTAAGACCATAAAGAGCTTTATGAAGTTTGAAGACATGATCAGGAAATTTTTCATTTTCAAAGCCTGGAGGTTGTTCTACAAAAACATTTTCTTTGATGTATCTATTTAAAAAGCACTTTTGACATCCATTTGATAAACTTTAAATTTCAAAGATGATGCAAAAGCAAGAAATATCCTCACAGCTTCTAGTCTAGCTACAGGGGCATAAGACTCTTCAAAATCAAGTCCAAACTCTTGATTATACCCCTTGGCAACTAGTCTAGCTTTATTCCTTACAACCTGACCATTTTCATTCAGTTTATTCCTAAATACCCATCTAGTGCCAATGACAGATTGGTCACTAGGTCTAGGTACTATGTCTCATACTTGATTTCTGTCAAATTGATGAAGTCCATCATGCATTGCATTGATCCAATCTGCACTCATTAGAGCTTCATTAATTGATTTTAGTGCTAGAAGGTCTTCATAGATTGCATTCAAAAAGGATGATCTTGTTCTCACTCTATCATGCACATTGCCAACCACATTCTCAATTGGGTGATCTCTCAAAAATCTGTGTTCAGAAATTACCTCTTGAGGTGCATTTAAGTTTGGAACAATATTACCTGATCCACTTGGGGTAGGTGAGTGATTGTTCAGGTTTTCACATAAGTCTTCATTCTCCTCAACAGTTGGTGAAGAATCAGTAATGAAGTCATCCTCTTCATTATCTTGAGAGTCCCTGCAAGATTTAGAATAGTGAGTTGAAAAGGAATTTTCATCAAAGACTATATGTGGAGATTCTTCCACAGTTTTATTTTTGAGAGTGTAGACTCTAAAAGCTCTTGAGATTTCAGAATAACCAAGAAAGATGACTTCATGACTTTTAGCATCAAATTTCTCAAGGTTTTCTTTGTTGTTATTATGTACAAAACATTTGCATCCAAAGACTTTAAAATAAGAAAGAGTTGGCTTTTTGTTTTTCAACAGTTCATAAGGGGTTTTTCTGATTTTTGGTCTGACCAATGCTCTATTGAGAATATGATTTACCGTATTTACAGCTTCAGCCCAGAAGGATTTGGGCAATTTACTTTCTAAGAGCATGGATCTAGCCATTTCCACAAGAGTTCTGTTTTTCCGTTCCACAACTCCATTTTGTTCTCGAGTTCTTGGAGAAGAGAATTTGTGAAAAATGTTTAGTTCAACACACAAATCAGAAAAGGCTTTATTTGCAAATTCTCCCCCATGATCAGTCAAAATGGATTTTATTTTATGTGAAAAACCTGTTAAGGCAGTGGTACAGAAATTCCTGAATTCTAGACAAGCATCACTCTTGTGGGATAAGAAAATAACCCATGTGAATCTAGTAAAATCATCAATGATGACAAACCCATATCTTTTGCCACTAAGACTGAGAATTCTTGTTGGCCCAAAAAGGTCCATATGAAGTAATTCTAGTGGCTTAGATGTGAGTACATCATTGAAAGTTTTAAAAGATTTTCTGGTTTGTTTTCCTTGGGCACAAATCCCACAAAGTTGATTTTCTATGTTTGGAAAAGATTCAGGAAGTCCTTTTACCAAATTTAGCTTTAAGAGTTTGTTTATTGTGTTGAAACTTGCATGACCAAGTCTTTTGTGCCATGTCCATGCAATTTCATCTTTATTTGCAACTAAACAAATGTTTTCAGCAAAATTTGTATCAAGGTTGATCATGTAGATATTATTCTCTCTCTTTCCAAAGAATTTTATCTTGTCAGTTGAGGAGTCAATTATTTTGCAAAAATCTGATTCAAACACAACTTTGTGACCTTTGTCACACAATTGGCTAATGCTCAACAAGTTATAGTTCAGACCATCGACTAACAAAACATTTTCAATCGAGTTTGAGGAAGATTTACCGACCTTTCCAGATCCAATAATTTTCCCTTTATTTTTACCTCCAAATGTGACAGATCCTCCCTCCTTTTCAATCAGAAATGAGAACTTTGTTTTGTCTCCTGTCATGTGTCGTGAACACCCACTATCAAGAAACCAAACATTGGAGTTAGGTACACGACCTTCCTGTAAAATTCAAATCAGAGAAGAGAATATTTTGGTACCCAAACATTGTTAGGACCATCAGTTTGTTTGAACATGGACAATAGATCTTTTCTAATCCAAATTTGATTTATTTTTTGCATTTGTTTTGTTTCAGAGGTGATTTTTGTCTTTTTCAATTTAACATTTTCTTTTGGAATGAAAACGCTTGTGTTCTTTCTTTCATGAGCATGGAGGTTATGCATTTGGGCATGATCATTCATGTGTAGAGGTCCAAGCCAAGGATATTGTTGGTATATTGGGAAATTTGGATAAAAGAATTGAGAGTGGTACCAAAAAGGATTGTAATACCATTGGTTCCAAGAATTGATCCAATCAGTTTGAGGTGTTGTTTTGGATGTCCAAAATCTATCATGAAGGTTTCCTTTTGTGTTTTTGTTATTTTTTAAGTTTTTATTTGATTTTTTGTTTGACTGATTGTTGGCCTTTGAACTTGGGCAGGTCGACCTGTTTTTGACTAGTGTCGACTCAGCAGTCAGTTTTTATTTTTTGGTTGACTGATGTTGACCTATTTAGTTTCTTTTTGTTCAGATTCTTCAAAGTTTTGGATGTGTTGCTTGACACTTGCTTGTTGTTGTTTTCAGGACTAGGACTTTTAACAAATGTTATTAAGGGAGCTTTTGAGGGTTTTTCTTTCCTTTCTCCAGTTTTGTCTTTCAAGGATTTTTGTGTGGTAAATCCTAGTCCATGTTTCACAGATCTCATGTTTGCTCCCAACAGAGCATCAAGATTGTCTTTTCCTTTGGTGAATGTTTCAATGACTTGTTCCTTTTCTTTCAGTAAGTTTTTTTAGATCCTGAATTTCATCAACAGCTTGTTGTTTTTCCCTTTGTTGCAATTCCAATTTTTCAGAAAGTTTTTCAAAATCATTACTGGCCTTCTGAGATGCAAGTTTGAGCTCATCAATTTCATTTAGAAGGTTTTCTTTTTCTTCATTAACTTCAGATATTTCATTTTCCAGTTCAGAAATTCTTCTGTTTGAGGAATTGTTATGCAAGAGATTTTCAATTTTCTTCTTCAGATGCTTATTCTCTTTTCTTGTTTCGGAATATTTTTCAACCAATTCAGCATAAGCATCTTGCTAATCATCAATGGTATATTCTTCAAAAGAAGTACTTACCTTTCCATCAGTGCTGTTATCCATGAAGCATATTTCCTCATTTCCAGAACTTGAGGTCTTCTCATCTTCATCCTCACTTGGATCATCATCTGACCAAGTTGCTAGCATGGCTTTAGGCTTCTTCATTTTGTTGATCTTCTTGTACTTATCCTTTTTATTCTCAGGACATTCTCCTTTCATGTGTCCTGGTTTGTTGCATCTGTAGCAAATAATAACTTCATCAGTTCTTTGATTTCTGTTTGAATTGACATTTGAAAAAGAAGTATTTCTTTTTCCAGATGGAAATTTCTTCTTCCCAGTGAATTTTCCTTTTCTTGATTTTAGAAAATTTCCGAATTGCCTAGTCATGAGGGCAAGTTCATCCTCATTTGACTCAGACTCTTCAGAACTTGATTTCTCTTGATTTTTATCCTTGTTACTTGATGAGACTTTAAGTGCTACTGGTTTGTTCTTGATTATATGCTCTTCATTTCTTTTCAAGTTTATTTCATATATCATTAAAGATTCTATGAGTTCATCTAAAGAGATTTTGGATAAATCTTTAGAATCTTCAATAACAGTGGCCTTGGTGTGCCAGATAGATGAAAGAGAGTGCAAGATCTTTCTTACCAAATCAACATCAGTGTAGTCTTTACCTAGAGCTTTCAGTCCGTTGACAATTATCATAAACCTGGCAAACATTTTAGAAATTGATTCATCAGATTTCATCATGAATAATTCATATTCGGAAACAAGTATGTTTGCTTTGGTTTCCTTAACTTGGGATGTTCCTTTATATAATAATTCAAGTTTATCCCACATCTCTTTAGCAGATTTACACATGGATATTCTTGAATATTCTTTAGGATGGACTGCACACTGAAGCATGTTCATGGCACTGTAGTTAAGGGTGGCCCTCCTAATTTGTTCTCTAGTCTAGGTTTCCTCTTCTCCCTAGTTTTCATAAGGACCTACCTCAACTACCCTCCAGATTTCATAATTCTGGGCTCTAAGAAAGACTTGCATGCGATTTTTCCAATAAGAGTAATCAGTCCCATTGAAAAAAGGTGGCCTATTGATGGAATGGCCTTCAGCAATAAAGCCTCGAGAATCCATTAAGCAAGATGAAATGCAGTGATAGAAACACTCAAACAATTCAAGCAAGTGGAACACAGAGATCAGACAGAAAAACTCAAATCAGATCAGATACAGACATGAACCCGCTCTGATACCAATTGTAGGATCGGATATGGGATGGACCAGATCTAGAAGGGGGGGGGTTGAATAGATCTAGTACCAATTAATGAGAAAGCTTAACCAATTTGAAAAATACTTTGAATCAGAGATCAATTCAAAGTGACAATTCACTGATCAGATGTATGAATGTGTGAATTGAGTGAATAGAGTGTGTGAGTAGATCAATTTGTAGTGTGAGCGAAATCCCTATGCATGCATCTAGCGCAGTATACAATCAAACAACAATTCAAACCACTTGCACAGAGGACTTTTAGGTGGTTCAAAAATCACATAGTGATTCCTACATCCACCCCTCACACAGTGAGGCTCCACTACTCAACCCGAGTACAACACACACTGGAGCTTGACAACTCCAACACCACTGAGTTAGACAACTCACACACCAACTCTAGAGCACAACTACTCCAGAGAACTGAGCACACTTGCTCAAGCGCACACACTAAGAGTTCAACTCAACACAACTGAGCACAAAGGGTCACAAGAAACATGCTAGATCAAGAACAACAGAAATCAGATCCTCTAGTAATGATCTGATTCAGAATAAGTTCATTCACAGAGACTTGTGCAACAATTTATGCACAATCTTATGAATGAATAAGAAGAACACTTAAAGAATTGAGGGAATTAGATACAGATCATGTTCTTCAGTAGAAATCCCTTGCAGAAGGCTGAATTGAGGAAATCCTTGTAGCTTTGAGTTACTGGGCGATGCTCTGCAACAATTGCCTCTTGATCACCCTTGAATTCTCCTCAATTGATTGCTTCTGCTGGATCTGCTCCTTTGAGAAGTGTTCTCACCTCTTCTTCAAAGATCCACTTCACCTTCTGGTGCTCTCCAAGGATGTAGAAAGGTCACCAAGCCCCAAGAGGAGCAGGAGCGGGAGAGTCCTCTGTCTTGCCGCCGAAAGCCTTTTTGATGGGATGTTCTAGAGGACTCCTTCTCTTGGAGGCCAATTGATAGGGTATTTATAGCCCAGTATGGCCAAAAGAACCCTTGGAGTGCGTGGGCACATGATCCAAGGTCAATCCAATTGATCCCTTGAAGGCCACGTGTCCAGGTGGAACTTAGTTGAAAAATTTGCCGGAGTGTGTCGACACTATCACTGAGGGCCAGTTTGATAGAGGGGGTACCCCTGGTTAAACCAGGGGTACCCCTGGTTAAAGTTCCTTTTTGAGTTTGGTAGGGGTGGGTGGACTAACCAGGGGTACCCCTGGTTACCCCCATTTTTTGTGGGTAACTCTACCCCTCCTCAAAAGGTGGGGTAGAGGGTGGGTAACTTTTTTTTTTTTTTCAAAATTTTTTTAAAAAATTATCATTAAATTGTAATAATATTTTATTATAGATCTCTTAAAATTATATTTTTTTACATTCTCTTCATAAAGATAAATAGAGTCAAAGTACATAGTTGACTACAAAAAATAAAAAATAACCATGGGTAATTTAACCAACCATCCAAAGTGGTTTTCTACAAAAAGGTGGGTTAGCCCACCCATGGGTAATTTACCCATGGGTAAACTAACCTCTTGTGAAACCAGCCTGAGTGTATCGACACACTGTCCCAATTGCACAAAATAGGTCTTCTGGGAGATGGGTCTAGTGTCGACACACTCACTGGCTGTGTCGACACACTGTCCCAGTCTGGAAACTGGGTCTTCTAGAGACTGGGTCTAGTGTCGACACTGTCAGGGACTGTGTCGACACATTGGTCCTTGTCTTCATAAAATTGCTTCAAGGATTGATATCCAGTGTCGACACCATCAATGGGTGTGTCGACACTATCATGACAAGAATTATATGTCCCAGAGAATTAAACACATAAACCATTAGTACAAGGGATTATCATGAAGGTATGTGATCTAATGTGTTTGGAAACATGCTTTTTGAGCATTGTTATTATATAAGTGATGTATGTAAAATGTTCCAACCATTAAGCATTAAAATCACAACATGTCATCATCAAAACTATGAGGAGAAAAATATTAAATCCACACTCAACCCAACAGTAACATGGATGGATAATGGGATGAAGGGAGGAAGAAAAAGGAACCAAATACTTGGAGCACATTCTGAAGACCTTCGAAAAAACCTATAAATGACAGAGACATGGTATTCTCTCCAATGCATTTTATTAATCATTGAGCATTGCTTGCCATTAATAATAGAGCTAAACAGTACCAAATTTATGACTCAATGATCTAGCACTGATTTCAAACGATATGTATGTGCTCGTACTCCTCCAAACAATCATTGCATTTATGTCATTCAACTATAAGTGTGCAAGTGTGTCAACTATTGTTTCTACAAGTGTGTAAGTCTATAGGTGTGTAAGTGTTCTTGTGGTGTGTCAATAAGTGATTCTTTGTATGTAAGTCTGTAAGCATGTAAATCTGAAAGTCTATAAGTCTATATTTAATCTTCACTTATGTATCTTTTTTTATGTAGGTCGGTTGCCTCAAAAGGGTTTTGTGGAACTCTTTGGAGTGGTTACAATGGATTGGCCCATCGTAATCCCAACCCCATGTCCACAATAAGGAGCTGGGGATGACTGTGCTCTTTTTGTTTGCAAGTACATGGAGTGTTTATTGTAAAAGAACATGATTGGTTTCCCATTCTCTCAGATATGGTTGTCTATTATCAAGTTATAGATGCACAGACTCTAGATCATTGCCTATCCAAATATTTCTATATTCTCATTTATTTAAAATGGCATAGGTTGATATGGACCTCTTTCGAGGGAAGCCTGTAGCAGCTATTATTCAAGAGGTCAATGACAAGAAGGCACAAAAAATGCTCTATGAAGAGGATGAGCAGCAAGATGTTTCATCATTGCATGATGCATAAACAATGTCCCCTATTTATTAAGTTCTAAAAAATGTTTTTATGTAAGTGTGTTAGTCTCAAAATATGCACAAGTGTTTCTCTATAAGTGTTTTAGTCTTCCTTTGTATGTTTGTAAGTGTAAAAGTGTTTGACTATATATGTCTCTATATGTGTTTTAGGGGAAATATTTTTGCGAGAATTAATAATTGGTCCCTAGCATGACTGCATTACACACGTACAAAATTAGAACTTATAGAGTTACAGATGCAGTTGTAAGTCTGTTCATTTATAGTCTCAAACTCTATAAATTTGTAACTTCATAACTCTATATGTCTGTAAACTTATAGTCAGTAGATCTGTAAGTTTTTAAGTCTTCCAGAACATAAACTGCATTCGGTCCGTAAGTCACAATACCTTTTGTTGCAGGACAGACTGCATTAAGTATATAAACAATAGGGATCACAATATCATTATCTTAAGTGAGTACTAACTTAACAAAGTCAAAACAATACTCCACCCACTACTTAAACACTCCAATTATTACAATAACAAGAACACATTCAACCCCATACTGCCCTCACCATTAAAAACAAGGAGCAACAAAAACACTGCATGCATGGATCCCACTTCTTAGCCAATGAACCTTGGAAAATAGTTTGTTGTGCCCATTCTCCAAACACGTTGAATACGCATAAGGATGAACATGATATATATGTCTCTTCCTATAGTTTGACATACTTGGTTCAGACATGTCTGACGAACGAACTACTATAGATCTGCAAAAAACCCCATGGTATGATATGAATAATGCACAACCATGTCCTTCATGCATACACACATTCAAAAAGAACATGTAAACATGTACCTTTCTTTGCAAGCAACCTACATTAGCATATATTTCTCATTATGATTCTTATGCAATGAACACATAATCTCTATGTCATCATTTACACTTAAGCAAATGTGATATTTGACTTCTCCAGGCAACTTGTACTTAATACACCAACGAGGACCAGTCAAATGCCATTTTTAGAATATGTGTTTCCTTATTTCCTCCATTCCCTATTATATTGAACAAAAAAAATGAAGGAATCATCTCCTAAAGCACATCGAGTAGGACTCATGTCCAAAATTTCTAAAACAAATAAGCCTGACATGAACATGAAAGCATGCAATTTCGTAAATCCATTAGGTTGTAAGTGAAATATTAAATTCATAAGTATGTAATTGTAAGTATGTAGTCTACTGTAAATCCATCAGGCTGTAGATCTGTAAGTCTATAAGTACTTTCTAACTAGTTATAGAAAGAAGTATTTATAGACATACACAGTAAAAAAGTAAGTACTTACATATTTACAGAGTTACACATGTAACCCTCTAAGTACTTTGTAACTAGTTCTAGAGTTACAGAAAAAGTTCTTAGAGACTTATAAAGTAAAAAAGTAATTGCTTATATACTTATAGAGTTACACATGAAACTCTGTAAGTGCTTCTAACTGGTTACAAATGTTGTGTCCCTGGTTTTGATGATGTCTTGAGCCATGCAAAAGTGTCATAAATATTTAAGAATTCTTCTAACACAAATTTTTATATGACTGGAAACTTCACAAAGTCAAAAGATCTCATGTGTGTTGACTCTGGTTGCTTCATAGGTTGACACACATGTCTCAGTGAGTTAGTTAGTAGAGTTCAGTGAACCACTTGAGTCGACACTACCCAAAGGATAGGTTGATAAGGGAAAGAATCGCATAAGGTCGACTCCAGATGAGAATCAGGTCAACACCAGTTGGGTTTTCTGTTAGTGTTGAAAGGAAAGAAATGCATAAGGTCGACTCCAAATGAAGATCAAGTCGACTCTACCAGTCTATGAGGTCGACTCTAGATGAAGATCAGGTCGACTCTACCATTATAAGAGGTCGACACTCAACTGCTATAAGGTCAACTCTTTACTTATGAACAGCCAGTCTCTACAGCAGTCTAATGGAGAAGGTCGACTCATGAAGGCATGGAGTCGACTCTATTGAAGCATCTGCATTGGTCTAAGTCAAGTTCTGTATGCGTTGACACTATATTCAAGATGTGTCGACACTCCAACGTTCTTATTCCAGTGAGGAAAAGAGATTGCCAGCGTGTTTGTTCCATGCACGTTACCCAAGGCCCAATGATTGGATTCTAGGCACACTTTACAAGGTTCTAGAAGATACCCTTTTTGGCAGCAAAATATCTCCCAACGAATTGGGGATTCTGTTGTGGCCCACCAAGAAGATTTCGATATAAAGATCAAAAAGGGGCGCGACATCCTCTTCGAGGAAATACACACAGAGATAGAGCAGAGAGTCTGAGAGCTGAGAAGAAAAAAAGAGCAGAGAGCTGAGAAGAACAGTCTTCATTACAACTTGCTCATCAAGAAGAAAAGATATTGGATCACTTCTTCATCCTATGTGAAGACCTGTTGCTGATCAATTGAAGCAGAGCATCAGAATTCCATTCAATTCAGAGACAATTGATCCTTAAGTTGCGGCCAGAAGAAGAGCTTGATGAATTCAAGCCTGGAGAAGGCTCAATTGGGAATTTCGTCAGAAATCTGATCAAATCTTAACTCCAGTGAATCAGCACAAAGAGTGTTTGCAAAATCTCTGCATGCCTTTAGTGATTTCTATTGTGTGATTTTTCATATTTCTTCTGAACACCAAACTACTTGGTTGTCTGCTCTAGTTGGAGTAGAAGGACTATCCTACACTTTGTGTGTGAGGATTGTGAGATTGATATAATCTCGAAGCTGTGAATTAGATGTATTGAAGCTGTGAATCAGCAAGTTGTATGAAGCTGTGAATCAGAAGTTGTGTGAGTGTTTCACACTTTTGAGTTGTTGAGTGAAGCCTCACTGAGTTTGGTGAGGGGTGGATGTAGGTCTCCACACAGGAGCCGAACCACCTTAAAAATCCTGCTTGCATTGTGTGGTGTGTGTTGTGCATTTGCTCAATAGCTCTGTCTTGTTTGATATAAATAGCTCTTCCATATCTTAAGGTCTAGTTCAGGTTCTTAAATTTTTAAGAGGTCAATAGCTATTCACCCCCCCCCCTCTAGATATTCATTCTATACCCAACACATGGTATCAGAGCTAGGCTCTCCAATTTTTGGTTTAACAACCAAGAGAGATCTGTGTGGAATGGATTCCGGAGGATATATTGCAGAAGGTCATTCTGTAAACAAACCCCCTTATTTTGATGGAACTAACTATGCTTATTGGAAAAATCGCATGCAGGTGTTCTTGTGAGCATAAGATCATCAAATTTGGAGGGTAGTCAGTAATGGACCCCATGAGGTACCAGAAGATGAAGAAAAGTGAACTCTAGAAGAAATCAAGAAGTCAAATGCAAATTGGAGCACTATGAACATTATGCAATGTTTACTTCATCCTACAGAATTTTCGAGGGTCTCCTCATGTGCTAGTGCAAAGGAGATATGGAATCGCTTAATGGTCTTCTATGAAGGTACGTCTGAAGTGAATGAAACAAAAGCTAATATGCTAGTCTCTGAATATGAAGCATTTAAAATGAAAAATGATGAAACCATTTCAAAGATGTATGGCAGACTGACCTTGTTGACAAATGGTTTAAAAAATCTAGGAAAAACCTATACTGAACAAGAACTTGTTAGAAAAATTCTTAGATCATTGACCCTTATATGGCATACAAAGGCCACTGTAGTGGAAGAGTCAAGACATTTGTCAACTACAACTATCAATGAGCTAATTGGTTCTTTAATGACTTTTGAGTTGAGCTTAAAAAGAACAGAAGAAGATGTCAAGAAAAGGAAGCCACTTGCTCTCAAGGCAAGTCCAACCATCAAGGAAGCTACTGATGAAAGTGAGTCATCCACTTCAAAAAATGATTCAGGTGAGTTTGCTCTCATCACAAGGAAGTTCAGAAAATTTCTGAGAAAAGAAGGTAAGGGATTTCTGAAAAAGAAATCACAGGTGAATAATTTTTCAAAGCCCAAATAGTATTTGAATAAAAGATCTGACAGGGTTGTATGCTATAATTGCAGAAAATCAGGGCATGTTAAATCATAATATCCTGAGCCTCTGAAGAAGACTCAACTCAAATAGATGAAGAACAAGCAAAAGGCTATGGTTGGAACGTGGAGTGAAGAGGAAGATGATGATGAAGAAGAAAGCTCAGAAGTTGATGAAACAAATACCAAAATTTGTCTGATGGCTAGAGGAGAAGAAGGAAATGAAAAAGAGGTAGTATCTCCATTTAAAGATTTTTCATTCAGTAATGGGAACATGTCTATTTTGAACTACTTGATCAATATGATGAAATTAAAAAGGAAAACAAAGTGCTCAAAATAAAAATGAATCATGTTGTTCATGATACCTCAATGGAAGATAAAGAAAAAGAGCTTGTTCAAGAAATTTGTGTTAAAAGAAAATGTAAGTGAATTGAAAGTTAAGGAGATTGAGTATGTCAAAGAAATGAAATTGGTTGCTGAAAAATATAATGCTATCAAAAGTGTGAATACTGAAATGAAGAAAGAAATTGAAAATTTTCAGAGAGAAGTAACCAAGAGACAAGAAGCTCTCGAAAGGTTTGTGAGTGGTAAAAATAATTTAAAAGCCTTGTTGGGAACAAAAATGAACTTCAACAAAGAAGGGTTGAGCTTCAATCCCTCAAAGAAAAAAGAAATAGGTTTGAAGACAATAACATTTATTTCTTGAACAAATTCAGAAGCCTCCTTATCAAGAAATCAACTCAATGAGAGAAAAACTCAAAGAAATGAGAAAAGAGAAAATGTCAAAAAAATCAAAATTTGGAAAATTCAATAAAAAGGGCAAGGTAAGTGTTGGATTCAAATCAACAAAAATGTCTCAATGGAACAAATCTTGGCAACCAAATGACTGGGTAGGTCGACACACTACATATGGAAGGTCGACACTTTCATTCACTAGATCACATAACATGCCTAGATGGACTCAAGCAGGTCGACACTATCCCTACAGAGTGTCAACACACTCTCACAGTTTTGCTAGATTTGGTCATTCAGGATATCCCAAAAGGTCTAGTTATCATAATTATTCATGGTTTCCTCAAAAGAGTACTAGAGGCAAATCTCAAGGTAATTCCATGAAAATGAAAAAAAAATAGTGATCCAAAAATTCTTGGAAACAACAAAAAGAATTAGAGACAAAATGAAACCAAGAATACCATTCAACCCACAATAAAAAGGCAAGCATGGATTCCAAAAAGTCTGCTTTCATATGTTCTTGAATTGGGTGATTTGAAGGGACCCAAATATTCTTGGGTTCCAAAGATCTTTCTTTGAATGTGTTGCATGTATGTCTTACAGCCAAAAATAATAAGTGGCATCTTGACAGTGGTTGTTCAAGACATATGACAGGGAACAGAGACAAATGTTGCTTATTATCTGAAGAAAAAAAAAGCCGGACATGTGACTTTTGGAGGAAACAACAAAGGTAAAATTGTTGGTTCAGGTAAAGTGGGTAAAAGTCCTTCAAATTTAATTGATGATGTACTTCTGGTGGAAGGGTTGGAATACAACCTTTTGAGCATAAGTCAACTCTGTGACAAGGGTCTCAAGGTAATTTTTGATTCCCTTGGTTGTACAATTTTTGAGCCAAATTCAAACTATGTATAATTTTCTGGTAAAAGAATCAATAATGTTTACATAGTTGATTTGGATGAACTTGAAAATAACAACCTTTGTCTTACGGCCAATAAAAATGATCTTGCATGTTTGTGGCATCATAGACTAGGACATGTTAGCTACAATATGCTATATAAATTAGTTAAATTCAACATGGTAAAAGACTTGCTAGAAATTTCCTTCAAGCAAAATTTCAAAATCTGTGAAGCATGTACTCAAGGTAAGCAAACAAGAAAATCCTTCAAAAGTAGATCTGAAAGTCAATTCTCTAAACATTTTGAACTAATTCACATGGATCTATTTAGACCCACAAGGACAAACAGTCTAAATGGGAAAAGGTTTGGATATGTACTTGTTGACGACTTTTCAAGATTTACTTGGGTATTCTTTCTTGCTCACAAAAGTGATGCTTTTATGGAATTTCAAGAATTCTATAAGAAAATCCTTTAGGAAGGAAAATTCAAAATAATCTCAATCATGTCTAACCATGGTGGTGAATTTGAGAACACTAATTTTGAAAATCTTTGCAGGGAAGAAGGAATATCTCACAAATTTTCATCACCCAGAACCCGTGAACAAAATGGAGTGGTAGAAAGGCGTAATTGAACACTAGTTGAAATGGCAAGAACTATGTTGATTGAGAGTGGGTTGCCTAGAAAATTCTGGGCAGAAGCAGTAAACACTTCTTGCTACATCATAAATCGTGCAATGGTAAGGCCTCTAAGCAAAAAGACTCCTTATGAACTTCTGGAAGGTAAGAAACCTTCCATTGCTCATTTCAAAGTATTTGGTGCAAAATGCTTTATTCTGAACAACAACAAAAGTGATTTGGATAAATTTGAACCCAAGAGTGAGTTGGGAATTTTTCTTGGCTACTCTAATCATTCTAGAGCATATAGAGTTTTTAATGTCAAAGATCAAATTGTTGAAGAATTCCCTCACATAACCTTTGATGAACTCCATGATGGTGTGTGCAGGGAAAAGGATGATGGAGAATTTTTGGAAAAGGAAGATTCAAATGACCAGCAAGGAAAGGAATCTGCCACAAGCAAAAATTCAGGTGATGAAGATGGGCAAGAAACAACAACTGCCAATGAGAATAGAGATCAACTGAACATCAGAATGCTAAGGGATCACCCTCAAGACAGTATCATTGGTAACCTACTTGATCCACCCAGAACAAGATCTCATTTCAAAATTATTTCTGAATTAGATCAAATGGCTCTTGTTTCACAAATTGAACCCAAAAATGTTGAGGATGCTTTAAAAGATGTGTTTTGGATAAATGACATGCAAGAAGAGCAGAATCAATTTGAGAGAAATAAGGTTTGACATTTAGTTCCAAGACCTTCCACACAAAGTGTTATTGGAACTAAATGGGTTTTCAGAAATAAAACTAGTGAAGAAGGCAAGATAATAAGAAATAAGGCTAGGCTAGTTGCAAAAGGTTATAATCAGGAATTTAGAATTGACTTCGAAGAATCTTTTGCTCCTGTAGCTAGGCTAGAAGCTATCAGAATTTTGCTCTCATTTGCTTGTGCTTAGTGTATTAAATTACAGCAAATGGATGTTAAGAGTGCCTTCTTAAATGGGTTAATGAAAGAGGAAGTGTTTGTTGAACAACCTCCTGGATTTGAATGTACAGATTTTCCTAACCATGTCTTCAAACTTGACAAAGCTCTCTATGAATTAAAGCAAGCTCTCGGGGCTTGGTATGACAGATTAAGCTCATTCCTTACAGGTAAAGGGTATTCCAGAGGTAAAGTAGATCAAACCCTTTTCACTAAAGTACAGGAAAGTGATATTTTAGTTGTCCAAATTTATGTTGATGACATTATATTTGGATCAACAAAATCTTTCTTGTGTAAGGAATTTACTGATTTGATGACAAGTGGATTTGAAATGAGCTTAATGGGAGAACAGAAATTTTTCCTTGGATTGCAGGTTGTTCAAACTAAGGAAGGAACCTTCATTAATCAGTCAAAGTACATATAAGATTTGCTGAAGAAGTACAAAATGGAAAAAACTAAAGCCATGGCAACACCAATGAGCACAACATTGAGTTTGGATGCTGATCTGAAAGGTAACTTGGTAGATCCAAAGACTTATAGAGGTATGATTGGATCCTTGCTTTATCTTACAGCATCTAGACCTGATATACACTTCTCTGTGTGCATGTGTGCTATATTTCAGGCCAGTCCTAGAGAATCCCACTTGAACGCTGCAAAAAGAATATTTAGGTATCTGGCAGGAACTCATGAATTGGGATTGTGGTATCATGCATCTAGTGAGTATAAGTTGATATCTTATTCAGATGTGGATTATGCTGGCTGTAAATTGGATAGAAAGAGTACTAGTGGTCATTGCTAATTTTTGGGAGGGTGCTTAGTCTCTTGGGCTTCCAAGAAAGAATACTCGATTGCTCTCTCTACTGCAGAGGCAGAATATGTAGCTGTAAGGAGTTGTGGCACTCAAGTGTTATGGATTAAACACCAACTCCAAGACTACCAAATAGATCTTGGATGTGTCCCAATAATGTGTGATAACTCTAGTGCAATAAATTTGGCTAAACATCCAATTCGGTACTCTAGGACTAAGCACATAGAAATCATGCATCATTTTCTAAGAGATGAAGTCAGTAAGAACTCATTTGAATTGCATTTCATTGAAACAACTAAGCAAATTGCTGATATTTTTACAAAACCTTTGTGTAATGAAAGATTTTCATCTCTAAGAAGAGAACTTGGATTGTGCTTGTTTGATTCATGACTGATTGTTTGATAAATTGCTTGCAAATGCTTACTTGGATGATTGCTTGTCATATGATTGATATTGCTTGTTGGATGATCACTTCACATCAATGTTTGATGCACTTGGTGAGGGGGAGGTTGGTTCAAGAATTCAGTGTTTGGAAAGATAAGGTTTAGTGATTCAGAATGGTCAAAAAAGTTGAAAGTATTAGATACAGTTACTGCTATCTGAGAAGAATGATTCCTTCAGGAAGTCTGTGATTTGGCTTGAATAAGGTCGACTCTAATGCCAAGTGCGTCGACACTATTTTCATTGATCTTGAATTTTCTTCAGTTTTTTTTCATTGTCTGATCACTCTCTTTCTTCTCACATAGATCCATTTTCTAAGGGGGAGTAATTTAACTGTGATGACTTTTATCTTTGGGCAATTTCTCAGGGGGAGTTAAAACTCTTATACTCTAAACTCCATTAACTCTGAGAGTAAAATAAATGGTTTGTTAATTATAAACTACTAAGTTTAACTTTGAAATTTACTGAAAACACCAAAGAGGTTAAATAACAGTTTCTGAAAACATTGTGTCAAGTGAAAACTACATCCTATTCATTTCTAAAATTCCTATGTATTATGGTCTCTCTGGCTAAATTCTAAAAATCATTTGAGCTGTATTGGTTTCAAATTTTTCTTGAGAGGTAAAAGATGTTCAAGAATATTCATATAAAATCTTTGATGTTGCAGAACAATGACTAGGCTATGAGAAATTACAAATCCTGATAAAATTATTTGATTCTCTTATATGTCATGATGAGCTAGTTAATTCTGTTCAGGGTTGATAAAATTCTTTTTGTGCTTACTGAGTAACTGAGGATTCTTGTGTCTGACCAACATGTACCCTCACATGAAAAGTTGCACACAACCCTTGAGACAAGATGATTACCTCACTTGAGTAATCAGGAGCTCTGGTGTGTAAAAAGCATGAGCTCTTGCATGAAAAAGAAAAGGGTAAATTTGAGTGTACATCTTTTTATGAAAATTCAAATTGTAAGTCAAAATTGAATTTCAAATTACTGAAAAATCTCAAGATAGTTTTTATTTCAATACATCTTGGATGATTTTTTTTTATCTATCCAAGGTCACCTTTTTACATGTGTTGAGTAAGAGTTAATAAGACCACAATTTCACATGAAAGATTTTTTCACCTATTATTTTTGCCTCTTAGTCTTTTAGTGTTTTTTAATTAGATAAACTAAAGTTTATAACTTTCAAACCATTAATTTCACTCAGAGGAGTATAAAGTGAGGAAAGAGCATTTTTTTAAAAAATAAAAGGTCCTCAGATATAATACTAGGAGAGCGCACCCTCCCTCAGAAAGGGAAAATGTTCTCACTCTACCAGATTATGCCTGGGCGGAAATCATATATATAAAAGAAAGATGATATAAGCAGACTACCCGGTCAAAGTAATCTAACATGGTAGAGACCGATTTTATCCAAAACTATAGGGCCTTTACAGATATGGGGGAAAGAGCATAACTCTTTTAACTTTCTCAAAGTTTCCCAAATATACATTTAATCATGGTACATTGCTCCTCTCCTAATTCTATCTGAACAGTTCACTGAATCCCTCTTGCTAGAGTTGACACATATTTGGTTAGTGTTGAAACATCTTGTTCATCACTTTCAATGGAACATGTTACCTTTCACTGTTCTGCATGCTCACTGTATTGTCTAGGGCAGGTCGACGCTTGAAGCGTCTCTTTCCCAAATAGTCTAAACTCATGTGCCCGTTCAAACACATTTGAATCCAACTGCGTTTCCTCCTCTTCTGTCCACAAACCCTCATTTCGTACCTGCAAAATTCTCCTCCATCTCTCAACTTTCGTCATGGCACCCAAGATGACAGCACGTCCTGGAGGCAAGTGGAAGGACGTTGTATCAGATTCCTCCGAACGTCGCACCAAAGCCAGGAACGACCAAGGAAAGAGTTCAGCATCACAAGAGAAGAAGCCCACAGTTCCATATTTTTCTAGCCGACAATTCTCACATCCAAGATCGGCTGAGGAGAAGACTTTATCCAAAGGGAAAAAGAAGACTAAGTACGTTGATTTGAGCAGTTCTGATGAAGATGAAAGTGTGCAAGTGTCTCATGTCGTGCACTCTGAAGATTCTAGAGAAGGAAACCCTAATGTTCAGGGTTCAATCCAGTTCTCTGATGATCAGGGGGTGCACGATCAAGAAAGTTCACATTCGAAAGGATCCAGAGATAGTAATCCAGTTGGCACAGATGGTTCTGAGAATGAAAATTCTCAAGGGGATAGGGCTGAAGTTGGAGAGTTGCCTGAGAGAGCAGCAAGCAGTGAATCAAAATCATAGAGTATTGGTCAACCCTCAGAATCAAAAATTGGGGGAACATATTCTGATAATGAGACTAGTCAGGTACAGGAGGCAGTTCCACTTACAACAAAAAATAAACAGATTCTGCACCCAAGAACTGTGGATGTTCTTGATGAAGGTATGAGTTCTGTTTTTTCCAGAATTGTTAGAAATGATCGAATTTCAGGGTTGGACAAGCTTTGTAAGTGAACACAAGATTTTTTTATCCTATTTTGGTTCAAGATTTTTACAAGAATTTGGTTAGCAAAGAATATACTTTAGAGTTTACAGTTAGAGGGGTACCCATAATTCTCACCACAAACTTTGTGAGTGAAGCTTTGAACATCCCTTATGAAGGTCATAATCCACATGACTATACTTTCTATCTACATGAAGCATATTCCCTCATGACAAGATTAAAGCATGACAAAGAAAACATTGTCTAGACAAGGGTGTCAAGTATAAATGCAAACAAATTCTCACCACTGAATAAAGTGCTTCACCACATTTGCACTACTATTCTGACCCCTTAAGGAGGAGGAAGACATAGAGTCACAAGTCTTCAAAGATTTCTTCTCTACTGTTTGATTACTAGAGAGAAGGCAAACCTGTCAACCATATTCTGTCAGCTTCTTCATGAATCCACAAGACCTGAACTCAGAAGAAGTTTACCTTATACTGCTCATGTCTAGCATTTTTCAGAAAGCAAATATTTCTCTTGAGAAAACAAAAACTAGAACAATCCCAAAGTACAACATCTACTGTTTGGCACACATAGTGAAATTCATGAAGTTCAAACTAGAAAGAGTCTAGTTGGTGAGAGGGCCAGCTTCCTCTCAAGTTCATGAGTCTGATGAATTGATGTGGAACAGCCACCTCAAGAACAGAATGAGGGCCAGTTCTATGCTGAATAGAAGGTAGATGATATTGATGCACAAAGAGTTCAGATGGCTGAGGACAATCCTTGACCCACACCATCTTTTGCTCTTAGATCATTCTCTCCAATTCCAAGATTTGATGATCTGGGTGTGGATCCTCCACATTACTCTCCTGCTACTCATACACAACCAGACACCTTCACTTCTCAGCATGCCCTGCCTTCAACTTCAACAGCTGAAGTTGTATTCCTCCACAGCTATTATAGTTCTTTCAAGAACAGTTTGCATCCTTACGTGAATCAGTTGGCTAGCTAAATGCCAAGGTTGAAGAACAACCACTAGATTTGAAAGCAGGTTGGAAGAAATAGAAAGACAGCTCAGTGACAACATAGACAGGCAAGAATGGTCAGCAAGGTTTGCAGCTTTTAGATCCAATAAGCTAATTGAGAAAATTGGATAAGTATTCAACCATGCAGTTTTTACTCAAGCTCAAATTTTGACAAGTTGCAGTCAGTTGAAGAAACACTGTTAAAGGGATCATTAAAGCTAGATGATCTTCCAGCTCTGAAAAACTCTTACACTCAAATGATTGGAAATTTGAACACCCTAAGAGAGTATCATACAGCCATGTCTAATCATATCAGACCATGAGACATGACTTTGACCATGTTTAGAAGCTCCATGGAGATAAAGAAACAACTGAGAGCACTCATGCCACGTCTTCCACTACTACACCACCGATGCCTCATGGGATAGATCAGGTCCCAGCAAAATTAAAAGAAATGCAAAGCTTTCTGAACACAAGATTTAATGCAATTCAGATTTATCTTCGAGACAATTATGATGATCTGGAAGCTAGACTGGCTAGGATTGAGCGGAGGCTCATTATGCAGCTACCTCCACCACCTCCTTCCCCTTAATGATTCTTGTGTTTTGATTATGTCAAAGGGGGAGACATTTCATAGAGAGACTTTTGACTTTTAACTTTGATTGTACTTTTGAGTTTTCTATCTGTAAAAATTTCACATGAAATGAAATGAAACCATCTATGTGATTATCATGTCATGTGCGGATTGCTTATGTGGATTGCTTGTGTTTATGTGATGACTTGTGAACTTGTGAGTGGTTCATATAATATAAACTTAATTAAGTTACAGTTAAAACTTCTATGAATCATTGTTGCCATCATAAAAAAGGGGGAGATTGTTGTGTCCCTGGTTTTGAAGATGTCATGAGCCAAGCAAAAGTGTCATAACTATCTAATAATTCTTCTAACATAAATTTTTATATGACAGGAAAATTCACAAAGTCAAAAGATCTCATGTGTGGTTACGCTGGTTGCTTCATAGGTCAACACATGTCTCAGTGAGTGAGTTACTGGAGTTCAGTGAACCACTTGAGTCGACACTACCCAAAGGATAGGTTGACACTTGATAGTTTTCTAGTAGCGCAGAAGTCTAAAGAATCGCATAAGGTCAATTCTAGTTGAAGATCAGGTTCACACTAGTTGGTTTCCTTGTTAGTGCTGATGGGAAAGAATCGCATGAGGTCGACTCTAGATGAGAATCAGGTCGACACTAGTTGGGTTTTCTGTTAGTGCTAAAAGGAAAGAAATGCATGAGGTCGACTCCAAATGAAGATCAGGTCGACTCTACTAGTCTATGAGGTTGACTCAAGAGGAAGATCAGGTCGACTCTATCATTCTAAGAGGTCGACACTCAGCTGCTATAAGGTCAACTCTTTACTTATGAACAGCCAGTCTCTACAGCAGTCTAATGGATAAGGTCGACTCATGACGACATGGAGTCGACTCTACTAAGGCGTCTGCATTGGTCTAAGTCAAGTTATGTATGCGTCGACACTATGCTCAAGATGTGTGGACACTCCAACCTTCTTATTCCAGTGAGGAAAGAGATTGCCAGCATGTTTGTTCTAGGCACGTGACCCAAGGCCCAATGATTGGGATTCTAGGCACACTTTACAAGGTTCTGGAAGATACCCTTTTTCGCGGCAAAACACCTCCCAATGAATTGGGAATTCTGTTGGGGCCCACCAAGAAGATTCTGATATGCCGATCAAAAAGGGGCACGGCGTCCTCTTCGAGGAAATACACACAGAGATAGAGCAGAGAGTCTGAGAGCTGAGAAGAAAAAAAGAGCAGAGAGCTTGAGAGCTGAGAAGAACAGGCTTCACTACAGCTTGCTCATCAAGAAGAAAAGATGTTGGATCACTTCTTCATCCTGTGTGAAGACCTGTTGTTGATCAATTAAAGTAGAGCATCAGAATTCCATTCAATTCAGAGACAATTGATCCTTAAGCTGCGGCCAGAAGAAGTGTCTGATGAATTCAAGCTTGGAGAAGACTCAATTGGGAATTTCGTCAGAAATCTGATCAAATTTCAACTCTTGTGAATCAGCACAAAGAGTGTTAGCAAAATCTCTGCATGCCTTTAGCGATTTCTATTATGTGATTTTTCCTATTTCTTCTGAACAACAAACTGCTTGGTTGTCTGCTCTAGTTGGAGTAGGACTGATCCTACACTTTGTGTGTGAGGATTGTGAGATTGATATAATCTCGAAGCTGTGAATCAGATGTATTAAAGTTGTGAATCAGCAGGTTGTATGAAGCTGTGAATCAGCAGTTGTGTGAGTGTTTCATACTCTTGAGTTGTTGAGTGAAGCCTCACTGAGTTTGGTGAGGGGTGGATGTAGGTCTCCACACAGGAGCCGAACCACCTTACAAATCCTGCTTGCATTGTGTGGTGTGTTGTGCATTTGCTCAATAGCTCTGTCTTGTTTGATATAAATAGCTCTTCCATATCTTAAGGTATGGTTCGGGTTCTTAAATTTTTAAGAGGTCAATATCTATTCACCCTCCCTCTAGATATTCATTCCATACCTAACAATAGAGTTACTGAAAGAAGTGCTTAGAGACTTACACAGTAAAGGAGTAAGTACTTACATACTTGCAGAGTTACATATGTAACTACTTTGTAACATGTTACATTGTTACAAAAAGAAGTGCTTAGAGACTTACAATGTAACGACCCTCCTCATACCGGTACGATTATACCAATCCCCATCGGTATAAAGAGCATCATTACAGTGGGATAAAACCCAACACTAGCCGATAGGTTGAAAAGTACGTAGATAGCAATTTAGTACAGCGGAATAAAATAAATAATTCAACTTTAATCCATCACCATCACACATTCCACAGTCTAAATAGCGAAATAAAACGACAATGTCCACATTATTACATAATGAAAGAACTACATTGTCCAAATATTGTCCATACAATATTTTTATTCAAGCTATGAAAAGAAAAGTACAACTGAAAATTTGCTCCTCAAAAGCTACTCCTCCAAGAGATCAACCTTGCTATGCCTTCCTTCAAAATAGTAACTCTTGTCTCACCTGTACGCCGAAGCAAGGGTGAGTCTAAAGACTCAACAAGTAAAACAAAGACTTAATCTTAAACATATCACATTCACATTAATCTTTTAAACACTAAAGAATACACACTATTATTTAAACTACAAGAATATACATGGAACATACTTTTAACTATCAACACATTCCTAAATCACTTAGACATGCTTTGTTCTATCACATGTTTATTCTAAATCATGGATACTAATATTATACACTTGTACATATTCTCTACAACTAACATGTAACATGAATCATTCATTCACACATTAATTCATTTCATGATTTATTTCTACAATTAGAATAGAGAATTAGGCATAGAGAAAAGAACAACCTAACATGATGACTATTCATTTTTCACATGCACTTTTCATATTAAATTTCACATCTTGCTTGCTGGTTTAATGTAAATAAATTTCATATGCATGGTTTCATATTTTATAGCATGAATTGTAAAGTCTAGATCATAGTCAAGTTGATTGGCAATACTAAACAATTTAAACATGGAACTCTATACTAAGTACTCATCACATCTAGCATGGAATCTAAACATTCTTCATTATGCTTAACACATTCATAACTATATTTTACTTACTGTTTTGACATGGAATAAACTCAATTACATAGAATTAGATCTATTTACACTTTATCTTATTCCTTTAGCAAATTCACATTTCCATCTTTTTGTGTTACATAATTCGCATGTTTACACATATATATATATACTCACATACATTATTACAAGAAGATTAATGAATACATGACATGATATTAAACATGACATTGTAATTTAAATATTAATACATGATAGTATGAACATATGCACTATCATATTAGTTTCACATGAAATCACATTCTCATTAACCTTAATTTTTCCCTTACATATCTCTTCACAAAATCTTCATATCATCTACTCTTTTAATTTTACTTCTCACATACTTGCATTCATCACATGCCATATTCACATATTATCTTACATTTACTCATATTCCAATAACTTAAAATGCCATGACACATAGTCCTAACTACCTATTAGAGGACACAAAACAATATCTCATACTCATACTCATCGCATAACACAACTCATATCACATAACTCATATCACATACCCACCACCTAGGCAATGAAGTGGTGAATCTTGGTAACTGCGCAGACTGAGAGAAGCTCTCTCCACCCTATCCAGTGGTACTTGTCCACCTCCAGGTTTTTCCTAATGCCTTTAGGACAAACTTTTACAATGTAGAGCTTTCCATAGGGACTTTTCTATGTACAACTCTCGATGCCTCTAGGGTAGCAGTGTCATTCTTGGCCCAATCATTATACTTTCACTTTATCACATTTTCACACACTATTCACATATTTACATATAATACTTAATCACTTTACACATCTTAATTATCAATTGCACATGTCTCAGTTAGCCTAATCATGATACTACTATTTTCAAAAATAAAATAACTTACATTACAGTCCTAAACATGCTGTACATTTACCGAATTACACAAGATTAGATCACCTATCTAATATGTACAAATTCCATGGTTTAACTAATAATTATACTTGCTATTAACATCTTAGTTCTAAATTTTTATCCCATGTCATTAACAGTAAATATATCACACATGTAATTTTCCAGATTTTTCTGACAGTAAATACAATTTCTATAATTAAATCCAGATTTCAGACAATTCATTGAAATATCATTAGACAGGGTACAAGTGAACATGGTTATGTTCTAACAGTTCAGAAATCAGATATTAGTAATCCTACTATCATGTAAAATTTATGCAACCCTAATTTACAGCAATTCCATTTATGCACAATTTAAACATGCTTATATGGTGCTCATGACAATTATTGAATTTTCATAATTAACACGGTTCGCAGAAAAATTAGGCAACCTTATGATATGACCTAATGACTGTATACAATCACCAATAAAAATTTCAGTATGTAACTATGTCCAAAAATCATTCAAATAGCATGAAAAGAGTCAAAAAGCACATTTTAGGTCCTGAAGAAGTAGACGTCAAAGGATGTTGCCGTTTACTTCTTCTGAAGAACTTGACTGCAACTATGTTGCCGTCAACCTGGTCCCAGCAGCACATACAGACAACTTTTCATACAAGGGTGAATTTGGGGTTCCAAGACTCAAGGAAAAATCTGTAAAAACACTAAGACTTAAGGGGACATGTATAGGATCAAGATGTAGGTTTACTTGCCTCTTAAAAAAATCTACAAAGATCAGAATATGTCGATGAAGCCCTTCTCGGCCCTGCCAAAAAGGTGCTCAGAAACTCCTTAGATCTTCTTCTCCTATCGATGTAGATGGCTCCTCGGAGTTGGGATCTCTTCTTGGATGTATTGGCTGTCCTCCAGATGTTGTAGCTCCTCGGGGAACACCTCCAGTCGACGGATCCAGCCTTCTGAAGTTCGACTTTTACCATCTCGGAGCTAGGGTTTCACCAAATGTTAAAAAGCCTTTTCCCCGACCTAGGATGGGTATTTTAAGGCTTGGGGGTTGGGGTACGCCTTAGGGTAGGTTTCCTACGAGTTAGGATGGGTTTCCTAATCTGGAACCAGCCAAAACGCGAGCATTAACAATTCTGGAACCGTTACACAGGAGGATATTGACCTCAACATCGGTTGTAGTTAACTGACAGGTTGACGTCAAGGGGGTGGCCGCCCACTGGGGGTTGGCGTCCAGGGGGTGGACGCCAAGCATCCAGGTCCTGGCCGCCAACAGCACAGTGCAGCCAAAACTCCGCCAAACCTAAAAGTTAAATGTATAAATATACCAAAACAATCTAGTATGTGCAAAAATAATTGCATATATTCTTACTACATAAAGTACATGCATTACACAATATTTAATTAAGTACAACTTACACTAATCATCATTAAGAATAATATGCATCAATAACACACATACATGCATATATACTTACACACTACATGATTGCATAATACATGCATGAACCTATGACTGAAATGTACTCCTCATTAGCTAAATACTACATGCACATTATGATTTAAGTACCCTACACATCATAATTAATTTAACATGCTTAACATAGCGAATTATCACATGCATAAGATAAAATACATGTATACACATGTACTTCATATATTTATACACAACATCCATGGAATAGATAGTTCAATATGCACTTCAAGATTTTATATACATAATATCTGTAAGATGTAATATAGAATAAGATAACTAATAATAATTTATACCACATTCACAAATTCTTACATGCACCCACTTGAATTGACGTATGTATAATTATACACACGTATACAACATAGTTATATACATTATGCAAGAAATAGATAATTATAACATGCATAATATTACTTTAAGTATTATGAGCCTAAGATTTTGGTATACACATTATACATCAATTTAGCTAATTGTCTATTCTCACGTAAAAATATCATATATATATGCATGTATATGTTCATGAGAAGTATAAAAATAGTAATATGCACAATTGAATACACATGCTATACACACAACAAGTAAATACACATACACGATATAAAAGAATGAAAATTTCAGGGTATCACATACAATATAAAAAAGTAAGTACTAACATATTACAGAGTTATATATGTAACTTTGTATTACTTTATAACTAGTTACAATGTTACAGATAGAAGTACTTATGTTGTGGGTTGAGGATTGTGCACCTCAAACATCTTCTAATTTTGATGATGACTCAACCTTTTAATATCTCATAACCTTATATTTGTTTGGAGTTTGCTTGTTGTGTTTGTTTTGGGAAAGTTAACTTGTGATTGAAGTAAGTTGACTTGTCAAGTCATGAGTTCTGTAACATGTTCTATTAAAGAGTTTGACAGTCTGATGAGTTGAGAAGTTGATTTATGACTGAAGCAAGTCGACTTGTGGACTCATGAATTTTTATAACATTTTCTATTTGAAAGTTTTGATAGTGTGAGGGTTTGCGAAGTCGACTTGTGACTAAAGCAAGTCGACTTTGTCACTAGTTTCAGAGTTATAGATGATGTGTCGGGATGCGATGGACAACCAAGAGGGGAGGGGTCAATTGGTTATCGCCCAATAAAAATTCTTTTACACAGAATAGATTCGACTCAATTAAGCAAACCACACATGCATGTAGGATTTAGAGTGGTTTGACAAACACACCCTTGTGTGTGTCTACGTCCACTACCCCACACCCTGTAAGGATTTCCACTAGCTTGTTTCCAGGTACAAGTGAAAACCCACCACACACTGATTGTTTCTGGGGACAACCACAACCCCACCTTGTTTCCCAAGGATGAGATAACCCAGCGTGTATGCGTGCACGCACTACACACCAACAAAACAACGACGTGCTCACAAACAGAGCACACACACAGATATGTTCAGGGTTCTAGAAAGAACAATAAAACATGAACAATAGAGACAAACAATCTAAACAGTAAAGTTTTGAGTTCTCCTTTTTCAGAGATTCGGCCTTTGTGGTCATCTTTGACTAACGATGACTCAGGTGAAGACCGGCCGATGTAGAAAGCTTCTGAACAATGTCTTGCAAGTAGCAATACCAAGTCCACACCCTTCAGATGTAGAAACACCTCTCAAGTATGTCTGGAAGGCTTGTGGATGATGTAGACTCCTTCTTCTGGCTTCTAAGGTTCAAAGCATATGTTGGCTCTTCCTTGGGCAGCACGATCCTCTCTTGAACTTTGAGGCTCGAGTTGGATTCTTGGAGGTGCGTTCTCTTCTTCCAAAACATGGGACTATGTTGTATTTATAACCCAAAGAGTCCATGTATGTTGGCAAGAGTTGGATCTTGATAGGACTCTGTTTAGGAAAGTTCGTATGGAGAAACTCTGGAATCGATCAATCGAAATCATCGGATCGGTCTTCCGATTTTAACTTTGCTTTGACTGGGACTTCGGCTGGATGCTCAGTCATCCAATTCTGGCATTTCAGTCAACCGACATCGGGTTTAGCTTCGACTGATGCTTCGGTTGGTCAAAATACAACTTGAATATACAAAGTGACTTGGCTTTGACCAGCAGATCGGACGACCGATTTCCTCATGTTGGTCGTCCAACTTTTTACTGTCCCACTGTCAAAGCTTCTGGCTAGGTCAATCGTTCGATTTGCCCAAATTTGTTGTTTGACTTTTGACAGGTAATCGATTTGTCATCGATTCCCTTTGATTCATAACTGATCTGACATGGATTGCCTTTGAACCAGAATCGATCTGGCATCGATTCCCTTTCAATATCAGTCGACCAATTTCTGAGGGTCGGTCATCCGATTGTCAATTTTGTTGTTCTTCTTCCAGCCATGTCTTTCTGTTTTGTCCAAGTCTTGGACTTGGTATTGACCACTTCAAATGCGAGTTTTGAACAAAATTACTGCACACTTAACACACAAATTAGACCCTCAAATTAAATAAACATAAATCAAATAGTTTGTCATAAACATGAGTTATATTAAACTTAGTGTTTTTGTGATCATCAAAATGTACAGAGTACAACAATAGAAAGAAATGGTTAGAGACTTACAGCATAAAAAGGTAAGTACTTACATACTTATAGAGTAGCACATGTAGCTCTAAAAGTAATTTATAACTAGTTATAGTGTTACAGAAAGAAGTACTTAGAGATTTACACATTAAAAAATTAAGTACTTACATATTTACAGAGTTACACATATAACTTTGTAAGTACTTTGCAACTAGTTACAGAAAGAAGTGCCTACAGACTTACAACATAAAACGTAAGCACTTACATACTAATTGAACTAGTTACAAAGTTACAAAAAGAAGTACTTACAAACTTACTACGTAAAAAAGTAAGTAGTTATGTACTTATAGGGTTACACATGAAACTCTGTAAGTACTTTATAACTAGTTACAAAAAGAAGTACTTAGATACTTATATAGTAAAAAAGTAAGTACTTACATGCTTACGGAGTTACACATGCAACTCTGTAAGTACTTTGTAACTTGTTACAGAGTTATAGCGAGAAGTGTTTAGAGATTGCAACGTAAAAAATAAGTACTTACATAATTGCAGTGTTACACATGTAACTCTGTAAGTACTTGTCACTAGTTACAAAGTTACACAAAAAAGTGGTTAGAGACTTACAACAAAAAAAAGTTAGTACTTACATACCTACAAAGTTACACATGTAACTTTGTAAGTACTTTGTAACTAGTTGCGAAGTGTTATAGAAGAAGTACTTAGAGACTTACAACGTAAAAAAGTAAGTACTTGCATATTTATAGAGTTAGACATAAAACTCTACAACTATTTTGTAATTGGGTTTAAAGTTACAGAAGGAAGTGCTTAAAGACTAACAATGTAAAAAAGTAAGTACTTACATACTTACAGAGTCACACATGAAACTCTTTAAGTACTTAAGAACTAGTCATAGTGTTATAGAAAAAGTAGTTAGAGACTTACTATAAGGCCTTGGGACTTAATGGACCCTTATTGGGACTTTTATAGTGATGGTGGTTGACAGCAATGTCGATTACCGTCAACAGTGTCTTGGCGGCAATAGGAGTTGCCATCTATAGGTGGTTGACTATAGTAGTGTATGTCGTTTACCAAGATTTTCTGGAAACTTCTGAGGCTTGAACTTGACAGCAATCGATGTTGCCATCAAGTTTTGGTAGTGCGATTGGCAGTAACTGATGTTGATGTCAACTTGCGTCTAGCCTATTTTTATAAGGCAACTCAAGAGCCTCCTTTTCCACCCTTTTTCCCTCTCCATGCCCTCACTTCCACCTCCTTCCTTCCCTACTACTTCCGGCGGCTGACAGGAGTCTGTGGGTGGGTTCGTGGTGCTCGCGGCGGCATTGGATTGTGAGAGAAAGGATTGGATTGGGAGATTTGCCTCACGAAGGGTGTGCAGTGCACCGAGTTTGATTTGGTGGTTTCTTTTGCATTTTGCAGCATTTGAGGTAGGGAACTACCCTTAGAACTCCCCAACATGCTCCCTAGTTGTGTGTTTGTGATTGTTGTGCTTGAATCGAGGTTTTGGAGAGGGTATATTCATGCCAGGAATGGGTGTTGTGCCGTTGAGTTTCTTTGGGATGAACTTGATGGGAATATTATGTGCCGTCAAGGGGGGGGGTGTTAATGGATATCAACATTATCGTTGATTCTTATTGACAGTGGTGTACTTGTTGAGCAACTATTCCTTAAAATATTATTAAACATTTTAAGCACTGTGTTTTTGCTATGAAAAAATCTTTTAAGATTGTATATTACTAGTCAAAAGTCATACCACAAAAAAAATCTAAGTATTAACACTGTATACAAAAATTTCTCTAAGTCCACAATGTATACTATGTACCATAATAACTCCGACTTTAGGAAAGTCAAAGTGTTGCAACATTTGAACAAACTGTACTCCGACTTTGGAAAAGTCGAAGCCTAGCAGTACTCCGACTTCTGAGAAGTCAAAGTCTGATAGGTCTCCAACTCTTGTAAAGCTATAGTCTAGCTGGACTACGACTTCTTAAAAGTCAAAGTCTGTCTAGACTTCGACTCTTAGAAAGTCGAAGTATGACTTATATTTCTCTCACTCCGACTTCTGAAAAGTTGAATTATGTTTATGATGTACCTTACTCTGACTCCTCAGAAGTCGAAGTCTCTATACCTTACTCCGACTCCTCAGAAGTCAACTCTCTGTCTCACTGCGACTTCTGTATAGTCGAAGTTCTATATGTATCTAGTCTTTGACTCCGACTGTTTTAAGTCGAAGTATCATATATCAACTTCTGTGTACTTGTACTTAAATAATATTTATATAAACTTGTCATTCCACAGAATCCATGAAATATTAATCTTGTTTATTTCTATGTTTAGTACATTCCAAAGGGATCCTTTACTGAATGAATAACACTTATAGGTCTTACAAAATAATGTTTTTTTTCTATCAAATTTAAATATTCTGTTAAGCAAAAGTATATTCTTAACTTTCATATAAAAGAAATCCTTGTTAAAGATTTGAAAGAATTATACAAATTGGTCTCTTGCTTTCTGTCAGAACTTTAGTTCTTTTCTATTTGACAAATGATATGCATTGGTAGGTATAAGCAGTATGGGCTATCTGTCAAAACCCACCTACCATATCTGCTTTTATCAGAACATTCCTTATTTTTAGGATACAACTGTCCATATGTTCTTTAATGCACTGAACATCTACCCATCTGAGGTTCTTTATACTTTATATATATTTCTATCTCACCTACCTCTAAATGGACAAAGGTACTTGTGCTCCCTTACCTTGCAGACAGTTAACTACTTGCTGAAGCTTGCAGTCCTTTTATAAGCTATTGATAAAGCCATGAAGTGACATGCATAGCCTAAAGACATTGGGACTCCAAAAGCTGAAGGACTAATGGATATAACAAAAGTCTCAAGATGTCAAATATCCAAAGGTCAATAGCTATTCTTCAAACGACTATTTTTCCAATGGATAGTTTTAAACGGCAAGATTCAAGCAACTGAAGCTTATATATAGAAGCTGAAGTCTGGGCCAGAGAATAACACACAAGGAGAAAAACCACAGCACTAAACTCCAATTTTGAGACTGCAAGAATCACCACAAGCCTTCTACTGAAAAGAGAAAGAGAGCTGCTTCAACCCTCAACTTCCATGCTCTCCTTTTTAGAAGTCTTTTTCTTTTGGCTGGAATTCTGTAATTGCAGTTCCTTTCAGTCCACCCTCTTAGATTCAGAAAGAGTTAGAGCCGCAATTCTTACTTGTATCTCTTTTTATTCTCTATGTTTGCTCATTCTTCTGAGCAGACACACAAGTGTTTCTTATTTCTGTGTTAGATAACCCGCAGAGGGATTGTTCCTTGCAGTGCCCCTCTCGTGAAGGGAAGACCTACTGGTGTAGGTAGTGTTTCTACCCCTTGGTAAAGGGAAGACTTGCTTGGGAGCAAGTGGGTTTGTAATACCTCTCAGGTTGAGAGAATGCCAAGTTCTTTTGGCAGTTAGTGAAATCCCAAGAGGTTACTTGGGGATTGGATGTAGGACTTCCATGTGGGAAGGGCCGAACCAGGATAAAATATCTTGTGCAATTGTGTGATTATTTCCGCCAAGTTTTTCACTTGTTTCACACACACCACACTAAATACTAACAACTTTATTTAGTGTCATCTATTTTCAGATAATTTTAAAAAACGCAAGTCATCCTATTCACCCCCTCTAGGACATCTGTAGTGCCATCTCGATCCAACAAGTGGTATCAGAGCAAGGTCTTCTTAGAAGAATCGAAAGATTTAAGAAGAGATGGCAGCTGAAGACCACAACTATGAAGCACAGTATGTTACAAGGCCACCATTCTTTGATGGTGAGAATTACCAGTATTGGAAAATGAGAATGGAATGCTTCATTCGAGGCACATACTTTGATCTGTGGCAGGTAATAGAACAAGGTGATTTTACTGTACTTGCTGATGGAACTTCTGCATTATCTATAGCTGATAAAAGAAACATCTCTCTAAACTATAAAGCCAAGAATTATCTATGTTGTGCTTTATCTAAAAAGGAGTTCAACAGATTATCTTTTGTAGAACTGCTAAAGAAATGTGGGATAAACTACAAGTAAGCTATGAAGGAACTGATATAGTAAAGCTAACTAGAATAGATATTCTTGTCTCCCAATATGAACAATTCAAAATGCTTCCTAATGAAAACATAACCCAAATGTATAATAGATTCTCAAATATAATAGGAGATTTGAGTTCATTAGGTAAAATTTTTACTAATGAAGAAACAGTAAGAAAAATTCTAAGATCGTTAACTCATGCCTGGACCCCTAAGGTCACTGCTATTGAAGAGGTATATGATCAAACAAAACTTTCTATTGATAAAATAATTGGTTCTTTAATGGCTCATGAAATTAATATGGAAAGATTTTTTGAAAGCTCTTCGAAAAAGAAAATGCCAAATGCTTTGAAAGCTGTAGATTCTTCTTCCTCTGAGGATTCAAAAGAGAAATCAGATGACAGTGATAACAAAGCTATGCTGTTTAGAAAACTCCAAAGGATTCTTGCCAAGAAGAAGAAGTTCGGGTCGAAGAGATACTTCAAAAAGGAAAAGAAGAAAGAACCAACTTGATATGAATGTAATCAGCCAGGACATTACAAATCAGATGTCCTAAGCTCAAGAAGAAAGATCCAGCTGAAAAAGAAAGGTAAAGAAAGGAAGTCCAAAAAGTACAAAAAGAAGGCAATGGCAGCAGTATGGGATAATGAAGAAGCCACAAGTTTAGACTCTTCAAGCTCAGAATCAGAAGAAGAAGAAAAAAAAGTCAATCTAGCCCTCATGGCAGGACTGGACCAGGTAAGTTCTGAAACCTCATTTACATCATGTTCTGAATCTGATTCTGATAGCCTAGAAGATGCATTCAATGATTATATGAAAAGTATAAAACAATAGTTAAACAGATGAAAATAGTTAAGTTAAATTTACTAAATCAAGAAAAAGCCAACACCTTTCTAAAAAATGAAGTAGAAAGATTAGGACAAAATTTAACTGAAACAAAAAGATCAAATGAACTACTGTGTGAAGATTTAAAAGTTAAAAATAGTATAATCATGGAAATTGAATCAAATCTAAAAAAATTAAAAGATGAAAAAAATTAAGAGAAGAAAATAACTATCTAAGAGCTACCATAGATAGGATTAGAAACTATAAAACATACTTAGTTGTAAAACTGAAAGGTGCTAGAATAGGTAAAAAGAAGTATGGTGTAGGATATACACCTCCTGACAATGTAGAAGAAATTGTGTATCCTGAAAAATACCCAACTCCTAAATTTGTGAAAGAAAAAGAAATTAAAAATCCTAGAAAGGTCAATCAGTATGTTTACAAACAAAAATTAAAATCTAATAACACCACACATGCAAGAAATGCATATGATTTATGTTGTTGTCACTATAATTAACTAGGACACCAATTAGCACCTGCACAACTAGGCACTTGCATTGGATTCCAAAAACTAACCATCAAGGACCCAAGAAAATTTGGGTACCAAAAGTTACAACTTAAATTTGTTTGTAGGGTCGCCTGAGAACATCCAAATGGTATTTGGATAGTGGGTGCTCAAGGCATATGACAGGTGACAGAAAACTGTTTACAAGTTTTAGAGATGAGGTTCGTCAAGTCACTTATGGAGACAATGGAAAAGACAGTGTTAAGATGTGGAACAATAGGAACAGAAGAAAAAGATTTGATAGAAGATGTTATGTATGTAGAAGGATTGAAGCATAATCTAATTAGCTTTAGTCAACTGTGTGACAAAGGTCACTTGGTAAGATTTCATAATGATAAGTGCATTATTCAAAAGAATGAAAAAACAGTCATTGAAGCACTAAGAGTCAAAATCTGTACACTCTACAATTGGCAGAATTGAAAGAAATTAACTTATGTCTTGCAAGTACCAAGAGTGAAGAGACTGACTTATGGCACAGAAGACTAGAATATGCAAGCACATCAGTGATCAGGAAATTAATCATGCATGATCTAGTTGAAGGTCTTCCAAAGCTTAAACTAAAGAAATCTGGAATCTGTACAGTATGTTCAAAAGGAAAGCAAACCAAGACATCATTTCAGTCTAAGAACTCATTCACATGAATTTGTTTGAACCTATAAGAAGAGTAAGTCTTGGAGGAAAAGTTTATGGCTATGTAATTGTGGATGATTATTCAAGGTACACTTAGGTATTATTTATGGAAGCCAAATTAGAAACATTTTCAGCTTTTCTAAAGTTCAGTAATTAGTACAAAAGAACCAGAAATTTTAGATAATTTGTATTAGATCTGATCATGGTGGAGAATTCAAGAATGAAGAATTTGTCAGATTCTGTGAAGAAAATGGCATAGAACACAATTTCTCTGCACCAAGACACCTCAACAAAATGGAGTAGTAGAAAGGAAGAATAGAACATTGCTGGACATGGCCAGAACAATGCTTACAGAATACAATCTACCAAGATACTTCTTGGTAGAAGTAGTCAACATAGCCTGCTACATTATCAACATGTGTATGATCAGACCAATTTTGAAGAAGACACCTTAAGAGCTATACAAGGAGAAGAAGCCAAACATCAGCCATCTTCGACCCTTTGGTTGTAAGTGTTTTATTTTGAATAATGGTAAAGATAATTTAGGGAAATTAGATGCTAAAAGTGATGAAGGTTTTCTACTAGGATATATCTCTAAACCTAGAGGATATAAAGTGTTTAACAGAAGAACTTTAACTATAGAACAATTAGTTCATATTTTATTTGATGAAACTAACCCTTATATTAAAAAATAGAAGAAGAAGAAGAAGTTGTGAATTACACACTAAATATCATGTTAAACAGGCCTCGGGTAAGCTTGGAAATATGCGTCCAACACAGAGAATGCACTTAAAAATGCAGGACACAGTCAAAATAGGCGAAACAGTGAAAAATCCAAATCGCGTACACATGCCTGGCCGCGTTAATGATCGAATCGCGTCGAAAGACATGGACGCGTCTACAGAAAACCATTTAATAAAACGTGGGTGGGAAAAATTTCTGAAACGCATCTGGGCTAGCTGTCGCGGTTCAGAGAGGCCCAGACTCCCAGGCAGCGCGCAGACCCACGCGTGGCATGGACTGGTCAGTGCCAGAATTGCATCCTGGTGCACGGACACCTTTCATGGGATTGTGTCGCTCATGGGCGACACGATACCAGGCCCTTGAAATGCGTCCTCCTTCCTGGACGCGGTTCAGGGTCCAGACCGAAAATGAAGAAAAACCAGAACTCAGGGGGTTCGATCCATGCAACGCTTACATCTCCTAAACTAGGGCTTTTCGGACAAATGTCTCAACATGAAAGTTGTTGGGAACATGACAGAGGAGAGAACTATGATTTTTAAATAATTTTAAACGGCCTCGAGATGCATGATAAATTGACTTGAACAGGAAAAGTCTCAGACATGCGCGACTTTGGAAAAACGTCTATAACTCTACATGTACTCATTGGAATTCAATGAAATCAGTGGGAAACAAAAGTTAACTTTATTCTCTACACATTGGTATAAGATATGTTAAGGTTTGACCCGAGAAAACCTATGTTCTAGGTTGATGAAGTCTCATTCTTCAGAAATTTGTTGTTCAAACCACTGTTTGAAGAACGCCTAATACTCCGTGTATACTGCACAAAAATTGGGCATTCTAGTTGGGTGAGGAAGTAGACTTGACCCTCTTTCCAGGGGTATAAGCCTTGCAAGGTTTGGTTATGGTTTGACTCACCTTTGGTCGACCACAAAAAGGGTTGTCTGCAGAGGTTGAAGCAGAATGCAGCAGGGAAGAAGCTCCGAGTTGGGGCAGTTTCCTCCTCCCTTGGGTCCTCAAGACCAACCTCCCATGACCCCAACAATGTATATTTTCGTCCCCTAGGGTTTGGTGAAGAGTATTTAAGCAACCATGGTGTTTAGGAGTCCTATTGTGACAAGGAAACTATGGTTGCGGTTTTGGCTTATTAGTTTCATATTTTGAGGATTTCTTCCTCCATTTGAGTGTGTGAGGCATTAGGAAACCTCCCACCATAGTTAAGCATGAATTTGGGTTGCCAAGAATGCAAGATCTCTTCCCAATTCAACTCCAATTACCTCTTCCTAATTTCAGCTTATTTAAGCTACGAATTTCCATGCATTTTCTTGCTTCATTTGATTTTTGGGCCAAATATTGTCCATTGGCCCAATTATGATATTGGATCATTAATATATAATGTTGGAAATCTCTCTAACATTTTTATTTAATTTATGATTGCGTCGTATTTCCGTGTTAACGGTTTTCCGACTTGTTTCCTAATTTGGATAATCGGTCATAATAACTCTTAAACCTAGCCCAAATAATTTTTATTAACCCAAATTTCTTGATGGGTCATTAGAGGATATTATTTGAATTCCGTATATGATTTTTATTTAATTTTCTGACTCAACCGAGTACGTGTGATAATAATTTTTCGACTTATTCATGAATTACGATAATAAGTCGTGAAACACTTTAAACATGGGTAATCTGATTTTTCTCTTCACAAATTTCTTTTTGAAACATTTATTAATAATGTTTGGGGTCGATTTATAATTTTTACATAATTTTCCGATGTGTTTTAGCACATACGATAGAGGTACGTATGTTTTAAATAATCTGATATTATAGAAATTAGTTATTTCCATTTATTCAAATTTTTACTTATGAAATTTTCCGGGGTGCTACAACTTTTGTATTTTCTTTCCTAAAATACTCTTATCCTCTACCCTCCATTACTTTTCTTTATTACTTTTTTATTGTACTATGTGCTACCATCTATGTTTTACTATGTAGATGCTACTATCATATTAATTTTTATTATGAAATATAATGAGGTTATGAAATATAATATTCATATTATTTTTTACTGTATGGTACCATCATATTTATTTTATTATACTTTATGCTACCTTATTTTTGAAATATCATTTGCTACCATATTTTTGTTATATCATATATATCACTGTTTTGCTATGTAGATGCACATGAAGATTAAATAAATGATATTATGACTACACTATATGCTATCATCATATTAATTTTATTATGAAATATAATCAGGTTATGAATTATAATATTCATCATTAATTTTTTTAATATATTATGCTAGCATCATATTTATGTTATTATACTTTATGCTACCATATTATTGTTATATATTTTTCATTATTATTTTCCTATTAAATAAATATTTTGTTAATAACTTAAATTTTACACGTCTAAATAATAGATCCTTCCCGATTTGCACAATCACCCATCACTTAATTATAAACTATCACGTGATGATGCACATAATTTGAAAAAATGTCAACCATTTGTTCTTTTTTTTAATACTAACTTTGCAAGTTTAAAATTAAATTAAATATTCATATTTTTCTGGAAACAAATGGACAACATTTACTCTGCTTTACGTTATTTAAGTCCTATAAATTTAAGACATCTATGAGAATATAAAAGCTAAAAAAAGATTCTATATCTTTCAAACATGCATTTCATAAAAATTACCACAAAGAACTTAATTTACATAAATTTCACATCATCATATACAACAAAAGTATTTTATTTACATCAATTACACATCATTATCCTACATATAATGAGTCTGAATGTACAACAAGAGTCACAATCCGCCCATGATATACAAAACATGAGAATATGATGTCTCTTATAAGCCTTTCATTTAATTCTTGTCTCCCGATTGAACAATAATACATCCCTGCAATTGTAAGAAAAACTATCAATACATGTAACCAACAAGGAATAAAATCTAAATTGATGTACAATAACATTAATTGATTACCTGTGTCAACGATTCTTCCTTTAACATAACCATAGACTATGTGAGTTCCTGTACAAAAAATACTGAAAGTAATAGTTTACTTTTGTAGTTTTTGGGCTCAGAATTTCAAATCCGCATTTTCAACAGGGTTGCCTAATTGACCATCCAATTGTTGAATTAGATAAAATAATTCACTCATCATTGCCCAGTGCCCACACATTGTCACAAGTGAAGTCACCTACTACACTACTATGATACATTTGTAAATGCATACACAAATATGGGGTTGTATCATTCATGCCATCCTACCAATATAATGCAGGTATTGACAAAAGATATTATAGTACGAGGATAACTTGTCATTTGTGAAATATGTGGCTTTTATCAGAACACCTGCATATAATCAACATTTGTATGACATAAGAAAATTTGTTAAGTGTCAAAATAACTAAGTAGACAAATACTTCAATGCACTATTACATGGGATTAAGGATGTGAAAAGGTAACTTAACATGATAGCATAAAAGCAGAATAATAAAGCACATGAAAAGGTAACTTAACATGGATCCAACCACAGCATATGCTAAAAAATAATAATATGGTTACAATGCTAGCCATTCTCTAAACAAACGTGTGACATCAGTACGAATGGTGAGTGCACAGCCTTTGAACCACACAGCGAGAGGGTTTAACTGCAACACAATTATGCAGTTAGAAATATACAAGGAACATGATTAAGTAACGAGTTAAGATAGAGGTGGAAGATTGCAACCTCAAAATATTGCTGCCAAACTAGCTCGAATGCAATTATTTGCCTAGTATTCGCATCCCATTGGAATCCGCCAACATTAATTAGGTTCTCAGTAATGCGATAATAAGTTTTATAGAAAGTAAAACGATGATAGAAGTAACATAGTGGCCAATTCAACCCAAATTCTTCATTGAACAAGTACTAGACCATTTCCCATCCATCACTATTGAGAGTTCCTCCCACTACTTTGTGTAGGTTATATTCTTCTCTAATGAGGTATACTAGGAGAAAATCTTTCTCGTCATCCCACAATGCACCTGAGTTGAATTATGCATAAGGATATCAGTTTTCAAAGTACATAAGAAGTAAAGAAACATTACAAACGTGTTAAACAAAGTGTGCTGACAATAAGTAGACAAAATGACAAAGAAAGGATGCTAAGAACATAGCAACGTAGGTGTTAGCTTGACATCCTAGTCGTGTAAGACCTAATTGTTCGCCCGTATTTGTGTAGCAATTTGTGTGCTTAGAATCTTCCCAGCTTACATGGGTCGTCCGGAGGAACATCCTCCTCCTTAGCATTATCCATTTGGCGTAGGTTGAAGTAGTAGTCCTCCCATGTTCATGTCAGATGAAGTTGTGGACAACGCAACATGCAAGAACAATCAGCACTTGTACGTGAAAAGGATAACAATTGCCCTCCCTCAAAGTCTGAAATCTATTCTTAAGCACCCCAAAACAACGTTCCACACAGTTGCGAAGTTGGGCATGGCGATGTTTGAACTTGTCGCGCATATTCTTGTATGGGGCATTACCACGATTTTGGTATTCTGAGATATGGTATCGTTCGCCACGATAAGGTGCCAAGAATTTGTTAAGTGCAGAATGATTATCTAGAGGGGGGTGAATAGAGAATCTTCAAAATTATATGCCAATTTGAAAAATAGAATCAGTGAAATTTAAAAACATATTAAGTGAATGACTCACAACACAGAGAAACACAAACCACACAAGAGAGAGTAGAAATTTTAAGGTGGTTCGGCTCCAATGAGGAAACCTATGTCCACCCCTCACCAAATCAGTGAGGCTGCACTACGAGGACAACTGTGTGAAACTCTCACACAACTACTGATTCACAGCATCCACAAATCCGCTTACTCGCAGCTTGAACAACCCGCTGATTCACAGCTTCAAATCTTATGATCCAATCACAACAAGTGAAGGATCAACTTAGTCCACTTCATAAAGAAGCAGACGGCTAACGAAAGTCAAATTTGAAGAAATTGAAAAGTATTGAAGTAGACAGATGTCTGAAGAAGTTTAGAGGTAATCAAACTCTTAGCACAAAAGCTAGTTCTAATTTGAGAACTCTCTAGCTTCAATTCAAACTTTCCTCAGACGAATTCTTCTTCTAATTGCAGCACAAGGATCCCACGTCTCTGAGTCGAAGAAGAATTCTGATCCTCTATTCTCAGTGTTCAGCAACAATTCTTCAAAGTCGCAAATTGTCTTGATCCAGCAACACCTTCTTTCGATTTGAAGCAATGCTAAAATCGCCTGTTCTTCCTGAACACAAATATCAGCCCTCCTCAGTTCTTCACGCTCTCTGATCTCACTTTTCCAAACTGTGCGCAATTTCTTCCAACTGGGACACTTCACTTCTTTTGATCTGATCCCTGGAATCTTCTGCAGTGGGCCCCTTAACATATTCCCAAAAAGTTGAGAGAATCTTTTTGCTGCCAAAGGATGGCATCTTCCAGAAACAAGAGACGTGTACCCGAAGTCCTAACGGACGGGCCTAGGGTCACATGTCCAATACTTATGCGCTAACGGATGCTCTGTTGAAAGATTCTAAGTATTGAAGTGTCGACACATCCACAATGCAGTGTCGACACACACATATACCTGAAGAACAGCATGCGGCCAAGAAATATTCCCATTAGAGTCGACTATTAATCCTTTCAGAGTCGACCTTAATCATAACACTGGCATTCTATCCAACACTGTGAAATAGTGTCAACCTAAGACCTTCATAGCGTCGACCTTATCCCTCTAATAGAGTCAACCTATCCTCCTTTTCGAGTCGACCTGACAGACATGTAGAGTCGACCTTATTTGGAAAAAGTGTCGACCTCATCTGCACTTCTCTTCAAAAAGCTGACTGAAGGCCTGAATAGCGTCGACCTAATCCATATTTAGTGTCGACCTTCTCTGATTCCTTCACTTCATTGCAACATAGGAAAGCCACTAGTGTTGACCTTATCTCCGAGTAGTGTCGACCTTATGTGGTTATATCTCCTCAGTGCATCACTGAAAGAACCATTAGTGTCGACCTATTTCTTGAGGCAATGTCGACCTTAAAGATAGTACTGAATTCTTCACTTGATTCAAATGTGTTATTCCTGTGATACAAATGCCAAGTGTCAGATGTTTATGGATTTTTACTTAGTTTATGACATCATCAAAACTAGGGTGTAGCGTATTGACTGTTCGGATCGTCGTATAATGGGTATGGAGGTCAGTGTGTGGCCAATGACATGTGTAGCAGGTGTTTTCAGCAGGTTGTGAGACTTTGTGGGCCGACAGTTTGGGCCCAAAGCCCTCACTGGTTCACTGTCTGTAAACACGACAGTGAGGAGCGTCGCGTTATGAACGCGATGGTCCTGGGTGTCGCATTCATGGAACCACCATTTTGAGTTGTCATCCGCATGTGCGCCGCGTGTCGCACGCGGGGCGGGCTTGCTGATGTCAGGAGTAGGAAGGCGACAGTCTCCTACATCGCGTTCAGGTTGCGATGGTGGGGTGTGTCGCGTTCCCAACTGAGCTGTGATTTTAAATAGGTTTGGCTGAATAGAGCTTTTGCAACCTCTGCTCTGCCAGGGGAGGTGCTGTGCGGTGGTTTCTGAGTGATTTCGCATTCTAAAGGTGTTTTCGGCGTGTTCTTGCCACAAGGACATTGCGTGGAGTGAGAGAAACGCCGTGTGGGTCTCATTCTTCACATTTTTCGCGGAGGTAGGGAGATTCCACCTCGTTTTACTGCTAGATTATAATTGTGGCGTGTTTAATGTGTGTATTTGCTTTACAAACTATAGATGTCATGCTAGGGCACTCATTAAAGCATGAAAAATGGATGAAAACACTGGCTCACAGGGTTTTTGGGGGAGATCCGGCGAGGGGTACCCGGTTTAGGGTTTCGCCTGTGAAGGCAACGGACCAGGTTGTCGCGTTCAGAACGCGACAGCCCGATCCGTCGTGTTTTGCTTCTGAACGCGGTCTATCGGGGCGTCACATTCAGAAGGCGACAAGGGACCCCATTGCGATAGCAAGGCCGAGGGGCTTTATATGTATGCATGTGGCATGACTATCCGATTATCATGGTTTGTTGTGAATGGATAAGGTAAGTGGTGCATTGGCACCTGTGGCGCTCGGGGAGCATGTCGTTTGTGTGGTTAGTGTGGTGTTGTTCATGCGGTTGACGTGGGGTTTCACGTGGTTTATGCGGTGTGCACGTGGTTCGTGTGTGCGTGGCGAGTAGTACGACGCCTACTGTGGTTACCTCTTCAGTTGGGAGCCCTAGGTTTTGTGTTGGCCAGGCACGTGAGTGCTCGGGGCTTGTCCTGGTACTGGGTACCGTCAGGGTCTGTGTCGTCTTCCTGGACACCATCACTCTTGTGTAGAGTAGTACATCTGGCTGAGGGAAAGACGGCAGTGGGATAGCGACTTGTCAGAGTTTGTGTTTTGTCACTTGTAGCGTGCTCGTGGTTGGGGGTTACGGACACCAGTAGACGTACTGAGCCCCAGCTAGTCCTGTTTTCCAGTGCCTCACTTTAGGGAACTTGGGCCAGAGTCCCTAAAGGTGCCAGGAATGGGCTTGTGGCAGTGTGGTATGCAGGAGTGGTGTTCGTTGGTCTCCACAGTTTCTTGACTTGTGTTTAGTGGAGCGGTAGCTAGACCTTTCGCCCGTGGCTGCGAGACTGAGAGGTAGATCTGTGTGGTTTGTCTGAGTCAGTTACTGGTGTCGCGAACTAGTCTTCTTGACTTGAGTTTGACATTTTCCTGCTTTAGGACATACACCTGGTTGAGGTTTGCCGTTTATTTAATTAATGTTGATTTATATTAAGCAGCAGGCGGTAAGTGATATTTACAATGTTAATATATCCTGCTAGCTAGTTTTATAAATTGTTAGTGTAGCTTCCTGCTTTGTTTCTTGTATTGGTTTGCTCGATTTCTAGGGGGATTTCCCTACTAAGCTAGTGACTCGTGAGGCTCACCCCTACCCCTTTCAGGTGAAGGAGATTAGGAGACTTCGCTTCCTTCGTCTAGTTCTGAGCCGCACCGTTGTGGAGGGTCTGCACCACCAGCAGTGAAATTTCCTTTTCGTTGTACACCTCGGGGTATGCCCTAGGTTGTTGTTGTATTAGTTTGGTTACAGTTGAGGAATTGGCTATGTATATTTCATGTAAATATTTGTGAGATTGACAATCTTATATATATTTGAGTAGTTTCCTTTATATTTCTACGGACTTGTGAATGGTATCCCTTGCAAGACTTCGGCCCGCTCGCGAAAGGCGGAGTCGTGTCAGGCTCATTATTAGGTTAACGGGTTTGAATGACGAGGACCGTTTCACAGGAACACAACAATCTCCCCCTTTTTGATGATGGCAACATTTAATCATAGAAGTTTATACTTTTAAATATGTTCATAAACAGGAAACATTAGTCCACTAAACCATTCACAGAAGTAAACAAGCCATCCACACAAGTAAAACATACAATCACACAGATCCATTGCAATTGAACATACTTTAATGATATCATTCCACATAACAAGGATTTTACAAAGATCACCAATCATCAAAGAACAAAAAGACAAGTAACATAGTTATATCCAACTATAAACCACCATAAACAAAACATCCATAAAACATCCAACAAACATCTATGACCATCTCTCCCCCTTTGACATAATCAAAAAGAAGAAATCATGAAGAAGTTGGAGGTGGCTGTGGAGGGAACAGCTTGTTCTCAACTTAGGACAGTCGGAAGTGGATATCACTGTAGTGGTCCCGAAGAAGGTAATCTATTGTATTGAACTTGAGACTCAAAAATTCTTTCAAGTTTGCAAACTGATTATCTATCACCACTGGCACATTATCCACTCCATGAGGCATGGTTGGTGCAATTGCTGATGAAGTAGCTTGATTACTGTCTGCAGACTCATTGATGTCATGCAACTTCCAAACCTGATTAAATTCATCTCTCACTAGTTGAAGTTTTTGAGAGATATCTTCATGATAGCCTCTCAGAATGTTCATTCTTTAAGAGATTTGTTGAATTGTCTGAACTAAACTAGGAATGTCATTAATCTTATCACCTCCTCGTTGCAATAATTTTCAATGGTCTGGACTTTGTCATATATTTTTGCTTGTGTATAAGAAGCTTTATTAAACACATACCCAATTGTCTTCACCAACTGATCAGATCTGACTGCTGTAAATCTGTAAATTTGTTCTTGCTTGTCAACATTTTCATTAAGCCTCTCCTCAATACTCTCCACCCAACTATCAAACTGCAAAGCTTGTTGATCAATTTTGGTGTGCAGTAGAGCAAGAGAGTTGTTTACAGCAGAGAATTGATCTTGAAAAAAGTTGAGAAGTCCAGATGGGATTTGAGCTTCTGCTGAAGATGAGGAAGGAATATTGTAACACCCGGAAATTCGGTAATTGGAAAATTAGAAATAAATCGAAAACGATAAAATCAATATTTATGAAATAGCAAAAATGCACGTGTCATTATCATACATACAAAAACCCATTAGAAAAATTTCATAAAAATCATAGTTCAACTCTAAATAATACTCCCTAATGACCCACAGAGAAATTCGTGCAAAGGAAAATCAGATGGTCTAAGTTTAAGGTGTTTTGCGACTGAGTATGTAATCAGGGAATAAGTCAGGAAATCATTATCACACATACTTAGATGAGTCAGAAAATTAAATAAAAATCATAGATGGACTTAAAATAATATCCTTTAATGATCCATCAAGAATTATGGGTCAATAAAAGTCATTTGGGATATATTTAAGAGTTAGTGTGACTTCTTATCGTAATTAGGAAATAAGTGAGACAACACATTATCAGGTGTATAAAATGAGATCATAAACTAAATGAGAAATTTATGGTGGACTCCAAACAATATGAGGGGATAGTCCATAAAAGGAATCGGATCAATGGACAACTTATGTCACATGAACAAATTCAGGTATGAAAATAGTAAATAAATAACTTTCGTATTATCGGAATGATAGAACTTACGTACCACTATCGTACATGAGGAAACACATCGGAAAATTCCATAAAAATTATAAACCAACCCCAAATATTATCCCTAAGTATTCCACAAAGGAATTCGTGCAACGAAAAATCTGATTGGTCGAGTGTACGTCACACATGACCAAGTTAACCGAATTAGGAAACTAAGTCGGAAAATTGTTAACACGGAAAAATAACCCAACCATAAATTAAATAAACTTATTGGAGAGACTTCCAAAACCATGTATTAATGACCCATTAACAAGATTGGGCCAATGAAGTACTATTGGCCCAAGGATAAAAATTTGGACAAGAAAATACCCAAAAATTTGTGTATGTAATTATGTAGTGATTAGGGAGGGCAAATTAGGGTTAAAATTAGTGGTAATGGCCATGCATGGCAACCCAAATCATGGTCAACCCTGTATGACACCTTCCCATGGTGTAGCTACCTCATTTGGGTGAGAAAATCCCAGATTTTGGAAAGTAGAAAGCAGAATTCGTAGCCCCCTTTCCTAGTCCCATTAGGACATGTAAATAGACCCTAAATCTATAAGAACTCGTCACTAAACTCTTGGGGAAGGTTTGGCAATGAGTTGGGGTCGTTTGGAGGTGGGCTAGGGCTTCAGAGGAGGAGGAGAAAGGCTGGGAACCGGAGCTTCACCCCCCTTCATCCTCTGCTGCGTCCAGAACGTCGACTGGTCTTAGATCTTCATAAAGGTAGGTGTTCTCGGGCCAAGATTAAAGAAAACCCACACCATCATGTAGATCTTCAAGTCTAGGTTCATTTGCACTTGGTTTGGCTAATTTTCATGGAGTATACATTGTGTATTCATAGTTGTCCCTAAGTCTCGCACAGTTAGGGCTTTTCCCATTCTTCTCATCGTGCATGTGATTTGATACCGAATTAGACTAAACTTCCTTCATGAAAGTTCTTCTAACTGTAGTCATGATCATTGTTTATGTTGGACGTTTTGTCCAAAAGTCTTTTGTTAGAGATTTATAAGCATGGTAAGAGAGTCGCTGCATGATACTGCGATTTCGGGCTGCACTTAGCTTTATGTTCTTCATATATTTCTCGGGATTCAAGACTGAATTAGATCAAACCCCCAACATTAAAGTTCTCCTACTAGTTGTCCTCGTCATATTTGTGTTGAACATTTTATCTAAAAGTCATTCGTTAGAGAGTTATAAGTGGGGTAAGTAAATCACTGCATGAGATGTGTTTTCGGGTTACACTTGACCTATATGTTTTCTGGGATGGCCTCTAGTGTCGACACTACTTGATCCAGTGTCGACACACTATCCTAATTTGGACCAAAAGGTTATCTGGGAAGGCCTCTAGTGTCGACACTACTTGATCTAGTGTCGACACACTGTCCCATACTGGCACAAAAGATTTCTGGGAAGGGTCTCTAGTGTCGACACTACTTGATCCTGTGTCGACACTACTTGATCCTGTGTCGATACCCTGTATAGACCTGTTGACTGGGTTCTCTGGGAGCTGGGTCTGGTGTCGACACTACTTGATCCTGTGTCGACACCCTGTACAGACCTGTTGACTGTGTTCTCTGGGAGCTGGGTCTTGTGTCGACACTACTTGATTCTGTGTCGACACACTTGACCATTTCTTCATCATTTTGCCTTGTGTTTGAAGCATTGTGTCGACACCAGTAGGGGGTGTGTCGACACTACTCTTGCAAAAAAAATTCCATGTCTTGGGTCTGATCGTTACATGATGTCTACTAGCATGTGCATGATGTTATATAGTATGCATGGACCTAAAAGAAATCAACCCATTGAAAAATGGTAATGATATGAATATGATTCTAATGTGTAATTGTGATTGACCTTATGTTCATTGGATTATCTTGTGATCTTACTTATTGTCAATTGATATGATAAGAATATGATATGAATGTGGGGATAAATACATGTTAGTATGGACTTGTTAGTGGAGTTAATATCATGATTTGCATATGAGTTTCAATAGCTATATGTTTTTCCGATGTTCAATTAATTATTTATCAATTGCATACATGTTAGGAAAGATCCGTGACACGTCACTTACCCATTTGCACGATTAGGCACACCCTTCTTGGGGAATTGAGAGCTCTCTGCCGGTCATTCCAAATCGGCAAGACTAGCGATCTTTTCCTTAAGACCTTCGTAAGTCTCAGCTCTCTATGGATTCCCACATAGAGGCCGAGCTGGTTGTACCATGAAGTACCCTGGAGATAGAGAGCACATGTTCTGCATACGATCTGTCATTAGTCATCCTCATGTCAAGACATTAATGAATTATGAAACATAAGATACGTCGTTATACTGCCCTTTTGTTCTCTTGAGCTTTTGTCATAACTTTACTCTATGAATGATCATGTCTTTCTTACTATGAGCTTGTCATTGAAACTCTGTGGCCATAATATGAATATGTAGTTTGGCACAATATGGGACTTCGGTCCATTTGACTAATGCCTGTGCAATAGGGGCCCTGTCTGGTCCTGGGGAGGAGCGCCCCAACGTACTTATTAACCGCGGGAGTATGGACTTGTGGTGCGTGGCATGGCACTAATACTATATGCAAGAGTTGTGAAAATTGTGCCTTTGTTTGATATGATAAGTTTGATTTGATATGATGTGATAAGATTTGATAAGATACGTCTGACCATGTGAATACATGATATCTGTACGAATATGGCCAATCCCTTTTGATATCATCCTATTCTTGAAATATATGTCCATTGTATATGCAATTCGATATTTGATTTGATATGTCATCTGTTCTATTCCTCTATTCAACTTGTTAGAAAAGCATGCATTGTCATCATATTCATGTGTATATCTGCCTACTTAAAAATGTTAATCATGTATATTAGTGCCCGCACAATATTGAGATGTAAATCCTACTGAGCTAGTTCGCTCACCCCTATCATCCTGTCCTTTTCAGGTAGTGATGAGGAACCAGACGAGACTGATGGGTCAGGGCAAGAGTGATGAGCAACCACCATATGAGGAGTTGATAGTCTAGGAATAGTTGTTTGAGTTGTCGATGTATTAGAGAAACATTTTCATTTGAATAATGAACCCTTTTCAGTGAGTCCTTCTTATGTAAGGTTGTAACTAGTGGATTGAAATGGAATAAAGAGTACCTTGGATGACGTTATTAAGGTCTCAAATGTGTGGTTATATGTAATTGTTACTCTGTGTTACTCAACTATGATATGTCTATTTGTATCGTTCACGTCTCCCGGTATTTATTCCGTTGCTAAATATCGGGGCGTGACAAATATCATGCACAGATGGAAAATGTTCAAAAGGAGGAAGATGAGGAGGTGAGAAGTGAGGAGGATCTAATCCTAGATCATCAGCTGTATGGATATGAATAGGAGAGGGAATAGGTAGATTCTCTTCCAACTGAATATTCTCATGGACAACATCTTCCTGAATTCTCTGCTCTTTGTCATCTTGCTGAGGCTGGTCCATACCCAAATTCTCATCAACATTTCCTGGGGTGCCAAATTAAACTTCATAAATTTCTCAATGTGAGCCAAGTCGTATGTGTGAAACTTAGCTATTTTCTGAACTTTGGTAGAACCCAAGGGGATATTCAACTGCTGAAATATTGAGGACAAGTGAGCTGCATATGGCAGACTCTTTCTCAACTCCGGCCTGATTACCGCATGAAGCAATTGACAGATGATGGATCTTTGCTCTTTGGGACACTTCATGAAATTTCAATGTTGTGTGATAACACAAGCACAATCAACCTGACCAAGAATCCAATTCAACATTCAAGAACCAAGCACATTGAGGTCGGACATCATTTCATCAGGGACCATGTAAGTAATGGAGATATTTTACTTGAATTTGTATCTACAGATAATCAATTTGCTGATATATTTACTAAACCTCTCCCTGAAGATAGATTTACTTCAATAAGAAGAGAAATAGGTATGTGCAACCCTGATTAAAATTTTACTCTTTACTGCACTGAATGTTACATTCATTATAAAATTTTCTAAGTCTTGGAACTTCCACTTCTCGAAAGTAGGAGTTTTGTTCTACGACTCATATGAAGTCGGAGTTTCGGTACTGCGACTCCCATGAAGTCGGAGTCCGTTACTGCGATTCTCATGAAGTCGGAGTTGTCCACTGTGACTCTTATGAAGTCAGAGTCTATATTTATTTAAAAAAATATTTAAGATTTTATTTAAAGGTAATTAATTGTAACCGCTCACTCATTTAATCACAGCCGTTCATCTCCTCATCTATGGCCCGTTACATATTCCCCTTTATTTATTAGACCTTTTCTTCTCCCTTTCCAAATCACCCTTTTAAAACGTCTCCAACTCTCTTGTCATCTTCCTCCTAGTTCCCGCGCGTGTTCTTCACCCTGACGAAACCGTCTTCGAAGCCTCTATAGAATCTCTCCATTTCTCTGAAGAAAGGTAGGTTCTTTAGCCTCTGTGAACCTTTTCGACATGTCCTCTATCATCCTTCTTAGTCTCTTTCTTCACTTTTGTCTAGATGACCTCATCTAGGGCTCTGGAGGGAACCTTCTTCACCCCTGAGCAGTTCCAGAGGTTGTCTTCATCCAAGGCCTCCATTTGCCCAGGAAAAGTAGTCGACTTCAGTCAGTTAACGAGTAGGCTAGGTTGGGTAGAAGAAACCCTATCAGCTATGGGCTGGTCGAAGCTTCGCCAGATTTGTGAACCGTCATTTGACGGTGCACTAAAAGCTTTCTACCTTTCCCTCCAAGTCACAGCAGATGGTTCAATCATAGGCTCTGTGAAAGGCACTATTGTTATAGTTTCTAAGGATCTATTGGTGGAGATTTTGGATTGCCCCAACTCTGGACACACAATCAGTGAGTCAGTGTCCATGGAGAAGCAACGGTTAAGGGTGATTGGCAGCCTGTGGTCTATCTCTAAGAAAGGGAACCTGGTGAACGAGCTATCTGCAGATAAGAGGATTCTGCACTCTATCATCACCACCATCATTACCCCTAGGGCAAACACCCACTCTTCCATCATTACTAGAGATGGGAGTTTACTTTTTTGGGCAGTTCAGAGGCACAGGGTCAACTTGCCTTCCATCATTTTGGAAAGGATGACAAGTTCTAAGAATTTGCAGGAGTTCCTTCCTTATGGACCCCTACTGACCCTCATTTTTAGAAGATTTGAAGTTGAACTGAATGATGAAATATCTGTGGCCGTGAAGGAGAAGATTGGGTTCTCCACCTTGAGGAGAAGCCACTATACACTGGAGGACAAGGCACATAACTTTTGGACAAAGGACTCTGTCCCTCAGTGCTCTCATGAAATATTTCCTGTTGAGGCACAAAGTTCCTCTTCTCTTCCTCCAGTTCAAGCTCCTGAAATCAGTAGAGAAGAAGTCAGAGAAGAAGCACCTACGGTAGACCAAGAAGAAGTTCAGGATCCAATCCTCTCCCAAGAACAAGATGCTCCTGAAGATACAATCAACTAAGTTCTAAGGGACTTAAGGTGCAAGGGAGTGGCTCAGGAAGAAGAAATCCCAAGTTTCACACCATTGGAGCCTTCCTATGAGGAATACCACCCAGTCTCTCCACCCCATGTTGAGACCCGGCCAAGGTCTCAGGGGGAGACTAGCAGACATATGGATAATGTGTTGGAGTTAATCATGAAGCAACATGAGATGATGTCTGTACTGCAGATGCAAATACAACATATAGACATCAAGTTTGATTTTATGTCTGAACAGGTCCAGCAGATGAAGGACCTATTATTACAGTTGGTGTGCCAACAAGGCACTAGTGGATCTCATGTTCCCCCATCCACTCAATAGCAGCAACAGCAGCAGCCTAAGTGGTTCCACAGCCAGCAAACCTAGCAGATCAGTCTAGTGTGGATCCTGCAGAAGGGCCAGATCAGACTCAGCAGTAACCAGTAGAGCAGCAACATCAGTCTCAACAGGAGTCAATTTCTGAGCAGCCTTTGAAGCCTCAAGATCAGTCAGCCTATGGAGGTAGAAGCCGATCCCAAAGTCAAAACTTTTAAGAGAGGGGTTGGAAGGAAACTCCTAAAATCTAGTCTCCCAGTTTTCCCCTCTCAACCCTTAACTATCTCTTCTCCTCCTGCTACTGATCCTACACCTCCTCCTACTTTTGAACAACCACCTCCATTCCCTCTCAACCTATTCCCTCAGTCTCATCTCATCCTCCTCCCTCAGCTTCTCACTTCCACAAGTACTTCACTTTCTTTGTATCCTATGAAGTACACTTTCCAGCCTGACAAGATAAACACATCCACTCTTCACACCTTAGCTCCTCACTTTTTCTCCTCTCTTCCTACTACATCAATTCCTTCTTCAGGCAGATCTACTCTTTCACTTGCTGAAATTGTACCCAGTGTGGTACTATCATCAAGAGTAGGGCGCTAGTTGAAAGATAATTCTAGTGCTCTTCTTCCCCCATTCTGGTATGCCTTCATCTATCATTTTGAGCATCATATGAATCTTTTCAAGGAATTCCTTTCCATTAAAGCCTTTCTGGAAGTCCATGGGATGCCAGGCTACAAATTTGAAGATCGGCTCCCTACCTTGCTTAAAACTTCAGAAGTTCAACTGGACGATGTGTATCTCATCACACAGAAAAGCCATTGTCTATCTCCTTCAAAATTCTTGAACCAATACCTTGGTGAAGCCGCCAAATTTCAAGTTACTCAAGCTAGGAACCAATTTATGGATGTTCCCCTTCACCTCAATCTTATTTTTTGATCTCTTGGCAACCTCCTAAAAGAGCTCCAAATCAAATACAACAGAATGAAATAGTTTAATGAATATAGATTCTGGATGGGTTTTCCAGATGTGAATAAGGGGCAGTGGGATATGATTCTCAATGGGCAAAGAGAAATTTCTCCATCAATGACCATTGGATTGCCCTCTAGGCTGCATCCCAGCCTGGTAGGTGCCATTTCCTCCAGGAAACATTTTTCTCAAGTTGTCTTCAATAGACACATTCGGATAGCAGCCAGATTCAGGATTAATTACAACATCAAACTTTCATTCCATCGGTTTGCTCTCATGCAAGCCCCCAAGAACTCTTAGCACATGCTAGATTTCCAGCACAACTTTGCAGAATCTGAGAGGTTGACTGAAGATCAATGGGCAGCAGCTTATCTAGAAGAGCATATAGAATGCCAGAAAATGAAGCTATCTCCCTCTGTCTATCTCTGTAAAGGTTATGAGACACTTTGGAAGTCTGTCTCCACAAATGGAAACAAGGTATCTTGTCTACTATCAGGCAAAGGAAGCTACTCACTCCCAAGGACTACACTGGAATATAATTGTTCATGAATTTCTACACCTGGCAACATCTAAGAAGTTTGTTCCCCTTAAGGGTACCCTGCGCAGTGACAACTTTTGTAGAAGAATCAGCTGGTTTTATCGCAGGCACATTAAGTCTTATAGGAAAATCCCTTCTATAGGATCCTCCTATAACATAGATATTTCCAAGTTTGAAAATTTCTTCCCTAGAAATGAGAGGAAGCTATGGGCTCTTCTTCAGCCCTTCTTTGCTCAAATCCCTCCTTCCCTCTATCTTCCCAGCTCTTTGTCTTCTTCATCAATGTAAAATGTTTTTCTTTCATATCAACATACGTAAGTTTCTAGCCATCTGTGTGTATGTTCTCTCTCTCTTTGTATCTCATCCTTTCTATTAATGCCACAAAGGGGGAGAAAAAAAGTAAGAAACAAATACAAATATATACAGCCAAACCAAATTTGTTTTCACTAACTATTTAAAAGTTTTTGTCATTAACAAAAAGGGAGAGAATTGTTGAGCAACTATTTCTTAAATATTATTAAACATTTTAAGCACTGTGTTTTTGCTATGACAAAATCTTTTAATATTGTATATTACTTGTCAAAAGTCATACCACAAAAAAAAAATCTAAGTATCAACACTGGATACAAAAATTTCTCTAAGTCCACAACATATACTATGTAGCATACTAACTCCGACTTCAGGAAAGTCGAAGTGTTGCAACATTTGAACGAACTATACTTCGACTTTCGAAAAGTTAAAGTCTAGCAGTACTCCGACTTCTGAGAAGTCGAAGTCTGATAGGTCTCCGACTCTTGTAAAGTTGTAGTCTAGTTGGACTCCGACTTCTTAAAAGTCAAAGTCTATCTGGACTCTGACTCTTGGAAAGTTGAAGTATGACTTATATTGCTCTCACTCTGACTTCTGAAAAGTCGAATTATGTTTATGATGTACCTTACTCTGACTCCTCAGAAGTCGAAGTCTATGTACCTTACTCTGACTCCTCAGAAGTCAAATTCTCTGTCTCATTGCGACTTCTGTATAGTCCAAGTTCTGTATGTATCTAGTCTTTGACTTCGACTCCTTTAAGTCGAAGTATCATATGTCAACTTCTGTGTACTTGTACTTAAATAAGATTTGTATGAACTTGTCATTCCACAGATCCCATGAAATATTAATCTTGTTTATTTCTATGTTTAGTACATTCCAAAGGGATCCTTTACTGAATGAATAACACTTATGGGTCTTACAGAATAATGTTTTTTCTTGCTATCAAATTTAAATATTTTGTTAAGAAAAAGTATATTCTGAACTTTCATATAAAAGAAATCCTTGTTAAAGATTTGAAAGAATTATACAAATTGGTCTCTTGCTTTCTGTCAGAACTTTAGTTCTTTTCTATTTGACAGATGATATATGTTGGTAGGTATAAGAAGTATGGGCTATCTGTTAGAACCCACCTACCATATCTGCTTTTGTCAGAACATTTCTTATTTTCAAGATACAACTGTCTGTCTGTTCTTTAATGCACTGAACATCTGTCCATCCGAGGTTCTTTATACTTTATATATATATCTATCTCACCTACCTCCAAAAGGACAAAGGTACTTGTGCTCCCTTACCTTGTAGACAGTTAGCTACCTGCTGAAGCTTGCAGTCTTTTTTTATAAGCTATTTGATAAAGCCATGAAGCGGCATACATAGCCTGAAGACATTGGGACTCCAAAAGCTGAAGGACTGATGGATATAACAGAAGTCTGAAGATGTCAAATATCCAAGGATCAACGACTATTCTTCAAATGGCTATTTTTCCAACGGATAGTTTTAAACGGCAAGATTCAAGCAATTGAAGCTTATATATAGAAGCTGAAGTCTGGGCTAGAGAATAACACACAAGGAGAAAAACCACAGCACTAAACTCCAATTCAGAGATTGCAAGAATCACCACAAGTCTTCTACTGAAAAGAGAAAGAGTGCTGCTTCAACTCTCGACTTCCAAGCTCTCCTTTTTAGAAGTCTTTTCTTTTGGATGGAATTCTGTAATTGCAGTTCCTTTCAGTCCACCCTCTTAGATTCAGAAAGAGTTAGAGCTGCAATTCTTACTTGTATCTCTTTCTGGTTCTTTGTGTTTTCTCATTCTTTTGAGTAGACACACAAGTGTTTTCTTATTTCTGTGTTAGATAACCCCCAGGGGTTTGTTCCCTGGAGTGTCCCTCCCGTGAAGGGAAGATCTACTGGTGTAGGTAGTCTTTGTACCCCTTGGTAAAGGGAAGACTTGCTTGGGAGCTAGTGGGTTTGTAATATCTTTCAAGTTGAGTGAAGGCCAAGTTCTTTTGGTAGTTAGTGAAATCGTAAGAGGTTACTTGGGGACTGGATTAAGGACTTCTATGTGGGAAGGGTCGAACCAGGATAAAATATCTTGTGCAATTGTGTGATTATTTCCGCTAAGTTTTTCACTTGTTTTACACACACCACACTAAATACTAACAACTTTATTTAGTGTCATCTATTTTCAGATAATTTTTAAAAGCACCAGTAGTCCTATTCATCCCCCTCTAGGACATCTATAATGCCATCTCGATTCAACAGTACTTTGCCATCTACCCTAATTGGCGGCAATCAGTGTTGCTATCAACTTAACAGGTGAGTCCCAATAGTATGTTCCCATGTTCCTTGTGTAAGGCCTGGACACGAGGTGTACGCCTCCTGGCATGGTGTACCAGACGTCGAGAGCATCTCTATCTGAGTGTGTTGTGTGTGTTTGCCATGTTTTGTTTGTATTATGCTTCCCAAGCATCGAGCTGGGCTCTGCCTAGATGACCGACGTAGAGTGAACTCCATCGGTGAGCCTAGATGTCGAGTGCAAATCCATCTAGTGCATTCCCCTAACATTGGTTTCAATCCGATTTCCGTGGGGACCCTTCTCACCGTCCAGAGTCCTAGCTTAGGGGAAAATCGACCGAGGGACCGTGACGAGAGAGACTAGTCTAGCGTGTGCACACAGGGTAAGGGTTGCAGGACTCTATGGTGCCAAGACTCTAAGACACATCCCCTAGCCAATCCCACTTGTTTGCTAGCTTGTTGGTGTTGTGTTGTGTTGTGGTGTTGTTGATCCTGTGAGGTTCCTATGTTGCCGATGCACTCTTGAGTAGAGGCAAGTGTCATGGTACCGATTTTCTACGAGGTTATTTATGGTACCATTAGCTAATTAGTGCAGTGTTAGTTTTTAGTTATATTTTCCTTTCCTGTACTATTTAGTTTGGTTTTCAATAGGGTTGTTGTCCCTACTGGGTCTCGAGTTGAAACTCACTCTTCCCCTTTCAAGTGAGGCTTCGTCTAGTCAGGGTGGTGCAAAGCAAAGTTGCCCTAGTGGGTCTATGTAGCTGCCAGCTATAGAGCCTTTTGGATACATGGTTGTATACCATTTACTTTTCTGTACATAGCTTTGAGATGTATCCCTTTTGTATTCATGGCACATGTTTATATAGTGGAGTTGTGCTTTTCTTTACAGTTATTTAGTATTGTGCATCTCCTCAAACTACTTTCTTTACCCTTCCGAGCTTTGGGTTGTGGGTGGCAGTTCAAGATCTAGGTATACTAGTTACAATCTAGTGTATCGGATCTTGGGTCGTTACACTTACACAGTAAAAGGTAAGTACTTACATACTTATAGAGTTACGCATGTAGCTCTATAAGTATTTTGTAACTTGTTACAGAGTTATAAAAAGAAGTGCTTAAAGACTTGCACAATAAAAAAGTAAGTACTTATAGAGTTACACATGAAACTTTGTAAGTACTTTTAAACTAGTTACAATGTTACAGAAAAAGTAATTAGAAACTTACATAGTAAAAAGGTAAGTACTTATATACTTATAGAGTTACCCATGTAACTATGTAAGTACTTCGTAACTTGTGATAGAGTTCCAAAAAGAAGTGTTTAGAGACTTACATAGTAAAAAAGTAAGTATTTACATACTTTCAGAGTTACACATGTAACTTTGCTAGTACTTGAACTACTTATAGAGTTTTTGTGTAACTCTACAAGTATTTGAACTACTTATAGAGTTACAGAAAGAAGTACTTACACACTCACGACATAAATAGTAAGTACTTACATACTTATAGAGTTATACATGTAAGTAGTAAGTACTTTCTAACTAGTTACAAAGTTACATAAAGGCGTACTTATAGACTATATAGTAAAAAAGTAAGTACTTACATACTCATAAAGTTACACATCTAACTTTGTCGAGGAAAAAGGCATTTGCCCAATGTTCAATGTCGTTTTGAGGATGCATCCTTTGCTATAGGAAAATCTAGAACTCAGAGTAATACGTAAGTCGATAAATGTACATCCTTCAAAGTAAACTGGTAATAAGTAAGTATGTAAGGCCCTCGAATTTCCGTCGCATTATTTGTATTTGTGTGTGTATATTTGTGCTTGTGTATGTATGTACATATTTACGTACGTATTAATTAGTACAAGTACGTGTGCATGTGCTTATATTAGATGTAAATAATGCATGTATTGAATGGTGATAGTATGGATACTCTACCTTATACATATTGCATGTATGTATGCATGGTATGCATGGTTTTCTGCATATTTTAGACTTCTGGCCGAAGGCCACCTTGGCGTCAACCCCAGGCCGTTGAGGTAGTGTCAGCGTCCAGACATGGACGCCAACACTAATCTGGGGTCCAGCGATATGGACGCCATCTCTCTGGCCTGCATGCGCAAAAGCTGCAAGCTGTTGGGTTTTTCATATATCATGTTTTTGATGATCACATTAACACCCTTGAACATTGATTTAATGCAAAATTGATGTGCTAACTAACATGAAAAACACCATGAAAGTGATTGAGTTAAACATTGCTAAATCATACAATGTATATCACTAACAATGTATTTGCATGTAGGTGCACAAGCATGAAACATGGAGCATTGAAGAGATGAGCATAAAGCACAAAAATCTATCAAAAGGTGTATCTGTCGACAGATGAACTCTACCTGTCGACAGATGCATACAGTCATTCCAAGACAGAACTCAGGTTTGCATCTCTGAGTGTATCTGTCGACAGATGCAATGTACCTGTCGACAGATACACACAGACAACCCAGGACAGAGCTCAGGTTTTCAATTCCTGAGTGCATCTGTCGACAGATGCAAACTGCCTGTCGACAGATACACTCAGAAACTCATTTTCCTGAAACCCAGTTCTCAGCCTGAGTCTGCCTGTCGACAGATGCAAGTGCACCTGTCGACAGCCGACGGAAACTTCAGATTTTGGGTTTCCAAATCCGGCCCCACTTGGGTGTTTCCTTCCTCCACGACCCCCACCTTTACCTAACACTATATAAGCATCCTTTTGAGCCAATTTCGCAGAGAGCAGCCTCCCATCCAAGAGCCTCCAAGGGACCAAGAGGAAAAGCCCCAAATTGCTGCTCTGCTTCAACTTTCCGCCCAGATCGACGTGGAATCACCATCTATGCGGAGCTGAAGCCGGATCGTCATCAATTCAACCTTCTACATCGATCAATCTACATCCAATCGAAGTTTGAAGAGTGTTTGGACGATCCACGAGAAGAATTCCAACCGGATTTGTTCCCTAATTCCCAATTCTTCTCCATTTCATAATTTCCATTCCATCGTGTGTGTGTGTGGTTGTGTTTCGAGCATCCCTTGTGCTTGATTCACGTATTTGTGGTTGTTCTGATCGTGGTTCATCAGACAACGTGTGTGTGGTTGAGTTGTAGTGTTGAACTCGCTCATAAGCAGTCGTTTCTGCGTGTGTGTGTGGACGGTGGATGTAGGATACACGAGTTGTGTACTCCGAACCACCTTAAATCATCGTGTTCTGTGGTTTGTTCGCGTTTTGCGATAGATGATTGGTAGGCACGGTGTTCATACGCACGTTTGATTTTCTGTTCTCACTTAAATCAACTCAAGCGGTCTCACACTTAATTGAATTTGAATCAAATTTCATTAAGATCGCTGTAGCATCTAAAAGAAGCCATCGATAGTTTAAAATTGCCGTAATCTATTCAACCCCCCCCCTTCTAGATTACCGTATTGTGTACTTCCGCATAACTCTTCAATTGGTATCAGAGCGGGTTTCTCCGATTTACAGCTTTTCGTAATTTGATCTAGCGATCAGGAGATTTTCGATCTTATGGATTCTAGCAAAGGGTATATGGCCGAGGGACATTCAGTAACCAGGCCACCCTATTTTGATGGCACTGACTATTCCTATTGGAAAAATCGTATGCAGGTATTTTTGAGAGCTCAAAACTACGAGCTGTGGAAGATAGTCAGCAAAGGACCATATGTATTGCCCGAGGACGAAGACACCTGGACGAAAGACCAAATAGCCAAGGGAACTCTCAACTGGAGTGCACTAAACATGATGCAATGTGCGGTGCATCCAAAGGAGTTCTCAAGAGTCTCCACATGCTCAACAGCAAAAGAGATGTGGGACAAGCTTGAACTTATCTACGAAGGTACGTCCGAGGTAAGGGAAACTAAAGTTAGCATGTTAGTGTCTGAATATGAAATGTTCAAGATGAAAACTGATGAAACCATATCAGACATGTTTGCAAGATTCATGCTAATAGTTAACGGGCTAAAAGGTCTTAAGAAGGAATACTCTGAAAGTGACTTAGTGAGAAAGATCCTTCGATCTCTTACTTCATCTTGGAATACTAAGGCCACTGTCATTGAGGATTCCAAAGACCTTTCCAAAATGAAATTGGATGAACTAATTGGCTCTCTAATGACATATGAATCAACATCAAAAGAAAAGAATTAGAAGAAAATCCTAGAAAGTCAATTGCTTTAAAAGCATCCAATAAAACATCAACAAGCTCCAAGAAATCTATTCAACAAGATAGTGATGAGCAAGAAACATCTAGTGAGAGTGATGATGGTGAAATGGCAATGCTCACTAGACAATTCAAGAAATTTTTGAAGTTCAAGAGGAGAGAAACAGGTAATTCCAAATCCTTTCCTAAGAAAAATTTTTCACAGAAATATGAGTCAAACAAAAATCTGACATTGTTTGTTATGAATGCAAGAAACAGGGGCATATGAGAGGAGAATGCCCGGAACTCAAGAAGAAGCTGAAGAAAGACAAATTCACCTCCAAAAGGCCAAAGCAATGTTGGCCACCTGGAGTGATGAAGATGAAGATGAAGATGCACAAGAAACATCCGATGATGAAGAAGTGAAATGCTTGATGGCCAGGAGTGATGACTCCAGCGAGGTAAATTTCTCATTTGATGATTTCACTGCAAGTGAATGGGAGGAAGCATACACTACTTTATTTGAAAAATTTCGTGAATATAGATCTGAGAATAGAGCATTAAAAAAGAAATGCAACTCCCTTGTGCATGATAAGAACAATGATGAACGAATTGCATTCCTGACAAAAGAATTAGAAATGATGAAAGTTGATGAAAAGACTCATAATGAAGAAATGGATTGCTTGAAAATGAAATTGCAAGAACACAAAAAGAAAAAGACTGTTTAAGACATTCTATTGAATTCCTTCAAGAAGAACAATTGGAAACCAAGAAAAAGTTGGAACAAACTGAAAAGGAATTGAAAGAAAAATCTGAGGACTTAATGAAATTTGTAAAAGGGAAGCAAAATCTAGATGCGGTTTTGGGCGCCAAAATACATGTAACCAAGCATGGATTAGGATATCAACCTGTCAAACAAAAGAATAGGAGAGTCATTGATAACTTCATTTGTTGATCCTAGCCCAAGCACAACCAAGCATGCTCCCACAAAGCATAATTCAAGAAAGTCTCAGACCAAGCCACTACTACACAAACAAAATGTTCCCAACAAACAAAAGAAAAGCCACCTGTCGACAGATACAACGGTGCCTGTCGACAGACAAGAACAATTTCAATGAATAAACAGTCTATCAAGCAACAGAAAATTGAAAAGAAAATTCCTTCATGCAATGTGTGTAAAAGATTGGTCATCATGAAAAACAATGTTGGAATAATCCAAAGAAACAAAAAGTCAAACAAGTTTGGATTCCTAAACATCTACTTTGTTGCATGAATGAAATTTTGGGACCCAAAGTAATTTGGGTACCAAAACCTCTTGTCTGATCCACATTTGCAGGAATGCCTAGCAGCCCAACATCAAAACAAATGGTACTTGGATAGCGGCTGTTCGAGGCACATGACGGGCGACAAAGGTAAATTCTGTTTCCTAGTGGAGAAAGACGGAGGACAAGTCATTTTTGGAGGTAACAACAAAGGCCAAATCATTGGCACAGGTAATGTTGGTAAGTGTTCCTCCAATTCAATTGAAAATGTACTGTTGGTTGATGGCCTTAATCACAATTTGCTTAGCATAAGTCAATTATGTGATAGAGGTCACAACGTCATTTTTGAATCAAATTCATGTCAAATTGTTGATAAAGAAACAGGAAGTGTAAAATTTTCTGGAAAAAGAGTGAATAACATTTACTTAGTTGATTTAGATGATCCAGAAAATGACAACTTGTGTCTTGTTGCAAATAGACAGGATGAATTGACCTTGTGGCATCGTAGGCTTGGCCATGCGAGCTACAACGTGTTGCACAAGATCATGAAGCTCAAATTGGTAAGTGGACTTCCTGACATCTCTTTTAGCAACAACGAAAGTTTTTGTGATGCATGTGCACAAGGAAAACAAACCCGGAAGTCTTTCAAATCTAAAGCACCGGTAAGCACATCTAAACCATTTGAACTGTTGCACATGGACCTGTTTGGACCAACTAGAACTCTAAGTCTCAATGGCAAACGTTTTGGTTTTGTCATTGTAGATGATTTCTCTAGGTTCACATGGGTCAAATTCTTGGCACACAAAGTGAAACACTCACAATCTTTCAAGAATTCTTTAACAAGATTGAGCATGGCAATGTGAATAAAATATGCTCAATCCGCACCGATCACGGGGGAGAATTTGATAACAATGCATTTTCTGATTTTTGCAGGCACCAAGGGATTGAACATCTGTTTCCAGAACAAAACGGAGTAGTGGAGAGGAAAAACAGAACATGGTGGAAATGGCTCGCACTCTTCTGGTTGAAGGCCAACTCTCCAAAAGATTTGGGCAGAAGCAGTGAACACTTCGTGCTACATTCTAAACAGAGCCATGGTAAGACCTGTGATAAAGAAAACCCCCTACCAGTTATTGAAAGGTAAGAAACCCAACCTTGGGTACTTCCGAGTTTTGGCTCAAAGGTATTTATTCACAACAATGATAAATCTGATTTAGATAAATTTGAAGCCAAAAGTGATCAAGGTGTTTTTCTAGGCTACTCAGAACACTCTAGGGCATATAGGGTGTTTAACAATAAAACACGAACTGTGGAAGAAACTCCACATGTCATTTTTGATGAGACTTATGCCAAGTCTAACAGATTGAATGTTAACAGGATTGAAGAAGAGGATGAAGGAACATCGCTTAAGGATCTACAAGTCAAAGCAAAAGACAAATCTGAAGTAGACTCCAAGACCAAAGGTGGATATCTTCACCGGGACTACGATGAAGATGATGAAATAGCATTCAGAAAACAAGATGAAACACTTGAAGAGAATCCACCAGAAAGTGATCCTCCTGAAGAACAACATTCACAAGATCAAATTCCTCAAGGACAAGATACTCCCGGCCTTCAACAATCACAAATGTGAGTATTCCAAGATCACCCACTTGATGATGTGATAGGTAGTTTAAATGATTCTGTTCAAACGAGGTCTCAAGTAAGAAAAATAATTGAACATGATCTTTTTGCCTTTGTCTCTCAAGTGGAACCCAAAAATGTTGAAGAAGCCTTAAAAGACAACTCATGGATTGATGCTATGCATGAGGAACTTGTCATTTCAAAGAAATAATGTATGGAGTTTAGTTCCTAAAACCCCTGAAATCTCTATCATAGGAACTAGATGGGTGTTTAGGAATAAACTTAATGAAGAAGGAAAAGTGATAAGAAATAAAGCAAGACTCGTAGCAAAAGGATATAGTCAAGAATTTGGTGTAGACTTTGAAGAGTCCTTTGCTCCTGTAGCCAGGTTAGAAGCAGTCAGATTTTATTGGCATATGCATGCTCCATAAGTTTAAACTCTATCAAATGGATGTTAAAACTGCTTTCTTAAATGGCTATATCAAAGAAGAAGTCTATGTCTCTCAACCACCAGGTTTTGAAAATTCTGAAATGCCTAACCATGTGTATAAATTGCACAAAGCTCTTTATGGTTTGAAACAGGCACCTCGAGCTTGGTATGATAGACTAAGCAATATCTGGTAAGCAAGAGCTACTCAAGAGGTAAAGTAGACCAAACACTCTTCACTAAGAAAGTTCGCAATCACATAATGTTGTTCAAGTTATGTGGACGATATCATATTTGGTTCTACTAACCCTTCACTGTGTGAAGAATTTTCTAAACACATGCACAGTGAATTTGAGATGAGTCTAATGGGGGAGCTTCAATTCTTTCTTGGTTTGCAGGTGAAACAACATAAAGACGGATTCTTCATAAATCAAGAAAAGTATGTCAAAGAGCTTCTCAAACGATTTCAATTTGAGCAAGCTAAACCGGCCTCCACCCCAATGAGCACAAGCATCAAATTGGAAAATGATGAGAAAAGGTAAACCGGTAGATGCAAAGCACTTCCGAGGTATGATTGGCTCACTCCTTTATCTTACTGCAAGTAGACCGGATATTCAATTTAGTGTTTGCCTTTGTGCTAGATATCAATCTAGTCCAAAGGAAAGCCATTTAATTGCAGTCAAGAGAATTTTCCGATATCTCTCCGGAACATGCAATTTGGGTTTTTGGTACCCAGCAGGCAGTAGCTTTGATTTGATTTCATATTCTGATGCTGACTATGCTGGATGTAAACGATAGATAGAAAAAGCACTAGTGGATATTGCCAATTCCTTGGCGGTTGCATGGTTTCGTGGGCATCCAAGAAACAACACTCGGTTGCACTCTCCACTGCAGAGGCAGAATATGTCGCTGCAGGAAGTTGTGCAGCTCAAGTGTTGTGGATCAAAAGTCAGTTAGCTGACTATAATGTTCAAATTGGATGCACACCTATCCTATGTGACAACACAAGTGCTATCAATCTTTCAAAAAACCCTGTCCAACACTCACGGAAAAACACATAGAAATCCGTCATCATTCTTGAGAGATGAAGTTGCCAATAAACCTTGGAACTCATTTTCATTCCCACAGAAAAACAATTGGCTGATATTTTCACCAAACCCTTGTCTGAAGATAGATTCACATCCTAAGAAGAGAATTGGGTTTGTGTAAAATGCAATGAAACTGACTATCCATGGAATACATGCTCTTTATGTGTGAATGACTATGTGGTATATCAAATGGTGAACTGTGGAAGAACAAGTTCGGCTTGTTTGGAAACTATCATCATGCGTGAGAAAACATTCTCCGCCAAGTATCCATAGTCCCATTACATATAAAGGTCCTGTACTTCACATAGGATTTTTAGTTTCCTTACATTTTATCATGTTAACTCCATGAAACAATTTTTTTCTGTGATCATGTGCTTGTGTATACTTTCTTTCATGATCATGTTTGTTTGTATCAAATGCTTGTGTGAATCCTTGCTTAGATGTCGTGTCAACACGTGCACACACTATGGGGGAGTAAGTTAAGGATTGTTGAGTATCTTATGAGGAAACTCCTCATACATCTACTTGTTGAATTCTCACTTCCTTGAACTCAAAGTGCAATCAATCTGAAACAAGAAAAATCCACTCTGTTCCTATCTGTCGACAGACACATCCATCTGTCGACAGATTCAATCAGTCTTGTTCTGGCAGAAACTTCAATTCCTCAGTCTGTGTGCATCTGTCGACAGACAGACTTCTCTCTGTCGACAGATACACCCATTCTTCTTTATTTTTCAAATCCTTCTTCATACTTTTCAGGAAAAAGTGTTCCTTAATTGATTTAAAGGTAAACCTTGGTTTGTTTGTGTGCAATATAACCTTCATATCCACTTCATGTCGAAGTCATGAACCAAGTCTAAATGTTGTTTGATGCATGACCTGATTAAGTCTTTTTAGATCATTTTGAACATAATGAGCAAACCAAATGATTTTTAAACATCTCTTTGAATAACTCCCTTGTCGTTTAACATGAATCTAAAATGATTTGAAAAATCAGAAAACTCTTGAATTTAAGTTCACATTACAACTTGCCTAAGAAATCTCATGTACTTGACAAAAAGCAAAAAAAAAAAAAAAAAAAAAAAAAGGGAGAAAAGCTACCTATTTCTTCAGTTCAATCAACAAATTTGTTTTTCATTTGTGGGATGGAGGTAGAGCAATGATGAAAATCACTAAGTAACCGGGGACATGGGCATCACAAATGTCAGTCTTCGCGTCAAAAGGTTGTTTCATTATCTCTATACAATGGCTTGATGGACACTCACATTGAGTAACTGGGGTATTGGCATCACAAATGTCTACCTTCACATGAAAAAGTGAAAGTGCTCCTCATTGCCACTCTTTTCCATCTTCGTTGCTTAAATCTTCCAAGATCATACCAGAAATAGAGTGAAGCCTCCGAAATTTTTGTCAAGTCCAATGTGTTTCTTCGGTAAGACATTCTTTGGGCATTTAATTCATTGTCATCTGACTATCATCTCTATTTAAATGCATGTTTGTCTTCAACGGCCTTAATCAAAAGAGTTATTTAATTTTCACTGGCTTTGTGAAATGGTTCCTCATGATCTAATTAAAGATCTTATCATTTTAATTCAAAATCTTTTAGATTTGTGTCATGTCTTCATCTTAATGGATATGGATTTTGTCTTGCACATACACCATTTTGCCTTAAAACAACAAAATGAACACTTGTCCCTTTGAAAATTTTGACAAAAATCAAGTTTCACCAAAAAGGAGCTATCTGTCGACAGATAGACTGGCATCTGTCGACAGACGACGGCCCAGATCCGTTTTTTTAGAAAACCCTCGCGCCGGTTCACCTCCTTTTTGTGGGGCCTTCCTTTTTAAACCCTCCAAGTCCATTCTAAGGCCACCCACGACCCTTTTTCACCCCTCCTCTCTTGTTCCCTCCTCCTCCTCTCCAAACCCCTCTCTTTCCCCCTTCAGGGCTCCGTCTCCGACGATCCTGCTCCTCGTCTGGGATCCCTCCACTCTGCCTTCACACCATTCTCATCCTTCCTCCTGCGATGGCACCCAAATCGAAGCTTCTCGCTCGCCGTCGTCGCGCTCCGACGGACGCCGGAGAAAGCTCCAGGGGTCCTTCTGAACGCCGCAGCAAGCATCGTGAGGATCGGTTACCGGAACTCATCGTCCTCAAGGTCTCCGTCTATCCGACCCAACGGCACCTTCAAGAAGATGTCCAATCCCGGTATGTGGACTTCGAGTCCTTAGCACCGATGTTCCCCCTCACTCCTACCTTATTTTGACACTCAAGGGTGGACATCCTTTATACTCAACTGGCAATACTTCCAAACTGCCGTATCTGAGTCTTGAAATCTTCAACTACAATCCCTTGCTTCTGAGTACTATGAGCTTCTCACGTTGGAACCTTATGACATACCAAGGAGATTGCTCGTCTCAACGCCAACTCTTTCCTCCCTTGATCCGGATGATCCATCACATCTTCACTACCTTGATCGTCCCGAAGGATGGAAGTCGAGAGTTAGTCACCGAGGTCCACAAATCCTTGTTCATCTTTTTCCTCAAGTGTCAAGAAATCAATCTTCCTGAACTCATGATAAGCCTCATCCGTCGGTGTTTCTCTAACACCAAAAGATCAATGCCATATGCTTGCCCCATCACTTCTCTTCTTATTTTCCTTGGCATTCCTATCCCTCCAAGTGAGCTCATCTCACTAAAATCCCGAAGTGCCTTTGACCTCACTGCCGCCAACCGCATGGGCTACAAGATTGTAGACGGCGTCGTCACTAGGACTCTCAAGGGACAGGAACACAAGGAGCTGACGTGTCAACTGGTGAAGAAGACAATGAAGGCGATGAAGCAAATGAAGGCAGTGATGAAGAACCTGAAGATGAGCAAATGCCTGACCAAGCTCAAGAGTTTGATGATGTACCTGTGCCTCCACAACAATCCGTTCATGATTACTTGGCACAAATCCATCAAGAAATGATCTCAGGATTTGCTCAGATGACTTCAAGATTTGATCAAGTGGATGCTCGCCTCAACACTCTGGATGACCGGCTTGACCACCTCTACTCGAGAGAGATGGATCCCGTCACCTCCTTCTGCTGGACATGACAAGAATAGAGGGTCTCAGGGTCATTAGAGGTCACTAAGAGTCTTAGATGAGAATTAGTCTCACTTGTCTTATCATCTTTTGCTTGTTCATGTTATTTCCCTTTCTTTTTATTGAGTCATGCAATGATTATCAAATGTACTGTGAAATTTCAATGATCAATCAATGAAAACTCAGTTCATGTTTATTTGTGCTGACTTGACCTTTGCATGTTGTCAAAAGGGGAGAACATCAATATATGCATCAATTGAATGTTTTTGTCATCATCAAAAGGGGGAGATTGTTGGGTTTTTCATATATCATGTTTTTGATGATCACATTAACCCTTGAACATGATTTAATGCAAAATTGATGTGCTAACTAACATGAAACACCATGAAAGTGATTGAGTTAAACATTGCTAAATCATACAATGTATATCATAACAATGTATTTGCATGTAGGTGCAAGCATGAAACATGGAGCATTGAAGAGATGAGCATAAAGCACAAAAATCTGTCAAAAAGGTGTATGTCGACAGATGAACTCTACCTGTCGACAGATGCATACAGTCATTCAAGACAGAACTCAGGTTTGCATCTCTGAGTGTATCTGTCGACAGATGCAATGTACCTGTCGACAGATACACACAGACAACCCAGGACAGAGCTCAGGTTTTCAATTCCTGAGGCATCTGTCGACAGATGCAAACTGCCTGTCGACAGATACACTCAGAAACTCATTTTCCTGAAACCCAGTTCTCAGCCTGAGTTGCCTGTCGACAGATGCAAGTGCACCTGTCGACAGCGACGGAAACTCAGATTTTGGGTTTCCAAATCCGGCCCCACTGGGTGTTTCCTTCCTCCACGACCCCCACCTTTACCTAACACTATATAAGCATCTTTTGGAGCCAATTCGCAGAGAGCAGCCTCCCATCCAAGAGCCTCCAAGGGACCAAGAGGAAAAGCCCCAAATGCTGCTCTGCTTCAACTTTCCGCCCAGATCGACGTGGAATCACCATCTATGCGGAGCTGAAGCCGGATCGTCATCAATCAACCTTCTACATCGATCAATCTACATCCAATCGAAGTTTGAAGAGTGTTGGACGATCCCGAGAAGAATTCCAACCGGATTTGTTCCCTAATTCCCAAGTCTTCTCCATTTCATAATTTCCATCCATGTGTTGTGTGTGTGTGTGGTGTTTCGAGCATCCCTTGTGCTTGATCACGTATTTGTGGTTGTCTGATCGTGGTTCATCAGACAACGTGTGTGTGGTTGAGTTGTAGTGTTGAACTCGCTCATAAGCAGTCGTTTCTGCGTGTGTGGGGGACGGTGGATGTAGGATACACGAGTTGTGTACTCCGAACCACCTTAAATCATCGTGTTTGTGGTTGTTTGTTCGCGTTTTGCGATAGATGATTGGTAGGCACGGTGTTCATACGCACGTTTGATTTTCTGTTCTCACTTAAATCAACTCAAGCGGTCTCACACTTAATTGAATTGAATCAAATTTCATTAAGATCGCTGTAGCAC
>CM024756.1:127913962-128120512 GCA_014218235.1 Colocasia esculenta
AATCCTTCCCCGAACTGGTTCTGTGATGAAGCTGTTGTACACCGTCGTCGGGGAAGCCTTCCTCTATGCATAGAGTTTCTTCTAGTTGTGGTAGATCACCGGAAGATGCACCCAATTTCCAGATCCAGATCTCCAAGTTCAAGTTTTGCACAAAAAACTAAGGTTTTGACTAAAAGAGCCAAAAGATCTATTCTGGCCGCAAGAGGGTGATTTTATACAACCTAAGGTCGGGGCATGCACTTAGGGTAAATCCTACCGTTGAGAGACGGTTCCTAAACAGGGGCGAAGAATCACAGACATTTCTGGATATGAAATCACACATGTTCTGGAAGTAGACGTCCACCTCGTTTTCCGCCAACTTGGAGTTGGCATCCATCGATCTGGACGTCGACTCACCCCTAACTTCCATGCATGTTGATGTTAAATGGTCCTTCGGCTAGAACATAGAAATGCAGACACCAGCTTACACTATGTACATACAACATAAATGTACTATGTATTACATAAACACCATATGTACATAATTAAACAAGCATACATGTACACCTTATTTATTATAATATGTATAAAATACATATATATATATATATATATATATATATATATATATATATATATATATATATATATATACATACATACACATAACTGTACTCACATGCATCTAAACATTACACAACCAGACACCTAAATAAGAGGGAAAAATTCAAGGGCCTTACACCCTCTCCCCTTAAAGAAACTTCATCCTCGAAGTTAGAATGACACTACTCAAACCATTTGGGATACTTCTTCATCATAGCATCCTCAAGCTCCCAAGTAGCCCCCTCTCGCGAGAAGTTCCGCCATAACACCTTCACGGATGCAATCCTCTTGTTCTGGAGATGCTGAACCTTCCGATCAAGAATAGCTACTGGTTGCTCAACATAAGATAGATCTTGCTGGATCTCCACTGGCCCATGAGTAATAACATGAGAGGGATCTCGGACATATCTCCTGAGCATAGATACGTGGAATACAGGATGAACACTAGCTAATGCCGGGGGTAAAGCTAGCGCATGTGCCACGCTGCCTAAACCCTGAGAATCTCATACGGGCCAATGAATCTAGGACTTAGCTTACTATGCCTGCCAAATCTGACAACACCTCGAGTAGGCGAAATCTATAGAAAGACATGCTCGCCAACCTCGAACTCCAAATCCTTTCTTCTGTTGTCGGCGTAACTCTTCTGCCTATCCTGTGCCGCAACAAGCCTCTTTCTGATAAGCTGGATCTTATCCGAAGTCTCCTGCACTAACTCCGGACCGATCAACTGCCTATCACCGGTCTCCTCCCAACATAAAGAGATCTACAAGGCCTTCCATACAATGCCTCAAATGGAGACATACCAATACTTGCATGAAAACTGTTGTTATTTGCGAACTCTACAAGAGGTAATGACGCTCCCAATCACCCTTTAAATCCAGCACACACGCTCTCAACATATCCTCGAGCGTCTGGATAGTCCTTTCAGACTGTCCATCTGTCTGGAGATGGAATGCCGAACTAAGCTTCAATTCAGAACCTAATTCATCCTGAATACCCTTCCACAGCCTCGAAGTAAATCTCAGATCTCGATCTGAAATGATTGACTTCGGCACACCATGCAACCTAACAATGCTACTAATATACAACCTAGCTAAACTCTCAACTGACTGCTTCTTCTTCATAGGCAAGAAATGCGCACTCTTAGAGAATCTATCTACAACTACCCAAATCGAGTCATTGCCTCTAACTGATCTAGGCAAACCCGTTACAAAATCCATAGTGATAGCCTCCCACTTCCATACTGGGATTTCCATCTTTTGCGTAAGACCAGATGGTCACTGCCACTCGGCCTTCACTTGCTGGCATACTAAACACCTGGATACGAAATCCTCTACATCCTTCTTCATGCCAGACCACCAAAATGATCTCTTCAAATCTTGGTACATCTTAGTGTTCCCTGGATGAATAGAGAATTTCGACCTATGGGCTTTTGCTAATACATGCTCACGGACATCCACTATATCGGGAACACAGACTCGGTGATGAAATCTAATCACACCTTCCTCATCACAAGTAATGCCTACATTGCCCACTAACTCCTAGAGTCTAGGGTCGGCCTTCTGCTGCTCGATCACCTCATCCAACACCATAGATCGAATAGACAAATGAGCTACAAAATCCTGACACAATAATGGCTCTATCTAAGTCATCGCACAAGCAGCATCCTCCAACATCTTCCAATCCTGCTGGAGTAAGATCTCTTCTTGCTAAGAGCATCCGCTATGACATTCGCCTTTCCAAGATGATACTGAAGATTGAAGTCGTAGTCCTTGAGGAACTCAATCCATCTTCTCTGCCGTAGGTTTAATTCCTTTTGAGAGAAGAGATACCTCAAGCTCTTATGGTAAGTAAACACCTCAAATCTGACACCATAAAGATAGTGCCTCCAGATCTTTAGTGCATAAACCACTGCCGCAAGCTCCAAATCATGAGTCGGATAGTTACGCTCATGCTCCTTCAATTCATGAGAAGCATACGCCACTACCCTTCCCTGCTTCATTAACACACAGCCTAAACCAATCTAAGATGCATCCGAGTAAATGGCAAAACCCTCTACACCACACTCGGTAAAACCAATACCGGTGCAGAAGTAAGCTTAGCCTACAATAATTGAAAGCTACTCTTACACTCCTCGGACCAGACAAACTTCACACCCTTCCTGGTTAGCTTAGTCAAAGGTGCGGCGATAGATGCAAATCCCTCAATAAATCGCCGATAATAGCCTGCTAAACCAAGGAAACTACGAATCTCCGATGGGCTCCTGGGAATCTCCCAATCTAATACAGCCTAGACTTTCACTGGATCAACTGCTACACCAGCGCCAGAGATAACATGCCCAAGGAATGAACCTCGCACATCCAGAAATCGCACTTGCTGAATTTAGCATACAGCTTGTGCTCTCGGAGAACTTCAAGCACTACCCTCAAATGTTGACGGTGTGTGGCCTCATCCGGAGAATAGACCAAAACATCATCGATGAACACTACGATAAAACTATCTAGATAAGGTCTAAACACCTTGTTCATGAGATCCATGAATGCTGCAGGGGTGTTGTTAGACCAAAAGGAAGAACTAAAAACTCATTGTCCATAACGAGTCCTAAAGGCCGTCTTGGACACATCCTCACTCCTAATCCTTAATTGATGATAGCCAGACCGTAGATCAATCTTAGAAAATACCGATGCATTCTGTAACTGGTCAAATAGATCATTAATCCACGGTAAGAGATACTTGTTCTTTACAGTTACTTGGTTGAGCTTCCTATAATCAATGCATAACCAAAGTGACCCATCCTTCTTCTTTACAAATAAAAAAGGTACGCCCCAAGGAGATACACTAGGGCGAATAATCCTTTGTCTAGCAAATCTTGCAACTGCTTCCTCAGCTTCGCTAACTCCGCAGGTGCCATCCGATATGGAGCCTTTGAGATAGGAGAGGTGCCTAGAAGCAATTCTATGGTAACTCCTATCTCCCTAACCGGTGGCAATCTAGACAAATCATCGGGAAAAACGTCTGGAAACTCCTGCACTACATCAATCTCCGCAAGAGTAAGTGACTGATCAGCCTTCGGTACTAATACCACGCTGGCAAGAAAAGCGTCACAACCCTTGTTAACCATCCTCATCACCTTCATGGCGGAGATAACAAACCTTCCCGTTAAGTTCCTTGGCAAGGGATGTGAAAATGCATCCTCACTAGGAATACAGAAAGTGATCTTCTTCCCACGACAATCAACTAAACCATAGTGCTCCTCTAGCCAATCCAGACCTAGAATGGCATCATAGTCCTTCATCTTTAGCAAGAAGAAACACCCATCTAAGATTTGATCCTCAATGCACATAGGTAACGACAGAATACACTTCCTAGTCGATACCGTTCCCGTAGTGTGTGCACAGACAACGTAACCTCTAACTCCTCAGCCTCTAATCCTGACTCTACAGCTAACTACCTAGAAAACCGCTCGGAAATGAACGGGTGAGTGGCACCCGTATCAAATAAAACCCGAGCGTGCACACCCATGAAAAGAACTGTACCTTCGGTGACATTATCTGCATGCTCGACATCGTTGGATCGAAATGGCAGATTGCACAGTCCTAGAGGGGGGGTGAATAGGACTTTTCTTGATTTTTGGAAATTCTTCTGAAAGAGAAATCACAACACTAAGTAGAGATGTTAGTGCTTGGTGTGATGTGTGTGATTCAAGTGAGAACTTGGCGGAAAACAATCACACAAAGAATTACACAAGAGATTTATCCTGGTTCGGCCCTTCCCACATGGAAGTCCTACATCCAGTCCTCAAGCCAACCACTTGAGATTTCACTAAACTGCCAATCAAATTTGGCCTTCTCTCACCCTTGAGAGGAAATTACAAAACCCACTTGCTCCACAGCAAGTCTTCCCTAAACAGGGGTAAACAGCACTGCCTTATGCAAAAGGCCTTCCCTTCACAAGAGGGGTAAAGCAGAAACACTTCTGCAGAAAATGAAGGAGAAATAAACGCCTGTGTGTTGACTCAAGAATGAGTACAGAACACACACTTTCCAGCAGGATAGAATAGATAAGAATTGAAATCTAAATCCTAGCTGAAGCTACTTGGGTGGTCTTCCAAAGAAGAGACAATTACAATTGCCACCCAATAAACAGATCTTCAGAAATCACTGAAGATGGGGCTCTCAAACAGTTGCTGAACAGGAAGGCTTTTGAGAGCTTGCAAGGTGAACTTTCAGAGAATTGTCTTCAAGAACTTCAAAACTTGTTGTTCTTCTATTGCGTTCTTCATCTCTTTATAATCTTTTCAAACTAGCCGTTGAGGAAGATAGCCGTTGAAGTAAGATGGTTGTTGTAATCTAACCGTTTGAGAAGAGTCTTTAGGATCCTTTGGATCTTGGAACTTTTGTCCAGAGGTTCTGGAAATTTGCCTTTTCCCAAGGTCTTCACAGGCAGAAGCCGTTTGCTATAGCTAGAAGATAAGCTCTTTGATACTTGGGCTGAGCGGCCTATGTGCAACAATAAATGCCTGTATGAAAGGACAAGACAAAGACAAAAGTATATCCATACCTTTGTGGTAGGTGAGTCAGTGTAGTACAACAGAACAGTATGGAACCTAGTATTCTTAGTCCTTTCGGAAAGTAAGGCAGACAGACAGAAAGTTTAAGGTGTGGGTCTGTCAGTGGTAGGTGAGATTGTCAGATACCATGCGCCTGACTTCCACATAAATGCTTTGAGTCTTTGTAGAAGGAATAGTTTGAAATAAAAGATCATCAGAACTGTAAGCATTAAATGTATGTTCATATTTTGTTCCAGAGAAGTGACTCTGTGAAGGTACTGAATTTTCTGTCACAAACTATATAAAAAAATAATGATCTTATAGAATTTTAAAGATCCATAGAATAAGCAGTCATAAACAAATTATTTTTATGCTAAAGAGAGATTACCATCAATCAATAGAGATTTCATAACATTTAGAAACTGACAGAAGTATACTGAAAAAGTACAAGTGTACAGCTGACAGTGTAGTCGAATTCAGTAGAACAGGTGATTCGATTCAAGAGGAATAGAGTGAATCGAATACAGTATGTGAATCGAATACAGTGTAAAAGATGTGAATCGAATACAGTATAACATATGTGAATCGGAGATGTGAATCGAATACAGTATAACATATGTGAATCGAATACAGTGTAAAAGATGTGAATCGAATACAGTGTAAAAGATGTGAATCGAATACAGTGTAAAAGATGTGAATCGAATACAGTGTAAAAGATGTGAATCGAATACAGTATAACATATGTGAATCGAATACAGTGTAAAAGATGTGAATCGAATACAGTGTAAAATATGTGTACTTAGAAAAACTTTTGGTCTTTCAAAATGTTGAAACTGACGAAATTTTGTAGTAGATCTATATCATGATACAGATAAAATATTTCATTTAAAGATTTGTCTTATCAAAATAATTGATTGTTTAAAGACTTATGAGGAGTTGCTCAACAATTCTCCCCCTTTTTGTTAATGACAAAAAATCTTTAAATGGTAGCTGATAGCCTGATATAGCATGTAAATTGTTTGACAAAATTTTGCATTTTGCAGAAACAACTTTGAAAAAGTAGCTACCCTGTCTTTTCTCCCCCTTTGTGGCATTAACATAAAGGAGAAACCAAGCACAAAGACAGGAGATAAAAGAAAGCAGTAAATGCCATATATAAAAGGAATGTTTGAAGATTACACAACTTGCAAAAAAAAAATGTTTTTAAGTAGTGCTGGAGGTGGGAAGATAAAGAGTTGGTGGAATTTTAGCCAAGAAAGGCTCTATGAGTTGCCAAAGTTTCAACTCATTAGACTGGAAAGTGTGGTTAAACTTGGCATCATCCACCTCATATTTGGGATTGTTGTAAGGTAATTTCCTGGCTGATTTGATGTGGCGCCTTCTGTAAAAAGATCGTTTGTTGGCGGCTTTGTCATGGTCCAAGAGACACCTGATGTGCAGAGGAGTGAACTTCTTGGTGGCTGCCAAAGTGAAGAACTCATGAAGAGTGATATTCCAATATAGCCCACTTGAGATAGCTGCATCCTTGGCCTGATAATAATGTAGATACCTCTGTGCCCATTTGAGGCCAATGTGCTTTCTCAAATCAAGAAGACTCTTGGAGTGATAATCATTGAGGGGGAGTGCTAGAGTTCTACACTGAGCATGGTGTTCAGGATAGGCTTTTTCCCATAGATGAGGAGGGAATCGTTCAGACTCAGCAAAGCTTATCTGAAGATCAAGAAGGTTCTTCTGAAACTTGTGCATGTACAAAAAGATGAACCTCTGAAAACTGAGCTTGGACTGATACTTGATCTTGAACCTTGTGGAGATTCTGATGAATCTGTTGAAGATGGTTTCACCAAAGGCACCTTTGTAGAAGATAGCTCCTACAAGGGGAGGATGAAGATTGGGCAAAAGATCTGCTTGCATAGAAGGGACCACTGGCCTTGGTCCTCTGAGGAGCATATCATATTGGCCTTTGGAGACATCATGCAGACCGAGCTTGTACCTTTCAAAGTTGAAGGCTTTCATGGCAGTAAATTTGGCCTGAGAATCTCTAAGGAGAGCGCCAAAAAGTACATGAAATTGAAGGGATAGATGAGTGTAGAGCTTGAGCTGGTGGTTCCTGGATTGAGCTTCCTGAAATCTCATGGCTTCCTCAGGATGGAGATGAACAAACTCTTGAGGAGTCAGATAATGACTCTTCTGAGAGACAGTTTGAAGATCAGAAATGGAAACCTGAGATGTTTTGATCAAAGATGGAAGCCAGTGTTCAAAAGTGAAACCTGGCATGTCATGAATCTCAAGAAAGGCCCTGATTTGAAGATATTCTCTAAATAGAGCCATGAATTCAGGGGAATGGTAGACAAAGGCATACCAGAAAGGAGGAAGAAGTAGAGCTGGTTTGTCTGCCATTTTAGGACCACGGGAAGCTGGAAGTCTGAGACTTGGAACCATATCAAGGATTTGTAAGTGAGGTTGCTGAGAACCTGGTTTGAGGGGCAAAGCTGAATAAAAAGGTGGAGGTTGAGTGGACAGATTCATTGCAAAAGCCCTAAGAGGCTTGATTGGGTATTTTAAAGGATATGTGGAGAATTTGATATTTTTGAGAACTGGATCTACTGGGGGGCTAGATAGAGGTAGATCCTGTGAAATGATTGAACCAGAGGGAATACTTGAAGAGGTGGCTGGAGGAGTAGCTTCTGGAGGATTGTCAGAAGGAGGGGCAGGTGAGGTAGGCCTGGAAGGAGAGGAAGAGATGGCCATCTTTGACTAGCCTTCTCTTAACCTTTCTCTTGAAGGTGTGAAGCTCGGAGGCCTGATGAGGTCTCTTTCCAAGAGATACAACTTCCTCAACTGCTGCTACTCCTGGCTGCTGATCAGCCACTGATTCCTGCTGCTGTTCTTGATGCTGCTTTTGCTGGGGTTGATATACAACCATTGCTAGTTGATCTTTGGGAGCATGCTCCTGCTCCTGTTGGAGAACATCTGATATGGGCTGCTGGTCAGCCGAAAACTCTTGATTCTGCTGTACTACTGGCTCAAGCACTGGATCTTCAGGAATTTTCTCTTGGGTTGGTTCTTGGTGTTGTGGCTCTTGAGCAGTAGAGGCTGGTTCTTCTTGAGGCTGAGAGGGAGCAGGCCCTGATGGCATGGAAGCGCCCTGATGGCACACTAACTGAAGTAAGAGTTCCTTCATCTGCTTGACCTCATCAGCAAAACTATCAAACTTGACATCTATGAGCTCGACTTGCATATGAAGAAGTGAGAGACTCTCTTGATGTGATCTGACAAGCTCTAGAATGGTGCCAAGACTGCTGCTACTCTCCCCCTGAGACCTTGGCCGGGTCTCAAACTGAGAAGGGGAGAAAGAAGGCTCACTCTCTCTGAAAGTTTGTTCCATAGGTGGGACAGGAACATCTTCAGACATGATTCCCTTACCTCTGAGATTTCTTAAGTCTTCATGCATAGTTTCAGAGGGAGCATCTTGCTCATTGAGAGAGGAGGAGGCTGGAAGCTGTTCTTCAACTGGCTGAACTGGTGGAGAAATAACTAGTGAAGGAGGCTGTGCAAACACAACTGGTGCAACTGGATCTGCTGGGGCTTCAATCTGAATACCTGAAGTGGGAATATCTTGGGGAAGCACAGAGACTAGGGGCTCATCTGGATAAATTTCATGGTCACACTCCGGAACTGAATCTTTGTACCATAAGTTTTCTTTCTTGCTAACTAGGGAGTAGTGACCTCTTCTCAGAGTAATGAGTCCAATTTTCTCTTTGGTGCTGACAGGCACTTCTCCAGATAGATCCACAGCAAATTTCTTAAAGATCAAAGTAAGCAGAGATCCATAAGGAAGAGAATCTTGAAGGTCCTTGGCTGCTATCATTCTTTCTAAAATCACTGCTGGAAGGTTGACTCTGTGTTTCTGAATAGCCCAAAAGAGGAGATTCCCATCTCTGGCTGTGATGGAGGAATGGGAACCTGATCTAGGAGTTATGATATTAGAGATGATAGAATGCAGTAACCTTTTCTCTGCAGAAAGCTCATTCACTTGCAAACCCCTTTTGCTCAAGGTCCCCAGATTTCCAATAATCCCCAATTTTTGTTTCTCAAGGGGAATGAACTCACTAAGACAGTGTCCGGTGTTAGGACAGTCTAAAAGTTCTACAAGACATTCCTCAGAGATAGTGATTCTTACTCCTTTAACATATCCTACGACTGTATTTCCAGATGAAACTTTGAGAGAGGCATAAAATGCCCTTACAGCACCGGCTACGAGAGGTTCAGTGATCTGACACAGTTTGGTCCATCCCATCTCTGTGAGTGTTTCCTCTACCCAGGCTAGACTGCCACTCAAATGAGAGAATTCAACTGATTTGCCGGAACAGATAGGAATCTTGGCTAGTCTTTGGAGTTGGTCAGAGGTGAGTTGGACGGAGTCCTGAGCCCTAGGAGATGCCATCTAGACAAACAGATGAAAAGGAAACTTAGGAGATCCTTCAGAGGAGGATGAGATGTACCCGAAAGAGTTAGAAGATCCTACCTTTTTCGTGAAAGGATGAAGTTTAGCAGAGATCTCCTGAAGGTTCTTTGCCGGAGAGCAGAAAGGCGCGAAGAAGAGAGAACAGACTAGAGAGATTTCGAACGGGTATTTTCTAACGGAGATGAGGGAGATCTATATATAAGAGAGGGATAATGACCGTCGTTTCATGAAGGGACGTGAGTTGAGTTACGAAGGGACACGCCTTTAATTTGGTGTCAGTTACGAAAATTTGAATATTTATTCGTTTCAATCATAAAGGGAGTTAATTTAGGAATTCAAATCCATTAGTCGAATACATAAGCTTTGACATGAATCGAATACCTTAACTTTTCATGAATCGATTACATGAATCGAATACATAAGTCGAACTTTGACTTGGGAAAATTTTTAGGGTATTGCTACACAGAATGTAAACATCAAGATGATTCAGGTAAATATTAATCAGGATTGCACATACCTATTTCTCTTCTAATAGATGTGAATCTATCTTCTGGTAGGGGTTTGGTAAAAATATCTGCCAATTGATTTTCTGTAGAGACAAATTCAAGAGAGATATTTCCATTACTTACATGGTCCCTGATGAAGTGATGTCTGACCTCAATGTGCTTTGTTCTTGAGTGCTGAATTGGATTTTTGGTTAAGTTGATTGCACTTGTATTATCACACAGCATTGGGATTTCTTGAAGCTGATGCCCATAGTCTTCCAATTGATGCTTAATCCATAGCAGTTGACTACAGCAACTTCCAGCTGCAATGTATTCAGCTTCTGTAGTGGATAGAGCTACTGAATTTTGTTTTCTGGAAGACCAAGATATTAAACATCCTGCAAGGAGTTGACAAGTACCACTGGTGCTTTTTCTATCTATCTTGCATCCAGCATAGTCAGCATCACTATATCCAATTAACTTGAATTCAGAACATCTGGGATACCATAAGCCTAAATTGCTTGTATTAATAAGATATCTAAAAATTCTTTTAACAGCATGAACATGTGATTCTTTTGGATCAGCTTGGAATCTAGCACATAAACAAACGCTGAACATTATGTCTGGTCTACTTGCAGTAAGATAGAGTAGTGATCCTATCATTCCTCTAAAGATCTTTTGATCTGCCTTTTTACCAAGGGAATCACTATCTAGCTTAATGCCTGAGCTCATGGGTGTACCCAAGGGCTTACATTTGTCAAAACCATACTTAATCAGCAGATCTGAGATGTATTTGGTTTGGCATATGTGAGTTCCTTCTTTGGTTTGCCTAATTTGCAATCCAAGGAAATAATTCAGTTCACCCATCATGCTCATCTCAAATTCACTTTGCATTAAGTTCTCAAAGAACTTGCAGAGTGATTCGTTGGTAGAACCAAAGATAATGTCATCAACATAAATTTGTACAATTAAGATTCCATCTGAAATTTTTTGATAAATAAAGTACTGTCTACTTTTCCTCTTACAAAATCATGTGATATAAGATAAGCACTTAGTCTTTCATACCAAGCCCTTGGAGCTTGTTTCAAACCATATAGTGCCTTCTTTAAACGGAAAACATGATTAGGATTTTTAGTATCTTCAAATCCGGGAGGTTGCTCAACATACACTTCTTCTTTTATAAAACCATTCAGAAAAGCACTTTTAACATCCATCTGAAATAGATTAATATTAAGAGAGCAAGCATATGCTAATAGAATTCTAATTGCCTCTAATCTAGCAACTGGAGCATATGTTTCATCAAAGTCTATGCCTTCCTCTTGGGAGTATCCTTGAGCTACAAGTCTAGCCTTGTTCCTGGTGATTATTCCTGATTCATCCACTTTGTTTCTGAAAACCCATCTGGTTCCAATAACAGGATGGTCAGAAGGTCTAGGCACAAGGGTCCAAACTTGATTGCGTTGGAATTGATTTAATTCCTCTTGCATAGCAAGGATCCAAGATTCATCTTCCAGTGCATCATGGATTGTCTTAGGCTCAATTTGAGAAACTAAGGCAGAGAAATCACTAGGAATTTGCATACCTCTTGTTCTTATTCTGTCTTGAGGATTACCTATGATGTTTTCTCTAGGATGATCCCTATGGTATCTTAATTCTCTGGGCAATCCTTCTTGTATTTCCTCTTGTTGTTGAAGATCTTCCAATGGGGGTTCTTCTGATTCTTCATCCTTGTGTTGTTCTTCTTCAATAGAAGTCTTTTCAAGATCCCTGCATAGATCATCAACAAAATCTTCTTCTTCTTCTATCCTCTTGATAGAAGGGTTAGTTTCATCAAACAAGACATGTACAGTTTGTTCTATAGTCAATGTCCTTCTATTAAATACCCTATATCCTCTAGGTTTTGAGATATATCCTAACAGAAAACCTTCATCACTTTTAGCATCTAACTTTCCTAAGTTGTCTTTACCATTGTTTAAAATGAAACACTTACAGCCAAAAGGTCGAAGATGACTGATGTTGGGCTTCTTATCCTTGTATAATTCATACGGAGTCTTTTTCAGAATAGGTCTGATCATGCATCTGTTGATAATGTAGCAGGCTGTATTTACTGCTTCTGCCCAGAAGTATTTTGGTAAATTGTACTCATTCAGCATTGTTCTGGTCATGTCTAGCAGTGTTCTATTTTTCCTTTCTGCTACACCATTTTGTTGAGGTGTTCTGGGAGCTGAGAAGTTGTGTTCAATTCCATTTTCTTCACAGAACTTCAAAAATTCTTCATTTTTGAACTCTCCTCCATGATCAGATCTGATACTGGTAATCTGAAATTTTTGATTCTTTTGGACAATTTTGCTGAATTTCAGAAAAGCTTGAAAGCTTCAGATTTGGCTTCTAGAAAGGATACCCAAGTATACCTTGAGTAATCATCAACTAATACATAGCCATAGACTTTTCCTCCAAGACTAACTGTCCTCATTGGTCCAAATAAATCCATGTGAATTAATTCCAAAGGCTTGGAAGTTGTAACAATTGTCTTGGACTGAAATGAGGTCTTGGTCTGTTTTCCTTTTGCACATGCTGAGCAAATTCCAGACTTTTTGATTTTCATCTTGGGAAGTCCCTCAACCAGATCATACTTCAACAATTTCTTGATTACTGAAGTGCTTGCATGACCAAGTCTTCTATGCCACAAATCAGCTTCTTCGCTTTTGGTAGTAGTTAGACAAAGATTTACTTCCTTTAATTCTGCTAGTTGCAAGGTGTACAGATTCTTTACTCTTTGTGCTTCAAAGACCTTTTTGTTGTCCTTCAGAATTACACACTTATCATTCTGAAATCTTACTAAATGACCTTTGTCACATAACTGACTAATACTGATCAGGTTGTGCTTGAGTCCTTCTACATACATGACATCCTCAATTAAATCCTTTCCTTTAGTACCAATAGTTCCACAGCCTAGCACTTTTCCTTTTCCATTGTCACCATAGGTAACTTGACCAGATTCTTCTCTAAAACTTGTGAATAGCTTCCTGTCACCTGTCATATGCCTTGAGCATCCACTGTCCAAATACCATTTGGATGCCCTCAGCCGACCCTGCAAACAAAGCTAAGTTTTAACTTTTGGTACCCAAATTTTCTTGGGTCCTTGATGGTTAGTTTTGGGAATCCATCTCAAGTTTCTAGTAGTGCATGTGCTAACTGTGTGACCTAGTTGGTTGCAATGAGTACAGCATAAACTAAAAGAATTTTTCTTGTATGCATTTTTATTGTATTTCTGTTTTTGTTTGTAAGCACGTTGATCTACCCTTTTGGTTTTCTTAAGGTCATCTTCTGTCACAAACTTAGGTGTTGGATATACTTTAGGATAAATGATATGTTCTTCATTTTGTGGGGGTGTGTATCCTACTCCATATTTTCTTTTTCCTCTTCTAACACCCTTCAGATCTACAAGTAATGAAGCTTTACATGTTGCAATTTTATCTAAAGTTGTTCTTAGATAAAGATTTTCTTCTTGTAATTTTTCTTCATTCTTTAGTTCTTTTAGATTTGCTTCTACTTCTAAGATTTTGTTATTTTTATTTTTCAGATCTTCACATAATAGTTCATTTGCTCTTCTTGTTTCAGCTGAACTTTTCTTTAACCTTTCTACCTCATTTTTGAGAAAAGTATTACTCTTTTCTTGATTTAATAAGTTTAGCTTAACTATCTTCATTTGCTTTATAACAGTTTTATATTTTTCATAAAGCTCATTGAAAGCATCCTCTAAATTATCAGAGTCAGATTCTGAGCAAGAAGTAAAAGATGTTTCAGAATTTACCTGTTCTAGTCCTGCCATGAGGGCTAGATTTGCTTTTTCTTCTTCTTCTGATTCTGAGCTGGAGGAATCTGAGCTGGTAACATCTTCATTGTCCCATGTTGCTGCCATTGCTTTCTTTTTGAACTTCTTGAATCTCTTTTCTTTGCTTTTCTTCTTTTCTGATTTTTCTGCTTGATCCTTCTTTTTGAGTCTGGGACACTCAGATTTGTAATGCCCCGGTTGATTGCATTCATAACAGGTTGGCTCTTTCTTCTTGTCTTTCTTGAAGAACTTTCTTGAGCCAAATTTCTTCTTTTTAGCCAAAATTCTTTGTAGCCTTCTTGAGAGCATGGCCTCATCATCACTGTCATTTGATTTTTCTTTGGAGTCCTCAGATGAAGAAGAATCTGCAATCTTTAAAGCATTTGAAATTTTCTTCTTTGAAGAGCTTTCAGAAAATCTCTCCATATTTATTTCATGTGCCATAAGAGAGCCTATTAATTTATCAATGGATAATTCAGTGAGATCATGGGCTTCCTCTATGGCTGTAACTTTAGGGGTCCATACATTTGTTAGAGATCTTAGTATTTTTCTAACAGTTTCTTCATTGGTTAGGGTTTTTCCTAAGGCACTCAACCCTACAATTATGTTTGAAAATCTATTGTACATTTGTGTTATATTTTCATTTGGAAGCATTTTGAATTGTTCATATTGAGAAACTAGTATATCTATTCTGGTTTGCTTAACTCTATCAGTTCCTTCATAAGTCACTTGTAATTTATCCCACATTTCTTTTGCGGTCCTACAAGCTGAGAGTCTATTGAATTCTCTTTTGGATAGAGCACAGCATAGATAATTTTTTGCTTTATAATTTAAAGACATATTTCTTTTGTCAGCAATAGAGAGACCTGTGGAAGTAGTTTCACCTAGGATTTGATAATCACCTTGTTCTATTACCTGCCAAAGGTCGAAATCTGTACCTCTGATGAAACACTCCATTCGCATCTTCCAATATTGATAATCTTCACCATCAAAGAAAGGTGGTCTTGAAACTGATTGGCCTTCATAGTTGTGTGCTTCTGATGCCATCTCTTCTCAAATCTTTAGATTCTTCTGAGAAGACCTCGCTCTGATACCACTTGTTGGATCGAAATGGCAGATTGCACAGTCCTAGAGGGGGGGTGAATAGGACTTTTCTTGATTTTTGGAAATTCTTCTGAAAGAGAAATCACAACACTAAGTAGAGATGTTAGTGCTTGGTGTGATGTGTGTGATTCAAGTGAGAACTTGGCGGAAAACAATCACACAAAGAATTACACAAGAGATTTATCCTGGTTCGGCCCTTCCCACATGGAAGTCCTACATCCAGTCCTCAAGCCAACCACTTGAGATTTCACTAAACTGCCAATCAAATTTGGCCTTCTCTCACCCTTGAGAGGAAATTACAAAACCCACTTGCTCCACAGCAAGTCTTCCCTAAACAGGGGTAAACAGCACTGCCTTATGCAAAAGGCCTTCCCTTCACAAGAGGGGTAAAGCAGAAACACTTCTGCAGAAAAATGAAGGAGAAATAAACGCCTGTGTGTTGACTCAAGAATGAGTACAGAACACACACTTTCCAGCAGGATAGAATAGATAAGAATTGAAATCTAAATCCTAGCTGAAGCTACTTGGGTGGTCTTCCAAAGAAGAGACAATTACAATTGCCACCCAATAAACAGATCTTCAGAAATCACTGAAGATGGGGCTCTCAAACAGTTGCTGAACAGGAAGGCTTTTGAGAGCTTGCAAGGTGAACTTTCAGAGAATTGTCTTCAAGGAACTTCAAAACTTGTTGTTCTTCTATTGCGTTCTTCATCTCTTTATAATCTTTTCAAACTAGCCGTTGAGGAAGATAGCCGTTGAAGTAAGATGGTTGTTGTAATCTAACCGTTTGAGAAGAGTCTTTAGGATCCTTTGGATCTTGGAACTTTTGTCCAGAGGTTCTGGAAATTTGCCTTTTCCCAAGGTCTTCACAGGCAGAAGCCGTTTGCTATAGCTAGAAGATAAGCTCTTTGATACTTGGGCTGAGCGGCCTATGTGCAACAATAAATGCCTGTATGAAAGGACAAGACAAAGACAAAAGTATATCCATACCTTTGTGGTAGGTGAGTCAGTGTAGTACAACAGAACAGTATGGATCCTAGTATTCTTAGTCCTTTCGGAAAGTAAGGCAGACAGACAGAAAGTTTAAGGTGTGGGTCTGTCAGTGGTAGGTGAGATTGTCAGATACCATGCGCCTGACTTCCACATAAATGCTTTGAGTCTTTGTAGAAGGAATAGTCTGAAAATAAAAGATCATCAGAACTGTAAGCATTAAATGTATGTTCATATTTTGTTCCAGAGAAGTGACTCTGTGACGGTACTGAATTTTTCTGTCACAAACTATAATAAAATAGTGATCTTATAGAATTTTAAAGATCCATAGAATAAGCAGTCATAAACAAATTATTTTTATGCTAAAGAGAGATTACCATCAATCAATAGAGATTTCATAACATTTAGAAACTGACAGAAGTATACTGAAAAAGTACAAGTGTACAGCTGACAGTGTAGTCGAATTCAGTAGAACAGGTGATTCGATTCAAGAGGAATAGAGTGAATCGAATACAGTATGTGAATCGAATACAGTGTAAAAGATGTGAATCGAATACAGTATAACATATGTGAATCGGAGATGTGAATCGAATACAGTATAACATATGTGAATCGAATACAGTGTAAAAGATGTGAATCGAATACAGAGTGTAAAAGATGTGAATCGAATACAGAGTGTAAAAGATGTGAATCGAATACAGTGTAAAAGATGTGAATCGAATACAGTGTAAAAGATGTGAATCGAATACAGTATAACATATGTGAATCGAATACAGTGTAAAAGATGTGAATCAAATACAGTGTAAAATATGTGTACTTAGAAAAACTTTTGGTCTTTCAAAATGTTGAAACTGACGAAATTTTGTAGTAGATCTATATCATGATACAGATAAAATATTTCATTTAAAGATTTGTCTTATCAAAATAATTGATTGTTTAAAGACTTATGAGGAGTTGCTCAACACTCTCGTGCTAGGGCAAACACTCGAGCTTGGGCTCGAGGCCTTCCTGGTCTTTCTGCAGTTGGCGCTGCTGCTGCTGGGGCTAGTGCTGCTCGCTGGACTCCCTGCTGAAGCCTGGGACAGTCCCGGACCTGATGCTCGCTGCTCCTGCACTTTAGGCATTTCCCCGCCATCTTCCAGCACTCGGTACCACCATGTGCCCTTCCACAGTGAGGGCATTCCTTCTTGCCGCTGGGCCTACTACCAGGTGACCGCTGAGAAGTTGCCTGCTGGTTGCTTGCTGCCACGGGACGCTGCAGTGACTGGTACGCCGCCTTCTTCCTGTCCTACCACTGGAATGGAGGTGCAGATCTCTTCTGCGATGCCTTCTTCTCCTCGAGGTACTGCTCCATCTCACTCTCTTATCGACACGCCGCACTAAGAGCCTCGTCCAGGGTACGATGATCAAATGCCACCAGTCTCGATCTAAGTGATGGCTTAAGGCCCATTACAAACTTCTTCACTTTCCTGCACTCATCAGCCACTATGTGAGGTGAATATTTTGATAATTCTGCAAACCTGGCCTCGTACTCAAGTACGGTCATGGATCCCTGAGTCAAAGTAAGGAACTCTTGCTCCATCTTGTCTTGGATATGCTTTGGAACGAACTTGGCCCGAAAGAGCCTCACGAATTCGTCCCATGCTACCTCGACAGCATCGTCCTCAAACCTGGTACGTAGTAACGAAGCCCACCATACATCAGCTCTCTCCTACATCAAGCCATCCATAAGCACCAAATCTAGGCAATCTAAACTTAATACTAATAAATACATATACAACTAGTACATACCTGTAGCATATAGGTGGCTAAGCTAACCTTGTCCTCCTTAGCACACCTAATCGCTCGGAAGATCTTCTCGATCTCCCTCATCCAGCTCTCTGCTAGCAGTGGATCACTCTCCCCCTTAAAAGAGGGTGGAGCCATCCTCTTGAACCACTCCATGATGGAAGGACCACCATGTTCATGCCCCTGGGGAACTGGAGCTGGAGCCTGAGCCTGCTACAACAAACAACATAAATAACACATATGAAACAAAGCAACATAACCATCATATATTTAAATAAAATAGACTACTCTATCTATTGTTCTATCCTGAGCCTCCAGCTGAGCCTAGAGTGTGGCCTGAGTATGAGCCTGAGTCTGCATGGCCTGCACCAAACCTTGCATGAATACTCCATAATCTACTGGTGGTGGAGGAGGAAGTACAGTAGGACCCTGAGGTGCTGGGGCATGCTGCTCAACCCTCTCCTCACGCCTCTGCTCATCCCCACGAGCAGGAATACCACGCCTACCACGAGAAGCCATAGCCTACAAGATAATTAATCACCTTTAGAACTAAGTTAATTAATTCCTAACCACTTTCTTATCTATCTTTCATTCATTATTAATCATTTCTACACATGTGAACAAATCTATAAAGACTTAGCATATTATGAAGATGATGGCATATATTCTTGTACAAGCTCAACCGTGGCTCTGGTACCAATCTCTGTAACGACCCTCTTTATACCGGTACAATTATACCAATCCACGTCAGTATAATGAACGTTGTCATAGTGGGACATTGACCCAACACTAAATAGTAGGTTGATATGTACATGAATAGCAAAGAGTACAGCGGAAAGAAAGTAACAATTTTATTCCATCCCATCATCATCATTAGTATACACAGTCTATATAACGATAAATGAAAGAAAATACTAAAGTCCACATTAATACAACTTTCAATGAATTACATTATCCATTCTCAATTACATAACTCCAATTTACATACTATGAAATGAGAGACACAACGTAGAGATCTCCATAATAAATGCTACTCCTCTCGCTCGGAGTCGCTCCTAACTATCTCCTCGGAAGAAGTGGAGACACCTGCACCTGTACGCCGAAGCAAGAATGAGTCTAAATAGACCCAGCAAGCAATCCATATACATCATCCTTACACACATCATATGGACATGCTAGCATTCAATGGAAGTAATTATCACATGTGGTATGTTTCATACAATTTAAATTTACTAAGCATGGAACTTATAGCATTAGAAACACATGATACATGTTTTATCTCACTTACAACAATTAAGAATAAAACCTATAACATGCTTAAACAATTCAAATCTCATTCAATTCATATTATAATGTACACAATTTAGGCATGGAACTACTCATAAAGTAAGCATCACACCTAGCATAGATTCTATTTGTTTTTTTTTGAATATAGCCAAACCAAAAGGAGATGGTGGGGGTGCCCTTACATGTGTAGGGGTGCCACTACCTTCACCAAGTGGCTAAGAGTATTTTCCATTATATGATTGAGGTTGAAAGTTTTGGGGAGAAGTACAAGAAGGCGGACTGGGCCTCATAGATGGACATCCTTCCTTATCAAGACGGTAGGATTCCTTAACAGTACTTGGTAAATCGGCCCCAGAGCCCCATGTGGTGAGATGTGCACATGAATAAGCAAATTCAGGTAGATAGTCTGCCACTTTGTTGCTTTCCCGAGGTACGTACGTGATTGCAGCCTGCACCTTCTTAGCTATCACTGCTATCTCTTGCAAAATAAAAGCAAAGTCCCATGGGCGAAGGAGCTGCCCAGTGACAATGTGTAGGAGGTTTATGGAGCTGCCCATAGATTCTATTTGAATTCTCATGAATTTAACACAATTATACACACATTTTACTTACTATTTTAACATAAATTAAACATATTCACAATGGTTTACACATGTTCACATGTTAACACATTCACTTTACACTTTTACATGCTCATTTACACATTGCACATTTCACAATTCACTTACACATATTCACATTTTTACACAGTTGCCGTGACACATAGTCCAAACCACCATTAGAAGGACACACATTCACATTCACATTCACATATCCATCACCTAGGCAACACAGTGATGGACCTTGGTTAACTGCGTAGAACCGGGAGAAGCACTCTCCACCCTAACCAGTGGTACTTGTCCACCTCCAGGATTTCATCCTAATTGCCCATAGGATTTCACACACATTGAATCATTCCATAGGGACTTTACTATGGAACAGTTTCACAGCCCTCTATGGTAGCAGTGTCACATACGGCACAATTTATACACTTTTCACATTATCACGTTGTTATAGTATTCACATGTAATTAGATTCACACGCATTCACATTTAACACATATACATGAATCAATTTTCAGATCATATCATTACTGTTCAAAATGAAAATTTACTCTTAACACAGACCTAAGCATGCTGCTAGCAACTGAATTACACGTAAATAACAAGGCATGTTTAATATGGTCATTTCTCTCTTTAAATCCATAACAGTGCTTATTGTTCTCCAAACATCATGAAAATTTTATAACAGGATCCAAACAGTAAATACATCACATGCTTAATTTCTCATATTTTTCAGATTAGTAAACTAATTTCAGTAATTAAAACAACTTTTCAGGCATTTTATCACGGCACTGGATCATGCCGCCAACCAGGGATCTTAACGGCACTAGATGTTGCCGTTAAGTTCCTGTCTGCAAAACACAGACTGAACGCACAAAATAAAGGTGAATGGGGGTTCCAGGACACGAGGAAAAATCTGTAAAATTCCTAGGACCTACTAGACATGGGCAGGGATGATATACACATGTTACTTGCCTTCGTAAAAAATCGACAGATGGAATTATTTACCGGAGAAGCTCTCCTTAGCCAAGCCAAGAGGCTCCTCAAATCCTTCCCCAAACCGGTTCTGTGATGAAGCTGGTTGTGCACCGTCATCGGGGAAGCCTTCCTCTATGCTTAGAGTTCCTTCCAGTCATGGTAGATCGCTGAAAGATGCACCCAATCGCCAGAGATCTCCAAAGTTCAGGTTTCGCACAAAAAACTAGGGTTTTGACCAAAGAGCCAAAAAGATCTATTCTGGCCGCAAGAGGGTGATTTTATACAACCTAAGGGTTGGGGCATGCACTTAGGGTAGAATCCTACCATTGAGAGATGGTTTCCTAAATAGGGGGCGAAGAAATCGCAGATGTTTCTGGATCTGAAATCGCACTGGGAAGTAGACGTCCACCTCGGTTGCCGTCAACTTGGAGTTGGCATCCATCGATCTGGACGTTGACTCAACCCCTAACGTCCATGCATGTTGACGTTAAATGGTCCTTCAGCCAGAACATAGAAATGTAGAACACCAAGCTTACACTATGTACATACATACATATAATGTACAATGTATTACAGAAACACCATATGTACATAATTAAACAAGCATACGTACATGTACAACTTTATTTAATTATAATATGTATAGAAATACATATATATATATATATATATATATATATATATATATATATATATATATATATACACACACACATAACTGTACTCACAAGCATCTAAACATTACACAACCAAACATCTAAATAAGAGGGCAAAATTCGAGGGCCTTACACAATGAGTTTTTCAAGTGACATTCTCCTAAGATCATTGGTCTCTTCTATGGCTATTACATTTGGAGTCCATGAGGTTGGTAGGGATCTTAGTATTTTCCTTACCATGTCTCCAATTTCATACGTTTTTCCAAGTCTAGCCAAACCGTTGGTGATATCTGTGAATCTACTGTACATTTGAGAGATGGACTCTCCAGACTACATTTGAAATCTTTCATATTGAGCTACCAGAATATCTATTCTTGTTTCCTTTACTTTGTCAGTTCCTTCATATGTGAGTCTCAACTTTTCCCACATTTCCATTGCTGACTTACCGGCTGAAATCCTGTTGAATTCTTTCTTACTGAGCGCACAACACAGTATACTTTTAGCTTTGCTGTTTTTAGATATTTTCTTCTTGTCTTCGTTTGTCCATTTGTCTCTACTGTTGGTGACCAAGAGGTCTCCTTCTTCGACAATTGACCAAAGCTGGAAATCAAGACCTTGAAGGAAGAATTCCATCTGTGTCTTCTAGTAGTTGTAATCTTCACTGTCGAATAGAGGAGGTCTGTTAACGGACTGACCTTCTGTATGACCTTGAGCTGCCATTTATCTTTGCTCTTCAGATTGTGAGATCTACTTACTTGAAGAGACTTGGCTTTGATACCACTTGTTGCCCAAATAGCAAGCCCAGAGGGGGGGGGGGGTGAATGGATTGCTAAAAATTCTTTTTCTAATAAATCCTGTAAGTAAACACACTTGACAGACAACACTAAGATCGATAGTTAGAGTTAATGTTAATCAAAACAAAGAGAACAATCACACAGACAACATGAAATTTTATCCTGGTTCGGATCTCCTATCCCAAGGAGTCCTACATCCAGTCCCCAAGCAACCACTTGAGATTCCATAAAACAAGGGTACAGTCCCCCTTAAGGACACTTACACATCCAGCAACAGCTGGCCTTCTCTTCTCTACCAGAAGAGGGATCGCTCCACCTGATGCAACAGGTCTTCTCTTCACACCCGAAGAGGAATACTCACAAAAAAAGGAGTTGAAAGAGAAAGGCCCCAAGACCAAGCTTATAATCACTGCTTGATCTGAGGCGAGGTCTAAGAGACACAAGATTATCAAAAATGGATTCTCTCAGATCAACGTAAGCTCTCAAAGGCAATTCAATATTCTATAGAGAGCTAAGAGCTATAGAGAGTTGGAATGGACGAGCTGGTTCCTGTTGTTCTGCAGGTGACTAAGATGTTCAAGCTTCTCAAAGGTTGAAAAAAAGTTATGACGTGCTTGGAGTCACCAGTCTTCTTTTATCCTCTTTGAAATAATTTGACCGTTGAAGTATCCGTTGAAATATCCGTTGTCTTACATCTTCATGCACGTTGGAGTATCTGGTTCGAAGAAAAGAGCAAGTGAGCCTGCAGCCATTAATGCTAGGATAGACACACATACTCAAGGAAATATTGTCTAAATCTTCTATCCTCTTGTCAGGTTGACAGGTCTATCTTTGAGACATGCATTTCCACCAAAAATCCTGCACACAATAAATGCTGACACATAGACAACTTATCTTTGTCTAAACTGTCAGTCAACATTAGTAGTTGTGCTGTATGAAGATACACTAGAAGGGAAATGCCATTATGTCATTGTGACTTTGTGTGTTATAGACAAGATAGGTAAAAGATATATCATACAGAGACTTATACTATCATAATAAATGTTAGAGAACATGGGATACAACATGCTTTCGAGGGAAAACTTGAAATCCACAAGGATTTGAAATTCATTTGAATATCATGTGGAATGGAACTAAATAATGTTTAAAAAGATTCAAACGAGAATGTTTGACAGCTATCTAAAATGTGATCATTAATAGAGGGTTGATGTATTTAGACAGGCTGTACCCAGAGAGAGTCGATGTTGATATTAAATCAATGATATAATCATAAGTCAAGTGAGAATGCAATCCATGTTGAAATCAAGTCTATGTGAGCATAATCCATGTATTAATGAAATCGATGTTCTATACAAAGTCGTTGTTTAACTGAAGTCGATGTGCTGATGAAATCATTGTTTGAAACGAAGTCGATATAAACATGAAGTCGTTGTTTTACTGAAATCTTTGTTTGAGTGAAGTTGTTGTAGAGATGAAATCGTTGTAGGCATGAAGTCGTTGTTCTACCGAAATCGATGTTTAAGTAAAGTGAAGTCGATAAAGCAACCAAATCGTTGTTTAAGTGAGGTGAACTTGTTGTTGCAATGAAATCGATGCTATGAAGTCGTTGTTTAAGTGAAACGAAATCGATGTTTCTATGAAGTCGTTGTAGCGACGAAGTCGATGTTTAAGTCAAACAAAATCAATGTTTCTATGAAGTCATTGTAGCGACGAAGTCGATGTTTAAGAGAAACAAAATCGATGTTTCTATGAAGTCGTTGTAGCGACGAAGTCGATGTTTAAGTGAAACAAAATCGATGTTTCTATGAAGTCGTTGTAGGGATGAAGTCGATGTTTAAGTGAAACAAAATTGATGTTTCTATGAAGTCGTTGTACGACCGAAATCGTTGTTTTACTTATGAAATCGATGTTAGGATGAAATCGATGTTCTTCATAAGAAATCATTGTTCTATCAAAGAAGTCGATGTGTACTTAGACAAAACATATGCATTGAACTTCAGATAACAGTGTATGTAGACAACTTACAGATTTTGCTTGAATTATTTCCTATGGATAAACTTCAGAAAATGTTGTTAGAAAATATTTTTGAAGGTTTTTTTAATCACCAAAAATATATATAATTAATAATAAATTACATGGAGATGGACTGATCATCAGGGTCATGTAGTCCTATTACCACAGGTTGCAATGCACTCTATTGTAGACTCCAAGATATGTGGTGAATTGTTGAGCATATCTGTAACGGCCCTGGATATTTATTCCCGATGAGGGTCCATATCTAGATCCGTCTCCCACGAACGGACCGTAGTCTCGCAAGGAATATCTCACACACGTGTCCAGTAAGAATATAAAAGACAAACCACAATAGTATAAGACACAAGAAAGTACATGTGTTCATATCTGTTCACATATTTGTACAAATGTCCCATTATATTATTACATGTCCAATAGAAAAGTACAACTACCTGGGGCATACCCCGAGGGAGCACAAGCTCACACAACACTAACTACTACACTACTGCTGGTGGTACAAGTCTGTCACAACACCGCCGTAAGCCAAACACTCGGCAAGTCCTGAAAGGAACTGTAGGGGAGTGAACCTCAACAAGTCACAGGCTTAGTAGGGACCACCCAAAAACCACACAACGCTGAAGAACCTCAACCCCAGAGGGTCTCACTGGCAACACTAAAAGCCAAACCATGGCATGCTCACAACATTTTTAATAAATAACAGCTTAAACAATAAATCATAAATAAATACATATTTCTCAAAAAGAAAGAGGAATTACAGGACTAGCACAACAGTACTAGTCCGCTCAACAACTGAAATGCCTAGGCTACTGGCCTCATAGGCATACTACCTCAACAACTGGCCGCCTAAGCTACAAGCCACACAAGCAAACCACTGCCAAGGCTACAGGCTTCACAGGCGAATCACAAACACATGGGTAACGGGACTGCTAACCAAAAGCTGGTTCATTATACCCCAAACCACGATATGTCGGGAGCCACACACAAGGTAGCAGGATGGGCTACAACGATGCCAGTCCATCATGCATTGAAACCATAATCGGAAGTTTACCCGAGGAAGGGTAAAACACAGCAAGTGGAAGGTCACACCACACGACCTCCACTTCAACACCTAAAAAGACTGGTACACAATGTACCACTACAAAGCACTACCCACATAGGGTATAGGTACCTACTACCACGAGGTACCACCACCAAAACCACCACCAAACTAGAAGGCACTCTATCACAAGCAAAACCTTGACTCAACTGTGCCAACGATGGGGCACACCACAAGAGTCAAACCACAACCAGTATGTCTCCGCTCACCAACCACAACTATAACCGTGCCAACACCAGGGCACACCCCAACGGGTAAATCCACAACCAACGAGTCACACACAAGCCACCATTAGTGGCAAAGCACGAGTTGGAAAGGAACGGCGCCACCACATGGGAACAGACTATTGGTTCATGATGCCAGTATCCAACCCAGACAACATAACACGAACTACCTCTCAGTCTCGCAGTCACGGATGAAAGGTCCAACTGCCGCTCCACAAGCACAAGCCAAAGAACAGTAGAGACCAACTAACACCACACCTGCAGGTCACACACCCTACAGGCCCATGCCTGGCACCTTTAGGGACTCTAGCCTAAGCTCCCTAAAGTGAGGCACTGGAAAAACAGGACTAGATGGGGACCAGTGTCGACTACTGGTGTCTGTACCCCCACCTACGAGCACGCTACAAGCGACTACACACCCACAAACACAAGTCGCTGCCCTCTGTCGTCTTTCCCTCAGTTGGACGTACAACACAAACACAGGAGTGAGGGTGTCCAAGACAGACGACACAAACCTCGACGGTACAACACAAGTACCGAGATAAACCGCGAGCACAACCAACACACGTGCCTGGCTCACACAGAACCTAGGGTACCCGACTGCAAAGGTATTCCAGAACAGGCGCCAGACCACCAAACTCGGCAAGCTCAAACCATGATATTTACATATACAACCTTTATTACAAACCACGGTGCAAGTGTGAGGAGTAGCTTGGCCTGGTCACTCGTGACCCACAAGCTAACCTACACAGACATATCCATAAATCGCATTAAACATTCACAATTCGGCCTATCATTGGTCATCTCATGACCTCCGTAGCCACATATACCTAATATACAATATCCATACATTAATACTTAATCCCACACATACTATACAAGTTAAACCATCTTAAATAATTTATAGAAAACACCACAAGACCACAGCTAGGTTCACACAAGAACCTCACTGCCCGACTACCACGACAAACCATAAGGTATACCATGATAATGTGTGCGCCATACGCACACACACACTCGATCTATGTAAACGACACACCACTTGCGTAAACAACACGCTAACAACACAACGAGACACTCAAAGAGCAGTACAGGTGCCAATGCACCACTTACCAAAGCCATGCATACCAAATATGATAATCAGATAACCATATTATTGAGGCCATGCAAAACCGGACCTCTCGACTGAGGTCGCGCCATGGAGTAATGTCGCCTTCAGATCGCGACACCTCGATGTGTCGCGTTAGGGAATCCTAACGCGACAGGTCAGCTTGTCGCGACCTAGTCACGATAGAAGGGTCCGTCACCTTTTGATCGTGACACCCCGACATGTTGCAATCTGTAGCACCCCGAAAATTTTAGCTATATAAAAATTTCAATAAATGGAAATAAATAATTTCCATAAGATCAAAGAATTTAAAACATACGTATCAATATCGTATATGCCAAAACACATCGACAAAATCCGTAAAAATGGGAAATCAACCCCAAACATTATTCTTAAGGGTTCCACGAAGAAATTCGTGTGACGAAAAATCCGATTAACCAAGTGAACATCACATGGTGACCAATTATCCAAATTAGGAAACAAGTCAGAAAACCGTTAACACGGAAATACGACGCAACCAAAAAATTTAATAAAAGTGTTGGAAAGACTTCCAACATTATATATTAATGACCCAATATCTTAATTGGGCCAATGGACCACACATGACCCAAAAATCAAAGGAAGCTAGAAAATGCATGGAAATTCGTAACTCTAAATAGACTGAAATTAGAAAGAGGCAATTTGAGTTGAATTGGGATGCAATCATGCATTCTTGGCAACCCAAATTCATGCCTAACTATGGTGGGAGGTTTCCTAAAGCCTCACACACTCTAAGGGAGGAAGAAATCCTCAAAAGATAGGAAACTACCCTGTCAAAACCGCAACTTAGCTTTCCTAGTCATAGTAGGACTCCTAAAACACCATAGTTGCTTAAATACTCTTCACCAAACCCTAGGAACGAGTTTTAGAACTTGCTGGGGTCGTGTGGAGAAGTTCTTGGTGGCTGGGGAGCAGGAGATCATCCACACCAAGCCGTTCTTTTTCCCCGTTGAGTCTGCTGCGACCTGCACAAACCACCTTCTTGGAGTCAAGCTAAGGTAGGCCAAACCTAAATCCCATCGTGCAAGGCTTATACCCCTGGAAAGAGGGTCGAGCCTACATTCTAACCCAAGTGGAATGCCCAAATTCCATGCAGTATACATGGAGCAGTAAGCGTTTTCCTCCAAGTGGTCTGAACACGGGTTTTCTAGAAAAATGGGACTTCTTCAACCTAAAAGCTATGTTTTCTCAGGCCAAACCTTAACATATCCTATACTAATGTGTAGAGCATCAAGTTAACTTTCATTTCCCACTAGTTTCATCAAATTTCATTGAGTAGATTTTGAACTATTCGTAGTTTTCCCTAAGTCTCGCACAGTTAGGGTTTTTCCCGATCATCATATCATGCCCACAATACTAAACTTCCTTCATGAAAGTTCTTCTACTTGAAGTCATGATCATCTTTTATGTTGGATGTTTTGTCCATAAGTCTTTTGTTAGAGAGTTATAGTCATGGGAAGAGAGTCACTGCATGATACTGTGATTTCGGGCTACACTTGACTTTTGTTCTTCATATGTTTTCTCGGGCTTCGAGACTGAATTAGATAAAACCACCAACATAAAAGTTCTTCTACTAGTTGTCCTCGTCATCTTTTGTGTTGAACGTTTTGTCTAAATGTCATTAGTTAGAGTGTCATAAGATGGGTAAGTGGATCACTGCATGAGACATGTTTTCGGGTTACACTTGACCATATGTTTTTGTTCTGGAAGGGCCTCTAGTGTCGACACTACCTGAACTAGTGTCGACACACTGTCCCAAACCAGCCCAGAAGGTGTTCTGGGAAGGCCTCTAGTGTCGACACTACCTGATCTAGTGTCGACACACTGTCCCAGTTTGACCCAGAAAGTTTCTGGGAGCTGATCTAGTGTGGACACTACCTGATCTAGTGTCGACATACTGTCCCATATTGGCCAAAAGGTTTTCTGGAAGTTGTCTCTAGTGTTGACACTACCTGATCTAGTGTCGACACTACTTGGCCTTTTTGCCTTGTATTTAAAGCACTGTGTCGACACTACCTAATCCAGTGTCGACACCACTTGATCATTTTGCCTTGGATTTGAAGCATTGTGTCGACACTACTTGAGCTAGTGTCGACACTACTTGACCAGTTCTTCATGTTTTTGCTTTGTGTTCGAAGCATGGTGTTGACACCAGTATGGGTTGTGTCGACACTACCTTTGCAAATATTGCATGTCTTGGGTTTATTCATTACATAATGTCTATTTAATGGCTTAAAAGTGTTTAACCCATTGAAAAATCCTTAATTACATGAATATTATTCTAATTGCTTTCTTAATGAAATGATCATACATGAAACTTGTGATTTACTCTTGTTACCATTCTAGCTTGATTTAAATGATGAATATTATCTTAAAATCTTGTAAACCCACATGTAGGTAAATGCGTTGTTCACTGCATGCCATCATGTTAAGTGTTTTCCGAGAGTTTGAGACCGACGGTTTGTGAATTGACACGCGTACATCCCTACACACTTTACATCAAGGGCGTGCACTTCCTTTCTCTTCTTGTTCTCGTTAGTGTGATTTACAATCTAGACTAAATCCATTAATGTAAAGATTGAACTAAATTGTAAATCGTACAGATCTACTGCCGAATTTATCTCTTGACCATTGTCCTCATGGAATCATGTTCAATTTAATTATTTATTTCTTCTCATCATCATCGTGAACATGACATTACACATGCTACATTTTGAAACTCTCATTGGCCATTATTTATGACTGTGGGTATCTACATTGAAAATTTTACATGAGATGACTGACAAGGCACAGCGTGTGTCCAAGGGCTCCAGTCTAGCCCCAATGACGGCGAGTCATAAATATACTGTTAACCATGGGGTATAATGATTACTGGCATTGCATTTGCGCTGGGAGTACTTTCTTGCTTGTTGAATGTTAGATACATAACCACATACACGTGACCTGTGTGCATTCTTGGTGGATCTTTCCTTGGTGTACATTAGTGTCTACGTGCCTGATTAGTATTACTTGATCGTGCTTGTGCAATCTTGCTTGCTTGCTTGCGTGATATGGCCATCCTGCATTTATTGCAACTAGTGATATCTTGCGTTCTTGTAAACTATTGACATCAAGTGAAATCTTGTGTGCTTGTACAAAGTGATCTATTGCTAGTTCTCTCTTGTTATATCATTCCAGATCTTATTCTATCATGATCACTCTATCTAGCTTGTTTCATGCATCATGTTTTAAAACTGTTTTATTCGTACATGCATATCATGACATTCATCGTGCTTACCTAGCTCTAAAATGTTAATCACTTATATCATTGCCCGCACATTGAGATATAAATCCTACTGGGCTAGTTTGCTCATCCCCTACTTTTACCCAATCTGGTGACTATGACATTCAAGAGGAAGAGCAAGTCGAGGATGGGAATGCGTCCGAGTGATGAGCATTCCAAACTATGAGTCTAGTTATAGTAGATTACTTCGAGTGTTAGTACAATGTAGTAGGAAGTGAGGTATCATGTACTTTCCTTTTTATTGAGTCTCAGTCTTGTACTAGTTTCCAATTTTTATAAAATGAGTTGAGATCTGATTACAATTTATTTTGAGTTCAACATTTGGGCCCTATTATGATGTTGTGTTGATACACATTTAGTGCGTGCTAGCTAGAGGCTTATTTGCCGACTGTCCACGTCTCGGAATATCGACTCGAATTATTCGAAATAATATCCGCTGCGTAATTCTCGGGACGTGACAGTTTAGTGGTATCAGAGCCTAGGAATACCAAATAGGATATATGTCTCAGGAATAGGAGATACCTATGGAACCTAGGTCATGGAAATTTAATATATTACCTGGCGAGAATGGGTAGAGACTGGGAATATGTAAGAAGAAAATTAAACACTCCTACCCATTGACTCTTATAATGTATCTAGAGACATTAATTGGTTTCCATCCTTTTCTCAGGAACCCTCATAACACTTTCCCTCAACTGCAATGGCTCGCAACTAGTGGCAAGCTATGCAAGACACTGTGGCTGGACTTACTCAGGCCCTGCAAAATGTAGTTCAGGCTGGAAATCAGGCTGCAGCTGCAAGGAATGGAGCCGGTGATCTGCACCGAAATTTTAGGAGTTTAAACCCTCCTCGTTTCTCTGGATCCCCTGACCCAGATGAAGCAGAAAATTGGCAAGAGGAGATCGAAAGGATTTTCCAAGTAATGCAATGCACCAATAGGGAAAAAGTGGTACTGGCCACTTTCCAATTTACTAAAGATGCTCGAGCATGGTGGAAGGCCACCTCGGCCCACCTGCCAAACGTAGCTGAACTAGAGTGGGCCAGATTCCTGGAGATATTCCGGGGAAAGTATTTCTCTGAGAGAGTGAAGGAGAAGAAGGCAGCAGAGTTTGCTGCACTAAAACAAAAGAGCATGTCTGTGGCTGAGTATGAAGCTCAGTTCGCTCGCCTGGCAGTGTATGCCCCACATCTTGTGGGCACAGAAAGGTTGAAGGCCAACCGTTTCATGGATGGACTCAGGCCCATGTTCATTGAAAGGCTCGGACCACACAACATTCAAACTTACACTGAGATGGTCCAAAGAGCTCAGCTGGTAGAAGACACCATGGCCAAAGTAGAGGGCATGAGGGGCAAGGACAACTCTAAGCCGTCTTTGTCAAGAAGGGAGCACCTAATACTGCTCCAACGTTTCGTAGCAACAATAACAACTTTAACAGCAACAACAAGAGGCCAAATGCTGGAAGAGATGCTGCGGGAGACAAAAGAGTCAAAATGGAAGGTAGGCAGTTGTCTGAGAACTGCAAATTCTGTGATAAACCAGGACACCGAGCTGAGGAGTGCTGGAAGAAGCTCGGGGCATGCTTGAGATGCGGTGGTCGTGACCACCGTATTCCTGACTGCCCAATGATGAAGGACCAACCAGGTAGAGCTCAGAATGCACCACGGCGTCAGGGACGCCTTAATGCTGTCATAGAAATTGACCTACCCGAGGAAGGGGGTATGGTGGAAGGTACCATTTCCATACACTCTCAACCTGCTTTTGTGTTTATTGATACTGGAGCTGCATATTCATTTATTTCCACCACATTCGCTGTAACTCTACCTGTCCAACCTGTACCCTTGAAATCCAAGATCACTGTAGCCTCTCCACTTGGCTCAGAATCTAAACTTACCCACTACTTTCCAAAATGTGAAACTATAGTAGGAGGACACAATCTCCCTGCTGATCTTATCTGTCTAGACATGAAGGGCTATGATGCCATATTGGGTGTCGATTGGCTGATCGAATATGATGCTGATGTAAATTGTCGTCATAGGTTGGTCACTTTTAGAAGTCCAAATCTTCCAACCTTTTCCCTACTTTGGAATCGCTATCATAAACACCCCATCATGATATCATCCCTAAAAGCTTCTAAGCTAATCAACCAGGGTTGTGATGCTTTCCTAGTTTCGGTCATGGTGACTGAAAAGAAGAAACCAAATCTAGAAGACATCCCCATAGCTAGAGACTACCCGGATGTCTTTCCAGAAGAATTACCCGGAATACCACCTGAACGGGAAGTAAACTTCACCATCGAGCTACTCCCTGGGGCAGCCCCTGTTTCCAAAGCTCCATACCGCATGTCCCCCATTGAATTGCAGGAGTTAAAAAGGCAGATCCAAGAATTGTTAGATCAAGGGTTCATCAGGCCTAGCACATCCCCCTGGGGAGCACCTATATTATTCGTCAGGAAGAAGGACGGATCAATGAGGCTTTGCATTGACTACCGTCAGTTGAACCAGTTGACAATAAAGAACAAGTATCCACTGCCCCGCATCGATGAGCTATTTGACAGATCTCTGTGCACAATATTTCTCCAAGATAGATCTAAGGTCGGGCTACCACCAACTGAGAATAAAGGAAGAGGATATTCACAAGTTTGCATTCCGGAGTAGATATGGTCACTATGAGTTCGTGGTCATGCCGTTCGGATTAACCAATGCTCCAGCGGCTTTCATGCAACTTATGAACAATATTTATCGGCCATACTTGGACCAGTTTATAGTGGTGTTCATTGATGACATCCTTATTTACTCCAAATCCAAAGAAGGACATGAAAAACACTTGAAGATTGCTCTGCAAGTGCTGAGAGACAATCAACTCTATGCCAAACTTAGTAAGTGTGAATTCTGGATGGAAGAGGTGTCTTTCCTTGGCCACATCATATCCAAGGAGGGAATCACTGTAGATCCATCTAAGGTGGAGGCGGTAAAGAACTGGGCAAGGCCGACATGTGTCGGAGATTAGAAGCTTCCTGGGTTTAGTAGGGTACTATCGCCGCTTTATTAAAGATTTTCTAAAGGTAGCTGTACCATTGACCAGGCTTACCAGGAAGGAAAATCCATATGCATGGACTGAGGAATGTGAAGAGAGTTTCCGGGCATTGAAAGAGCACCTCACCTCAGCACCTGTGCTCGCACTACCAGTCACTGGGGGTAGTTTTGAAGTGTACACCGATGCATCTGGGATCGGCTTGGCTGTGTGCTGATGCAAAAGGGAAGGTTATATGCTACGCATCCAGACAATTAAAGAAGCACGAGGACAATTATCCCGTACATGATCTGGAGCTAGCTGCGGTGGTCTTCGCTTTGAAGATATGGCGTCATTATCTTTATGGTGAGAAATTCATTGTGTTTTCTGACCACAAAAGCCTGAAGTATCTGTTTTCTCAGCAGGATTTGAACATGAGACAGCGGAGGTGGTTGGAGTATCTCAAGGACTTCGACTTCTCTATTCAATATCATCCAGGAAAAGCAAATGCCGTGGCAGATGCTCTTAGCAGGAAGCCGATGGCTACCTTGTCTAGTCTCATGGTGGGTGAATGGAGATTGTTGGAAGACTTTGCCAAGTTGGATATTGATGCTGACACTAAGAAGAAGGGATGCCTGATTGCAAGTGTTAGAGTACAACCTAACCTACATGAAGACATTATAGCACTCCAAAACAATGACCCTGTACTTGTGGAGATTAAGGCTAATCTAGACCAGAGGCCAATTTCTCATTAACTGAAGATGGAAGACTATTGTTCCGGGATCGAGTCTGTGTACCCGACCATGCAGAGACAAAGAAAATGATCATGGAGGAGGCTCACAAGACCAGGTATACCATTCATCCTGGAACTACCAAAATGTATCAAGACTTGAAAAGAAGCTTTTGGTGGCCTAATATGAAAGGGGAGGTGGCTGAATATGTCGCCAAATGCCTAACCTGTCAAAAGATCAAGGCAGAACACTTGCGACCTGCAGGTAAACTTAAACCCTTAGAAATCCCGACATGGAAATGGGAAGGAATAGGGATGGACTTTATTTTCGGACTACCTAAATCTAGAGGTGGATTCGATGGCATATGGGTAATAGTCGATCGCCTAACCAAGTCTGCTCACTTTTTACCAATAAAGAATAAGTGGTCAGTTGATGTCTTAGCTGCAATATATGTGAAGAAATAGTCAAACTACATGGAGTACCGGTGTCTATCGTGTCGGATAGAGACCCTCGGTTCACATCCCACTTTTGGAAAGGACTGCATTATTCCTTGGGGACTAAACTTAACTTCAGCACGGCTTTCCATCCACAGACTGATGGTCAGACGGAGAGAACCAATCAGGTGATTGAGGATATGCTTAGAGCTTGTGTCCTAGATTTTGGAGGTAGCTGGCATGAACACTTACCTCTTGTAGAATTCGCCTACAACAATAGCTATCAGGCCAGCATTCAAATGGCACCATTTGAAGCACTTTACGACAGGAGTTGCCGATCTCCATTTTGCTGGTATGAAGTTGGCGAAAGGAAGTGCTAGGACCAGAGATGATAAGGGAAACCATAGAGAAGGTGAAGCTTATCAGGGAAAGAATGGCAGTAGCACAACAAAGGCAGAAGTCATATGCAGACAAGAGAAGGAGAGACCTAGAGTTTCAGGTGGGTGATCATGTATTCTTAAAAGTATCTCCAGGCCGTGGAATTAGAAGGTTTGGAATTAAAGGCAAGCTATCACCAAGGTTCGTCGGGCCTTTCGAAATCCTCGAGAGAGTAGGCGAAGTTGCATACCGTCTGGCACTACCACCCCAGCTGGAAGGAGTACACGATGTATTCCACGTATCTATGCTGAAGAAGTACGTACGTGATCCCTACCATGTCATAGAGTATGAACTCCTGGAGTTTAACAAAGATGGGACTTACAAGGAAATGCCAACTGAGATCGTTGATTGTGAACTGCGCCAATTAAGGAACAAGGTCATCCCACTGGTAAGAGTTAGATGGAATCAACGCCTGGAAGAAGACAACACGTGGGAGGCTGAGGAAGCAATGCGCAAAAGATACCCGGAGCTATTCACAAGTAAGTACATCTCACTTGTACAATAATTTTCTATACATGAATTTGGGGACCAAATTCTCTTAAGTGGGGGAGGGTGTAGCACCCCGGAAATTTTAGCTATATAAAAATTCGAATAAATGGAAATAAATAATTTCCATAAGATCAAAGAATTTAAAACATACGTATCAATATCGTATGTGCCAAAACACATCAGAAAAATCCGTAAAAATGGGAAATCAACCCCAAACATTATTCTTAAGGGTTCCACGAAGAAATTCGTGTGACGAAAAATCCGATTAACCAAGTGAACATCACATGGTGACCAATTATCCAAATTAGGAAACAAGTCGGAAAACTGTTAACACGGAAATACGCAACCAAAAATTTAATAAAAGTGTTGGAAAGACTTCTAACATTATATATTAATGACCCAATATCATAATTGGGCCAATGGACCACACATGACTCAAAAATCAAAGGAAGCTAGAAAATGCATGGAAATTCGTAACTCTAAATAGGCTGAAATTAGAAAGAGGCAATTTGAGTTGAATTGGGATGCAATCATGCATTCTTGGCAACCCAAATTCATGCATAACTATGGTGGGAGGTTTCCTAAAGCCTCACACACTCTAAGGGAGGAAGAAATCCTCAAAAGATAGGAAACTACCCTGTCAAAACCGCAACTTAGCTTTCCTAGTCATAGTAGGACTCCTAAATAGGACTCCTAAAACACCATGGTTGCTTAAATACTCTTCACCAAACCCTAGGAACGAGTTTTAGAACTTTCTGGGGTCGTGTGGAGAAGTTCTTGGTGGCAGGGGAGCAGGAGATCATCCACACCAAGCCGTTCTTTTTCCCCGTTGAGTCTGTTGCGACCTGCACAAACCACCTTCTTGGAGTCAAGCTAAGGTAGGCCAAACCTAAATCCATCATGCAAGGCTTATACCCCTGGAATGAGGGTCGAGCCTACGTTCTAACCCAAGTGGAATGCCCAAATTCCATGCAGTATATATGGAGCAATAAGCGTTTTCCTCCAAGTGGTCTGAACACGGGTTTTCTAGAAAAATGGGACTTCTTCAACCCAAAAGGTAGGATTTCTCGGGCCAAACCTTAACATATCCTATACTAATGTGTAGAGCATCAAGTTAACTTTCATTTCCCACTGGTTTCATCGAATTTCATTGAGTAGATTTTGAACTATTTGTAGTTTTCCCTAAGTCTCGAGCAGTTAGGGTTTTTCCCGATCTTCATATCATGCCCACGATTAAAGACTGAATTAGACTAAACTTCCTTCATGAAAGTTCTTCTACTTGAAGTCACGATCAGCTTTTATGTTGAACATTTTGTCCAGACGTCTTTGTTTAGAGAGGTATAGGCATGGGAAGAGAGTCACTACATGATACTGTGATTTCGGGCTACACTTGACTTTTGATCTTCATATGTTTTCTCCGGATTCGAGACTGAATTAGATAAAACCCCCAACATCAAAGTTCTTCTACTAGTTGTCCTCGTCATCTTTCATGTTGAACATTTTGTCTAAATGTCATTAGTTAGAGAGTTATAAGATAGGTAAGTGAATCGCTGCATGAGACATGTTTTCGGGTTACACTTGACCATATGTTTTTGTTCTGGAAGGGCCTCTAGTGTCGACACTACCTGAACTAGTGTCGACACACTGTCCCAAACCAGCCCAGAAGGTGTTCTGGGATGGCCTCTAGTGTCAACACTACCTGATCTAGTGTTGACACACTGTCCCAGTTTGACCCAGAAAGTTTCTGGGAGCTGATCTAGTGTCGACACTACCTGATCTAGTGTCGACACACTGTCCCATATTGGCCAGAAGGTTTTCTGGGAGCTGTCTCCAGTGTCGACACTACCTGATCTAGTGTCGACACTACTTGGCCTTTTGCCTTGTATTTGAAGCACTGTGTCGACACTACCTGATCCAGTGTCGACACCACTTGATCATTTTGCCTTGGATTTGAAGCATTGTGTCGACACTACTTGAACTAGTGTCGACACTACTTGACCAGTTCTTCATGTTTTTGCTTTGTGTTCGAAGCATGGTGTCGACACCAGTATGGGTTGTGTCGACACTACCTTTGCAAATATTGCATGTCTTGGGTTTGTTCATTACATAATGTCTATTAATGGCTTAAAAGTGTTTAACCCATTGAAAAATCCTTAATTACATGAATATTATTCTAATTGCTTTCTTAATGAAATGATCATACATGAAACTTGTGATTTACTCTTGTTACCATTCTAGCTTGATTTAAATGATGAATATTATCTTAAAATCTTGTAAACCCACATGTAGGTAAATGCATTGTTCATTGCATGCCATCATGTTAAGTGTTTTCTGAGAGTTTGAGACCGACGGTTTGTGAATTAACACGCGTACATCCCTACACACTTTACATCAAGGGCGTGCACTTCCTTTCTCTTCTTGTTCTCGTGAGCGTGATTTACAATCTAGACTAAAGCCATTAATGTAAAGATTGAACTTAATTGTAAATCGTACAGATCTACTGCCGACTTTATCTCTTGACCATTGTCCTCATGGAATCATGTTCAATTTAATTATTTATTTCTTCTCATCATCATCGTGAACATGACATTACACATGCTACATTTTGAAACTCTCTTTGGCCATTATTTATGACTATGGGTATCTACATTTAAAATTTTACATGAGATGGCTGACAGGGCACAGCGTGTGTCCAAGGCTCCAGTCTAGCCCCAATGACGGCGAGTCATAAATATATGTTAACCATGGGGTATAATGATTACTGGCATTGCATCTGTGCTGGGAGTACTTTCTTGCTTGTTGAATGTTAGATACATAACCACATACACGTGACCTGTGTGCATTCTTGGTGGATCTTTCCTTGGTGTACATTAGTGTCTACGTGCCTGATTAGTATTACTTGATCGTGCTTGTGCAATCTTGCTTGCTTGCTTGCGTGATATGGCCATCCTGCATTTATTGCAACTAGTGATAACTTGCGTTCTTGTAAACTATTGACATCAAGTGAAATCTTGCGTGCTTGTACAAAGTGATCTATTGCTAGTTCTCTCTTGTTATATCATTCCAGATCTTATTCTATCATGATCACTCTATCTAGCTTGTTTCATGCATCATGTTTTAAACCTGTTTTATTCGTACATGCATATCATGACATTCATCGTGCTTACCTAGCTCTAAAATGTTAATCACTTATATCATTGCCCACACATTGAGATATAAATCCTACTGGGCTAGTTTGCTCATCCCCTACTTTTACCCAATCTAGGTGACTATGACATTCAAGAGGAAGAGCAAGTCAAGGATGGGAATGCGTCTGAGTGATGAGCATTCCAAACTATGAGTCTAGTTATAGTAGATTATTTCGAGTGTTAGTACAATGTAGTAGGAAGTGAGGTATTATGTACTTTCCTTTTTATTGAGTCTCATTCTTGTACTAGTTTCTAATTTTTATAAAATGAGTTGAGATCTGATTACAATATATTTTGAGTTCAACATTCGGGCCCTATTATGATGTTGTGTTGATACACATTTAGTGCGTGCTAGCTAGAGACTTATTTGCCGACTGCCCACGTCTCGGAATATCGACTCGAATTATTCGAAATAATATCCGCTGCGTAATTCTCGGGATGTGAGACAATCACACACCTTAACGCGACAGGTCGGCCTGTCACGACCTTGTCGCGACAGGGGGTTCCGTCGCCTTCGCAGGCAGGAACCCTAATCTGGATTGCCCACTCTAGATTACCACCCCAAACTATGCAAACCACGTTTAATTTCTAGTTTTCATGCTTTAATGAATACCCTAACATGGTATCTATTGTTCTTAATGCCAAAAACAGTCAAGTATGCATTTCATGCAATCCACACAATGAAACAAGGTGGATTCTCCCTACCTTTGTGAAGAACGTGAAAACCGGACGTGGCACGGTGTCTCCCCACTCCACACGACGTCCTCGTGATGAGAGCATGCCGAAATCCATGCCAAAATGCCGAATCGCCCGAGAGAGCTCCGCAGTAGCTCCTCCTGGCCGAGCAGAGCTTCCCCCAGCTCTGTCCGGCCAAAGCTAGCTTAAAAACACCCAGTGGTTATGAATGCGACGCATTCCTACATCGCGACCTGAACGCGATGTAGGAGGCCGTCGCCTTCCCAAGGTCGACGTCAGCTGACTGCCCAGCACGCGACACGCGGTAGCCATGCAGACGAAGACCGCCAAACAGTGGTAACATGAACGCGACCACCAGGGCCTTCGCGTTCAGAACGCGACGCGACCCCTTGTCGCGTTCACAGGTACAAGACCTGTGAGCACTTTGGGCCCAACTGCCGGCCCACCAAGCCTCACAACCACGCGCAAACACCTAAAACATGAACTAATGGGCCATACACTGGCCACCAAACCTGCTAAACAGGGATCTGCGAGGATCCGAAAAATGTGTGATGTTACATTACTATTACCTAAAAAGAAATGTCATCCTCGACATTCACAACAAATCACAGAAAGCTGGACTATTACCTAAAAAGAAAGAAAGCTATATACAGAACAAGTAGGATACACTTCCTCTACATCTTTCTTTCAAACCATCTGTGCTGACTAATCCATTTGTTCATTTTCACGCTTGTTCTGCCTTGTTTTCCTTTTTAATTTATTCCACAACCGCTTTATTCCGTGGTTCCAATCTGTCATTCCTTGCTTTTTGATCGTAGGCGATTCTATCTTGCCGGTGGCGCTTTATCTCTTTGGACTCAACCTGCTTCCACAATTTTTCGGTTGTGTTTGCAACATTTCTTTCGGGACCGCTTCACTTTTCTCGAATATCTTACACTGTAATACTTTACCATGCCATAATCTTTCTAAATTCTTGGATTTTTCGGTGCCATTTTCTTTTTCTATTTATCACTGCTTGCTGTTATCTTGCTTCATCTGCATTTACATTCGCAACTGCCAACTTTTCAAAGAAAATCAATCACCATCTTTAAATTTCCTGCCTTTTCATATTATTCTGCTCATACCCCTTTTAGTGATCTCTGATTAAAAACCATAAGAACCTCTGTTCCTTTATTCCACTGCACAAACTTTAAACTTTTCCTTATTTAAGCAAACCTTGAACAATCTGTGAATATTAAATCTTCCTTGCTTCCGCTGCGTTACTCTGATCACACTGAACACTTTGCGAAATATTTCACAATTTCTGTTCTCATTATTGCTTTCAATTACTTTCTTCTGACTTCAATTGAATTCATTTCTAACTTAACTGCTTCTCAAATCATCTTATTCAATTAATTTCTGCTGAAGAAGTTACTGCAATTTCTGATCTGCTAAACTGCTATTGACATGTTATGCTCTTTATATACCTTTCTTGCTTTACTGACATTCTCAGGCTAATCTCATAATCTTGTTGCATAATCTTTCCAAATATTCTTTAATTGGTTTGCTCCTATTCCTGCACCAAACTCTGGAATATTTCTATAACAGTCTATTTCTGCTTAATTGAATCATTTTCTTTGCACCGATATGCAAACTCTGGCTGAACATTTCCTAACTCATCTGTTCTTATTCACTTCATCATTTACTAAATTCTTCCTTTCTCTGATCCATATCTCTTCTTTATCTAAACTGCCAATTATTTTAATCATAACATTTTTCTCTGCAAAATATTTCCCTTATTCATTCTGTTGTCTAACTAATCTTACTGTACCATTCATACTATAAATCTTCTGGTATCTAGTCATCTTTCTTTAAAATACTGTAAAAACTCAAATTTGAATACCAATCTCTTTAAATATAATAACTTACTCTGTCTGCTTCCCTTATTCCATTAATTGCTCTTTCTCAAATATCATAAATATCACAATCTGCCTTACTGTTTCTCTCAACTCAATATTTCTACTGCTTCTCCATTAATACACCTCTTTCCACTCTATTTCACTTAGCTTAAACTCATTCCAATATACTTAACTTTAACTTTGATTTTTTCTCAAACTGCTCATAATTACTAACTTTCACTAATCTTGTCTTTAGCACAGCAATCTTTAATAACTCTTTCTGAAGAATTCTCATAATCCGCCATTCATCAACTAAATATTTCTCTTGTGCAATTCTCAGAAAATCTAACTACACACTGATTCTTCTTTTCTCTCTCTCTTTATTCAACTAATCCTTTCTGTACATATTTATATGAATCCTCATATCAAACTTCCTATTACCATCATTATTTATAACAAACACCTTTCTCAAATCTCTTTCTCAAATTTCTAATCTCAGGCACACTTAATCTATCTACCTTAAATCGCAGCTCTTCTATATACCAGTACATCTTTTAAAGATGATCTGTCTTACTTAATCATGCCAAGCTCTTCATAACACTAATCACATTATCATTTATACTATTTCTTGATATCATCTGACTCAGATCTCTAATGCCAGGATACCTTTATTGAGGTTCTCAACTATAATCTACACATTTAATCATTTCTGACACACACTGATCCTTCCTCATTACCTCATTACCATATACCTGTCTCTGCTAACTCTATATCTCACTAAAACTCATTTACTGAATTCCATATCTAAATTTATTAATTTCCTCAATTTCTTTAACTGTGAATCTTAACAACCATACCTTTCTATCACAAACTAGCACATAGTATAATCACACAAATTATACTTCCTTTATTCACATCAACTTTTAACAACTGCCAACGACTGCCAAATTCTCAAACACATAAACACGTTTTACAGAAAAAGACTTAGATAAATACACTTTAACCAACACAAAACTGTAGACTTACTACCAGCAGTGGACATTAATCCATGTATTGGGACATTGTACTCTCAATGTCTTTTCATATTCTAACTGGACCATGCTTGATACCAACTGTAACGGCTCTGGATATTTATGCCGATAAGGGTCCATATCCAGATCGTCTCCCGCGAATGGACGAAGTCTCACAAGGGATATCTCACACACGTGTCCAGTAAGAATATAAAAGACAAACCACAATAGTATATGACACAAGAAAGTACATGTGCTCATATCTATTCACATATTTGTACAACTGTCCCATTACATTATTACATGTCCAATAGAAAAGTACAACTACCTGGGGCATACCCGAGGGAGCACAAGCTCACACAACACTAACTACTACACTACTGCTGGTGGTACAAGTCTGTCACAACGCCGCTGCAAGCCAAACATCGGCAAGTCTGAAAGGAACGTAGGGGAGTGAGCCTTAACAAGTCTCAGGCTCAGTAGGTGTTGGGTTTTCCATATATCATGTTTTTGATGATCACATTAACATCCTTGAACATTGATTTAATGCAAAATTGATGTGCTAACTAACATGAAAAACACATGAAAGTGATTGAGTTAAACATTGCCAAATCATACAATGTATATCACTAACAATGTGTTTTCATGTAGGTGCACAAGCATGAAAGATGGAGCATTGAAGAGGCATGAAGACATGAGCAAAAGCACAAAAATCTGTCCAAGAGGTGTAGCTGTCGACAGATGCAAAGTGCCTGTCGACAGATTCAGACAGTGATTTCAAGACAGAACTCAGGTTTGCATGTCTGAGTGTATCTGTCGACAGATGCACTGTACCTGTCGACAGATCCATACAGTCTTTCAGGACAGAACTCTGTGTTCTATCCCTGAGTCTGTCTGTCGACAGATGCAAGTGCACCTGTCGACAGCCGACGGAAACTTCAGATTCTGGGTTTCCAAATCCGGCCCCTTGGGTGTTTCCTTCCTCCACGACCCCCACCTTTACCTAACACTATATAAGCATCCTTTTGGTGCCAATTTCGCAGAGAGCAGCCTCCCATCCAAGAGCCTCCAAGGGACCAAGAAGAAAAGCCCCAAATTGCTGCTCTGCTTCAACCTTCCGCCCAGATCGTCGTGGAATCACCATCTATGCGGAGCTGAAGCCGGATCGTCATCAATTCAACCTTCTACATCGATCAATCTACATCCAATCGAAGTTTGAAGAGCGTTTGGACGATCCACGAGAAGAATTCCAACCGGATTTGTTCCCTAATTCCTAATTCTTCTCCATTTCATAATTTCCATTCCATCGTGTGTGTGTGTGGTTGTGTTTCGAGCATCCCTTGTGCTTGATTCACGTATTTGTGGTTGTTCTGATCGTGCTTCATCAGACAACGTGTGTGTGGTTGAGTTGTAGTGTTGAATTCGCTCATAAGCAGTCGTTTCTGCGTGTGTGTGTGGACGGTGGATGTAGGATACACGAGTTGTGTACTCCGAACCACCTTAAATCATCGTGTTCTGTGGTTTGTTCGCGTTTTGCGATAGATGATTGGTAGGCACGGTGTTCATACGCACGTTTGATTCCCTGTTCACTTTTAGATCAACTCAAGCGGTCTCATACTTAATCGAATTTGAATCAAATTTCATTAAGATCGCTGTAGCATCGAAAAGAAGCCATCAATAGTTTAAAATTGCCGTAATCTATTCAACCCCCCCCTTCTAGATTACCGTATTGTGTATTTCCGCATAACTCTTCAATTGGTATCAGAGCGGGTTTCTCCGATTTACTGTTTTTCGTCATTTGATCTAGCGATCAGGAGATTTTCGATCTTATGGATTCTAGCAAAGGGTATATGGCCGAGGGACATTCAGTGACCAGGCCACCCTATTTTGATGGCACTGATTATCCTTATTGGAAAAACCGTATGCAGGTATTTTTGAGAGCTCAAAATTACGAGCTGTGGAAGATAGTCAGCAAGGGACCATATGTGTTGCCCGAGGACGAAGACACCTGGACGAAAGACCAAATAGCCAAAGGAACTCTCAACTGGAGCGCACTAAACATGATGCAATGTGCGGTGCATCCAAAGGAATTCTCAAGAGTCTCCACATGCTCAACAGCAAAGGAGATGTGGGACAAGCTTGAACTCATTTACGAAGGTACGTCCGAGGTAAGGGAAACTAAAGTTAGCATGTTAGTGTCTGAATATGAAATGTTCAAGATGAAAACTGATGAAACCGTATCAGACATGTTTGCAAGATTCATGATAATAGTTAACGGGCTAAAAGGTCTTAAGAAGGAATACTCTGAAAGTGACTTAGTAAGAAAGATCCTTCGTTCTCTTACTTCATCTTGGAATACTAAGGCCACTGTCATTGAGGATTCCAAAGACCTTTCCAAAATGAAATTGGATGAACTAATTGGCTCTCTAATGACATATGAAATCAACATCAAAAGAAAAGAATTAGAAGAAAATCCTAGGAAGTCAATTGCTCTAAAAGCATCCAATAAAACATCAACAAGTTCCAAGAAATCCATTCAACAAGATAGTGATGAGCAAGAAACGTCTAGTGAGAGTGATGATGATGAAATGGCAATGCTCACTAGACAATTCAAGAAATTTCTCAAGTTCAAGAGGAGAGACACAGGTAACTCCAAACCCTTTCCTAAGAAAATTTTTCACAGAAATATGAGTCCAACAAAAAATCTGACATTGTTTGTTATGAATGCAAGAAACAGGGGCATATGAGAGGAGAATGCCCAGAACTCAAGAAGAAGCTGAAGAAAGAAAAATTCACCTCCAAAAAGACCAAAGCAATGTTGGCCACCTGGAGTGATGAAGATGAAGATGAAGATGCACAAGAAACATCTAATGATGAAGAAGTGAAATGCTTGATGGCCAGGAGTGATGACTCCAGCGAGGTAAACTTTTCATTTGATAATTTCACTGCAAGTGAATGGGAGGAAGCATACACTACCTTATTTGAAAAATTTCGTGAATATAGATCTGAGAATAGAGCATTAAAGAAGAAATGCAACTCCCTTGTGCATGATAAGAACAATGATGAACGAATTGCATTCTTACAAAAGAATTAGAAATGATGAAAAATGATGAAAAGACTCATAATGAAGAAATGGATTGCTTGAAAATGAAATTGCAAGAAACACAAAAAGAAAAAGACTGTTTAAGCCATTCTATTGAATTCCTTCAAGAAGAACAATTAGAAACAAAGAAAAAGTTGGAACAAACTGAAAAGGAATTGAAAGAAAAATCTGAGGACTTAATAAAATTTGTAAAAGGGAAGCAAAATCTAGATGCAGTTTTGGGCACCAAAATACATGTAACCAAGCATGGGTTAGGATATCAACCAGTCAAACAAAAGAAAATAGGAGAATCATTGATCACCTCCTTTATTGATCCTAGCCCAAGCACAAGCAAGCATGCTCCCACAAAGCATAATTCAAGAAAGTCTCAGACCAAGCCAATACTACACAAACAAATGTTCCAACAAACAAAGAAAAAGCCACCTGTCGACAGATACAATGGTGCCTGTCGACAGACAAGAACAGTTTCAATGAATAAACAGTCTATCAAGCAACAGAAAATTGAAAAGAAAATTCCTTCATGCAATGTGTGTAAAAAGATTGGTCATGATGAAAAACAATGTTGGAATAATCCAAAGAAACAAAAATCAAACAAGTTTGGATTCCTAAACATCTACTTTGTTGCATGAATGAAATTTTGGGACCCAAAGTAATTTGGGTACCAAAACCTCTTGTCTGATTCACATTTGCAGGAATGCCTAGCAGCCCAACATCAAAACAAATGGTACTTGGATAGCGGCTGTTCGAGGCACATGACGGGCGACAAATCTAAATTCTGTTTCCTAGTGGAGAAAGACGGAGGACAAGTCATTTTTGGAGGTAATAACAAAGGCCAAATCATTGGCACAGGTAATGTTGGTAAGTGTACCTCCAATTCAATTGAAAATGTACTGTTGGTTGATGGCCTTAATCACAATTTGCTTAGCATAAGTCAATTATGTGATAGAGGTCACAACGTCATTTTTGAATCAAATTCATGTCAAATTGTTGATAAAGAAACAGGAAGTGTGAAATTTTCTGGAAAAAGAGTGAATAACATTTACTTAGTTGACTTAGATGATCCAGAGAATGACAACTTGTGTCTTGTTGCAAATAGACAGGATGAATTGACCTTGTGGCATCGTAGGCTTGGCCATGCGAGCTACAACGTGTTGCACAAGATCATGAAGCTCAAATTGGTAAGTGGACTTCCTGACATTTCTTTTAGCAACAATGAAAGTTTTTGTGATGCATGTGCACAGGGAAAACAGACCCGGAAGTCTTTCAAATCTAAAGCACCGGTAAGCACATCTAAACCATATGAATTGTTGCACATGGACCTTTTTGGACCAACTAGAACTCTAAGTCTCAATGGCAAACGTTTTGGTTTTGTCATTGTAGATGATTTTTCTAGGTTCACATGGGTCAAATTCTTGGCACACAAAAGTGAAACACTTTCAATCTTCCAAGAATTCTTTAACAAGATTGAGCATGGCAATGTGAATAAAATATGCTCAATCCGCACCGATCACGGGGGAGAATTTGATAACAATGCATTTTCTGATTTTTGCAGGCACCAAGGGATTGAACATCTGTTCTCTTCCCCAAGGACTCCAGAACAAAACGGAGTAGTGGAGAGGAAAAACAGAACATTGGTGGAAATGGCTCGCACTCTTCTGGTTGAAGGCCAACTCTCCAAAAGGTTTTGGGCAGAAGCAGTGAACACTTCGTGCTACATTCTAAACAGAGCCATGGTAAGACCTGTGATAAAGAAAACCCCCTACCAGTTGTTGAAAGGTAAGAAACCCAACCTTGGGTACTTCCGAGTTTTTGGCTCAAAGGTATTTATTCATAACAATGATAAATCTGATTTAGATAAATTTGAAGCCAAAAGTGATCAAGGTGTTTTTCTAGGCTACTCAGAACACTCTAGGGCATATAGGGTGTTTAACAATAAAACACGCACTGTGGAAGAAACTCCACATGTCATCTTTGATGAGACTTATGCCAAATCTAACTGTTTGAATATTAACAGGACTGAAAAAGAGGATGAAGGAACATCACTTAAGGATCTTCAAGTCAAAGCAAAAGACAAATCTGAAGAAGATTCCAAGACCAAAGGTGGATATCTTCACAGGGACTACGATGAAGATGATGAAATTGCATTCAGAAAACCAGATGAAACACTTGAAGAGAATCCACCAGAAAGTGAACCTCCTGAAGATCGACACTCACAAGATCAAATTCCTCAAGGACAAGATACTCCCGGCCCTTCAACAATCACAAATGTGAGGTATTCCAAAGATCACCCACTTGATGATGTGATAGGTAGTTTAACTGATTCTGTTCAAACGAGGTCTCAAGTAAGAAAAATAATTGAACATGATCTTTTTGCCTTTGTTTCTCAAGTGGAACCCAAAAATGTTGAAGAAGCCTTAAAAGACAACTCATGGATTGATGCTATGCATGAGGAACTTGGTCAATTTCAAAGGAATAATGTATGGAGTTTAGTTCCTAAAACCCCTGAAATCTCTATCATAGGAACTAGATGGGTGTTTAGGAATAAACTTAATGAAGAAGGAAAAGTGGTCAGAAATAAAGCAAGACTCGTAGCAAAAGGTTATAGTCAAGAGTTTGGTATAGACTTTGAAGAGTCATTTGCTCCTGTAGCCAGGTTAGAAGCAGTCAGAATTTTATTGGCATTTGCATGCTCCCATAAGTTCAAACTTTATCAAATGGATGTTAAAACTGCTTTCTTAAATGGCTATATCAAAGAAGAAGTCTATGTCTCTCAACCACCAGGTTTTGAAAATTCTGAAATGCCTAACCATGTGTATAAATTGCACAAAGCTCTTTATGGTTTGAAACAGGCACCTCGAGCTTGGTATGATAGACTAAGCAATTTTCTGGTAAGCAAGAACTACTCAAGAGGTAAAGTAGACCAAACACTCTTCACTAAGAAGGTTCGCAATCACATAATTGTTGTTCAAGTTTATGTGGACGATATCATATTTGGTTCTACTAACCCTTCACTGTGTGAAGAATTTTCTAAACACATGCACAGTGAATTTGAGATGAGTCTAATGGGGGAGCTTCAATTCTTTCTTGGTTTGCAGGTGAAACAACATAAGACGGATTCTTCATAAATCAAGAAAAGTATGTCAAAGAGCTTCTCAAACGATTTCAGTTTGAGCAAGCTAAACCGGCCTCCACCCCAATGAGCACAAGCATCAAATTAGAAAATGATGAGAAAGGTAAACCGGTAGATGCAAAGCACTTCCGAGGTATGATTGGCTCACTCCTTTATCTTACTGCAAGTAGACCGGATATTCAATTTAGTGTTTGCCTTTGTGCTAGATATCAATCTAGTCCAAAGGAAAGCCATTTAATTGCAGTCAAGAGAATTTTCCGATATCTCTCCGGAACATGCAATTTGGGTTTTGGTATCCAGCCGGCAGTAGTTTTGATTTGATCTCATATTCTGATGCTGATTATGCTGGATGTAAAATTGATAGAAAAAGCACTAGTGGATATTGCCAATTACTTGGCGGTTGCATGGTTTCGTGGGCATCCAAGAAACAACACTCGGTTGCACTCTCCACTGCAGAGGCAGAATATGTCGCTGCAGGAAGTTGTGCAGCTCAAGTGTTGTGGATCAAAAGTCAGTTAGCTGACTATAATGTTCAAATTGGATGCACACCTATCCTATGTGACAACACAAGTGCTATCAACCTTTCAAAAAACCCTGTCCAACACTCAAGGACTAAACACATAGAAATCCGTCATCATTTCTTGAGAGATGAAGTTGCCAATAAAACCTTGGAACTTATTTTCATTCCCACAGAAAAACAATTGGCTGATATTTTCACCAAACCCTTGTCTGAAGATAGATTCACATCCTTAAGAAGAGAATTGGGTTTGTGTAAAATGCAATGAAACTGACTATCCATTTTGGAGTACATGCTCTTTATGTGTGAATGACTATGTGGTATATCAAATGGTGAACTGTGGAAGAACAAGTTCGGCTTGTTTGGAAACTATCATCATGCGTGAGAAAACATTCTCCGCCAAGTATCCATAGTCCCATTGCATATAAAGGTCTGTACTTCACATAGGATTTTTAGTTTCCTTACATTTTATCATGTTAACTCCTTGAAACAATGCTTTTTCTGTGATCATGTGCTTGTGTATGACTTTCCCTTCATGAACATGTTTGACTTGTATCAAATGCTTGTGTGAATCCTTGCTTGGATGTTGTGTCAACACGTGCACACACTATGGGGGAGTGAGTTAAGGATAGATGAGTATTTTCTTGAGGAAACTCTTCATACATCTTCTTGTTGAATTCTCACTTCCTTGAACTTAAAGTGCAATCAATCTGAAACCAGAAAAATCCACTCTGTTCATATCTGTCGACAGACACATTGTATCTGTCGACAGGTTCAATCAGTCTTGTTCTGGCAGGAAACCTCAATTCCTCAGTCTGTGTGCATCTGTCGACAGACAGATTCCTTCTGTCGACAGATACACACATTCTCCTTATTTTTCAACTCCTTCTTCATACTTTTCAAGAAAAGTGTTCCTTACTTGATTTAAAGGTAAACCTTGGTTTGTTTGTGTGCAATATAACCCTTCATATCCACTTCATGTCAAAGTCATGAACCAAGTCTAAATGTTGTTTGATACATGACCTGATTAAGGTTTTTAGATCATTTTGAACACAATGAGCAAACCAAATGATTTTTAAACATCTCCTTTGAATAACTCCCTTGTCGTTGAACATGAATCTAAAATGATTTGAAAAATCAGAAAGCTCTTGAATTCAATGTCCTACATTACAACTTGCCTAAAGAAATCTCATGTACTTGACAAAAATAATAAAAAAAAAGGGGAGAAAAGCTACCTATTTCTTCGGTTCAATCAAATTTATATCTCTTTATGGGATGGAGGTAGAGCAATGATGAAAATGACTAAGTAACCGGGGACATGGGCATCACAAATGTCGGTCTTCGCGTCAAAAGGTTGTTTCATTATCTCTATACAATGGCTTGATGGACACTCACATTGAGTAACTGGGGGTATTGGCATCACAAATGTCTACCTTCACATGAAAAAGTGAAAGTGCTCCACATTGCCACTCTTTTCCATCTTCGTTGCTTAATCCTTCTAAAATCATACCAGAAATAGAGTGAAGCCTCCGAAATTTTTTATGTCAAGTCCAATGTGTTTCTTCGGTAAGACGTTCTTGTGGCCATTTAATTCAATTGTCATCTGACTATCATCTCTATTTAAATGCATGTTTTTCTTCAACGGCCTTAATCAAAAGAGTTATTTAATTTTCTGGCTTTTGTGAAATGTGTTCCTCATGATCTAATTAAAGAACTTATCGTTTCTAATTCAAAATCATTTTAGATTTGTGTCATGTCTTCATCTTAATGGATATGAATTTTTGTCTTGCACATACACCCATTTTGCCTTAAAACAACAAATGAACACTTGTCCCTTTGAAAAATTTTGACAAAAATCAAGTTTTCACCAAAAAGGAGCTATCTGTCGACAGATAGACTGTCATCTGTCGACAGACGATGGCGCAGATCCGTTTTTTAACCAAACCCTCGCGCCGGTTCACATCCTTTTCATGGGGCCTCTCTTTTAAAACCCTCTAAACCCATTCTAAGGCCACCCACGACCCATTCTCACCCTTCCTCTCTTGTTCCCTCCTCCTCCTCTCCAAACCCCCTATCTTTCCCCCTTCAGGGCTCCGTCTCCGACGATCCTGCTGCTCCTCGTCTGGGATCCCTCCTCTCCCTTCACACCATTCTCATCCTTCCTTCTGTGATGGCACCCAAGTCGAAGCTTCTCGCTCGCCGTCGTCGCGCTCCGACGGACGCCGGAGAAAGCTCCAGGGCTCCTTCCGAACGCCGCAGCAAGCATCGTGAGGATCGGTTGCCGGAACTCATCGTTCCTCAAGGTCTCCGTCTTATCCGACCCACCGGCACCTTCAAGAAGATTGTCCAATCCCGGTATGTGGACTTCGAGTCCTTAGCACCGATGTTCCCCTCACTCCTACCCTATTTTGACACTCAAGGGTGGACATCCTTCTTATACTCCCACTTGCAATACTCTCCATCTGCCGTATCCGAGTTCTACAATAATCTAGGGCTTTCCGATCAGGGAGATCTCTACTCTTCGGTGAAAGGCACTCGTTTTCGCCTCACCGCCAATCTTCTCTCCACAGCCCTTGAAATTCCGAACTCAGGAGTTGAAATCTTCAACTACAATCCCTCTGCTTCTGAGTACTATGAGCTTCTCACGTTGGAACCTATGACACTACCAAGGAGATTGCTCGTCTCAACGCCAACTCCTTTCCTCCTTTGATCCGGATGATCCATCACATATTCACTACCTTGATCGTCCCGAAGGATGGAAGTCGAGAGTTAGTCACCGAGGTCCACAAATCCTTGTTCATCTTTTTCCTCAAGTGTGACGAAATCAACCTGCCTGAACTCATGATAAGCCTATCCGTCGGTGTTTCTCTAACACCAAAAGATCAATGCCATATGCTTGCCCCATCACTTCTCTTCTTATTTTCCTTGGCATTCCTATCCCTCCAAGTGAGCTCATCTCACTAAAATCCCGAAGTGCCTTTGACCTCACTGCCGCCAACCGCATGGGTTACAAGATAGTAGACGGCGTCGTCACAAGGACTCTCAAGGGAAAGGAACCACAAGGAGCTGACGTGTCAACTGGTGAAGAAGACAATGAAGATGATGAAGCAAATGAAGGCAGTGATGAAGACTCTCAGGATGAGCAAATGCCTGACCAAGCTCAAGAGGTTGATGGTGTACCTGTGCCTCCACAACAATCCATTCGTGATTACTTGGCACAAATCCATCAAGAAATGAACTCAGGATTTGCTCACATGACGTCAAGATTTGATCAAGTGGACGCTCGCCTCAACACTTTAGATGATCGGCTTGACCACCTCTACTCCGAGAGAGATGGATCCCGTCACCCTCCTCCTGCTGGACATGACAATGAATAGAGGGTCTCAGGGTCATTAGAGGTCTTTAAGAGTCCTAGCTGGGAATTAGTCTCACTTGTCTTGTCTTCTTTTGCTTGTTTTTGATCTTTATTGAGTCATGTAATGTTTGTCAATGTACTGTGAAACTTCAATGATCAATCAATGCAAACACAGTTCATGCTTATATTTGTCTCCAAATGTGCATAACTTGACTTCTTGTATGAATGTGCATAACTTGGCTTTTTGTATGTTGTCAAAAAGGGGGAGAACATCAATATATGCATCAATTGAATGTTTTTGTCATCATCAAAAAGGGGGAGATTGTTGGGTTTTCCATATATCATGTTTTTGATGATCACATTAACATCCTTGAACATTGATTTAATGCAAAATTGATGTGCTAACTAACATGAAAAACACATGAAAGTGATTGAGTTAAACATTGCCAAATCATACAATGTATATCACTAACAATGTGTTTTCATGTAGGTGCACAAGCATGAAAGATGGAGCATTGAAGAGGCACTGAAGACATGAGCAAAAAGCACAAAAATCTGTCCAAGAGGTGTAGCTGTCGACAGATGCAAAGTGCCTGTCGACAGATTCAGACAGTGATTTCAAGACAGAACTCAGGTTTGCATGTCTGAGTGTATCTGTCGACAGATGCACTGTACCTGTCGACAGATCCATACAGTCTTTCAGGACAGAACTCTGTGTTCTATCCCTGAGTCTGTCTGTCGACAGATGCAAGTGCACCTGTCGACAGCCGACGGAAACTTCAGATTCTGGGTTTCCAAATCCGGCCCCTTGGGTGTTTCCTTCCTCCACGACCCCCACCTTTACCTAACACTATATAAGCATCCTTTTGGTGCCAATTCGCAGAGAGCAGCCTCCCATCCAAGAGCCTCCAAGGGACCAAGAAGAAAAGCCCCAAATTGCTGCTCTGCTTCAACCTTCCGCCCAGATCGTCGTGGAATCACCATCTATGCGGAGCTGAAGCCGGATCGTCATCAATTCAACCTTCTACATCGACCAATCTACATCCAATCGAAGTTTGAAGAGCGTTTGGACGATCCACGAGAAGAATTCCAACCGGATTTGTTCCCTAATTCCTAATTCTTCTCCATTTCATAATTTCCATTCCATCGTGTGTGTGTGTGGTTGTGTTTCGAGCATCCCTTGTGCTTGATTCACGTATTTGTGGTTGTTCTGATCGTGCTTCATCAGACAACGTGTGTGTGGTTGAGTTGTAGTGTTGAATTTGCTCATAAGCAGTCGTTTCTGCGTGTGTGTGTGGACGGTGGATGTAGGATACACGAGTTGTGTACTCCGAACCACCTTAAATCATCGTGTTCTGTGGTTTGTTCGCGTTTTGCGATAGATGATTGGTAGGCACGGTGTTCATACGCACGTTTGATTCCCTGTTCACTTTTAGATCAACTCAAGCGGTCTCATACTTAATCGAATTTGAATCAAATTTCATTAAGATCGCTGTAGCATTGAAAAGAAGCCATCAATAGTTTAAAATTGCCGTAATCTATTCAACCCCCCCTTCTAGATTACCGTATTGTGTATTTCCGCATAACTCTTCAGTAGGGAACCACCCAAAAACCACACCACAACGCTGAAGAAACCTCAACCCCAGAGGTCTCACTGGCAACACTAAAATCCAAACCATGGCATGCTCACAACATTTTAATAAATACAGCTTAAATAGTAAATCATAAACAAATACCTATTCCTAGGAAAGAAGGATTATAGGATTAGCACAGCACTACTAGTCCGCTCAACAACTGAAATGCCTAGGCTACTGGCCTCATAGGCATACTACCTCAACAACTGGTCGCCTAAGCTACAAGCCACACATGCAAACCACTGCCTAGGTACAGGCGAATCACAAACACATGGGTAACGGGACTGCTACCAAGAGCTGGTTCATTATACCCCAAACCACGATATGTCAGGAGCCACACATAAGGTAGCAGGACGGGCTCACAACGATGACAGTCCATCACGCATTGAAACCATAATCGGAAGTTTACTCGAGGAAGGGTAAAACACAGCAAGTGGAAGGTCACACCACACGACCTCCACTTCAACACCTGAAAGACTGGTACACAAAGTACCACCACAAAGCACTACCCACATAGGGTATAGGTACTACTACCACGAGGTACCACCATGGAAACCACCACCAAACTAGTGCCATCACAAGGCACTCTATCACAAGCAAAACCTGACTAACTGTGCCAACGACGGGGCGTACCACAAGAGTCAAACAACAACCAGTGAAGAGTAGATTTATTACAAACCACGGTGCAAGTGTGAGGAGTAGCTTGGCCTGGTCACTCGTGACCACAAGCTAACCTACACAGACATATCCATAAATCGCATTAAACATTCACAATTCGCCTGTCATGATCATTCATGACCTCGGTAGCCACATATACCTAACATACAATAACCATACATTAATACTTAATCCCACACATACTATACAAGTTAAACCATCTTAAATAATTTATAGAAAACACCACAAGACCACGGCTAGGTTCACACAAAAACCTCATTGCCTGAGTACCACGATAAACCATAATGTATACCACAATAATGTGTGTGCCATGCACACACACACACTCGATCTGGGTAAACGACACACCACTTGCGCAAACAACATGCTAACAACACAACGAGACACTCAAAGAGCGCTACAGGTGCCAATGCACCACTTACCAAAGCCATGCATACCAAATACGATAATCAGATAACCATATTATTGAAGCCATGCAAAACCGGACCTCTCGACTGAGGTCGCGCCATGGAGTAACGTCGCCTTCAGATCGTGACACCCCGATGTGTCGCGTTAGGGAATCCTAACGCGAGGGTCAGCTTGTCGCGACCTAGTCGCGACAGAAGGGTTCGTTGCCTTCTGATCGCGACACCTCGACATGTCGCTATCGCACACCTTAACGTGACGGGTCGGCCTGTCGTGACCTTGTCGCGATAGGGGGTTCTATCACCTCCGCAGGCAGGAACCCTAATCCGGACTGCTCACTCTGGATTACCACCCCAAACTATGCAAACCACGTTTAATTTCCAGTTTTCATGCTTTAATGAATACCCTAACATGGTATCTATTGTTCTTAACGCCAAAACTAGTCAAGTATGCATTTCATGCAATCCACACAATGAAACAAGGTGGATTCTCCCTACCTCCGTGAAGAACGTGAAAACCGGACACGGCACGGCGTCTCCCCCGCTCCACATGACGTCCTCGCGGTGAGAGCGTGCCGAAATCCACGTCAAAATGCCGAATCGCCCGAGAGAGCTCCGCAGCAGCTCCTCCTGGCCGAGCAGAGCTTCCCCCAGCTCTGTCCGGCCAGAGCTATCTTAAAAACCCAGCGGTTAAGAACGCGACGCATTCCTAACATGAACGCGACCACCAGGGCCATTGTGTTCAGAACGCGACACGACCCCTTGTCGCGTTCACAGGTACAAGACCTGTGAGCGCTCTGGGCCCAACTGCCAGCCCACCTAGCCTCTCAACCACACACAAACACCTGAAACACGAACTAATAGGCCATACACTGGCCACCAAACCCGCTAAACAGGGATCCGTGAGAATCCAAAAAATGCGCGACGTTACAATATCAACCAATTGTCGATCCCTCAACTCATTCTATAGGAAAGGTCAGTCTTGGCGGTAAGATCCTCATGTCGGCTGCCCTAGAAGGACCTTCTATGTTTGCTTCCAACTAAATTAAAATAAAAATGATTAAGCAATGGAGATGCAATATATAAAAAAAAATTTAACAAATAAAAAACTTTTTGAACCTGAAGCAGTAGAGGATGCACTCACAGGGCTTGAGGACTGAAGGGTGCATGCTCAGAGATGCCTATAACATCTTGTTGAACCTCAGATGTGTGTGGCCCCTCTCGCTGTAAAGCCCTTGCCTATGAATGTAAATGTCCTGACTATGAGGTTGAAGCTACTACGTGTGATATGGGAAGCCACTCCCTATGAATGGGACAACTTCCATGGAGTGGACTACTGGCTCGACTAACATGTCTTGTGAACTTCTTAAATATCTGTTGAATGAAGAACATTTAACAAAACTATTAATAACATATATATATATATATATATATATATATATATATATATATATATGTAAACGATATAAGACAAAAAGATGAATATATTAATGTAACACCCCTCTACATACATATTATATATTTTGGACATGAAGGGGGTGCCACACAAATAGAATTCATACAAACACGTTATGGGTTAGACAAATTTGTACTTCACATATGGCAAGCCATTCATCACATTGAATTTGTAATTATGATATTATACAAGAGTGAGTTTACCATTAGTACAACTTAACATCTCATAACAATGAATCCATAAACCCACTCCCTTGTACATAACCCAGGAACAACAAACTACAAAGACTCTAATTTGAGCTCTTCTTCATTAAGTCTTGTAGCAACCTATTAGAGATAACCTCTGAATTCCTTAGGTAAGATAAGCTGAAAAATGTGAAGAAGTGAAGGCGCGAGTCCAAAGACCCAACAGTCAAATTGAACTGAATAACTTAATAAAATATCCAACTTGTAGCATAGATAATCAAAAGATAATTCTAATAACAACTGAACATATATCATAGCATGGATTCAAATTTCAGAAATACAAGGAATTAAACTGTATAATAAATAAGAAAATAAGGAAGTATGTCTCACAATGAGTTATTTTGAACTTAACTTCAAAAAAAGTTTTTACACAAACTTATCCCACAGAGATAGCACTTAAAACAAGGCTTTAGAGATGATGAAATAGACACATAATTTTCAGAAATGAATTCATATGCATTGATACCACACAATTATATAAGTTCATAATTTCAGAATTGACACAACACAAATAGCTCATTTCAAACTTATAATTGAACATATTTCAGAAGTATTTTTTAATGGCATTTTTATGCTGTTTCTGATTCCAAACAGATCTTAATCATATCTCAGAATTTGATGGGCATCATAGCTACATCTCAAGAGGTTTTCATATACATATATATATATTATATATATTTATATCTTTAGTGCTTAGGTGATACAACACATCAAACTTACTTTTGTGCATAGGCGGGGACTTATTGCTCACCTACATCAGTCGAAGCTGTTGTGTGATTTTCTTACAAACATCTAGACATAGATGGTTGCAGAATTACAAAAAATCATCGCCCATAGTTGACACCTTGTGGCTGATGCATACCACAGAGTAGTCTTAATTCTCTCTTGAGAGGGCACTATCTTGTTGAATAAATTTCAGATTTTAATGTGTGTGTAGCTTCTAAGAAATCATAAGTGAATGTTATGAAGGTTCATCATATCAAGAAATATGATAGAAGAATTGACTGATGAAGTTGAATGTTAAGCTGGCTTAAATCATAACTTAAATTACGTGTTTGGGCAATACTGACAGATGAGGATGCTAAGTTTTAGTCAGCTAGTTCATTGGATTCGGGTGACCATTTGATAGATTTTGGTCGACCAATCAGGTTTTTGGTCGACCTGCAGACTAGGCTTAAGTGGGTGTAACTGGTAATTTATAGTGGAAAGGTTGACAATGGTGAAAAGAGATTTTGAAGTAATCATAAGAACACATGGGACTCGAACATGGTACTCAAGGCAAGTAGGCAATTCAAGGTGCTCCAAGAGTTATACCTTTCAGAGTGAGGGGAAGACTATCAACATTTAAATCAAATAAAACCGGATGTGACTAAGACAAGAACATGATCATGGGCATACTAATATGAAAAAATGCATATCAAGAACATGTTTTCAATCAAACTGAGAAGAACATGTGCATACAAACATAAGCACTTTAGTTCATGTCCGCCTACCTTCAATTCAGAAAATTCAGATCCAAGAAGTCTCCCTTGCTAATCCAGATGACCTACTCTCCTGTTGGGGTTTAGAAGACTCTAAAAAGATTCACGTAGTGAGAACTCAGAGTTGTAATTAAGTCGATATGGGTTTTACATAAAGAAAAGCTAATTTACACCCCCCTTAAGGCTCCTATAATTATTACTTGAGACACTTGCCATAACATAAGCCGTAAATTTCTGAAAATTTTCACTTGGTAAGTGGGAGCATGAAGTTTTCACATGGTGGCCTGACATAATTATGGAAGTTCTAACCTTGATTTAACACATAACATACTTCTGGAATGAATTTTTTGTTAAAGCTAAGTTATGTATGGGATTCTAGAGATTTTTACCCTTATTTTAATCGTAATATCAGCCTAAGGACCTTGGAAATATCAAAAGTTAAGTAGGCAGGTGTTAAGCTTTATTTCATCTTGCTGGTTCTCTAAGCTTCCTTGAGCCTATGTGCATTCACACTGGTTAGGAGGCTTTTTCTGTCTTTTTCTGATCAGAGACTAAGCCACCTCTAAACTGCCTCTGAATTGTTTAATAGGTTTCTAGATGATTTGAGAGAAATTAGGCGGTTTAAGTTGGTTTTGAAAATTGCCAGATTAATCTTGCGTCTAAAGGCTCATTTTATCTTTTATAAAAAGCTTGTTTTAATTCTCCTTAAAATACCCATTTTATACTTGAGTGAAATGCTCACTTTTAGCACAATCAAAATACTCATTTTAGGCTTAAGTGAAGGGTTCTTCAAATACTCATTGTTTGATTCCTAAAAATAATTATTTCTCAACTTGTCAAAATGATTATTTTTAGATTGACCAAAACACTCATTTTTTAGACCCCTTTAAAATGATAATTTTTTAGTCTCTCAAATGACAATTTTTGAGATCCTTAAATGATCGTTTTTAAAACTTACTTAAAATACTCATTTTAAATGGCTTAAGTCTATCTAAAATAAACATTTTGGAATACTCATTTTCAATGACTTCCAAAGAATGATCATTTTGTGAGCTTAAGTCAAAATACTCGTTTTTGAGACTTAAGTCAAAAGAAATCGTTTTGGATTTCTAGAGAATACTCGATTCAAAATAGGTCTTAAGAATTGATTTTGGGAACTTTATGAAAGATAATTGTTTTGAGACTTAAGGGAAAGAATCGTTTTGAGGATTAAAGAATCCATTTCAAGGGTAGGTTATATATCATTTTGAAGGCTCGTTTTGGTTTAATTTAAGACTCGATTCTCACATACTTGGGAATCGATCCTCAAGGCCTTAAAAGAAAGGAGTCGAATCTTTCTCAATTTCTAACCTTTGCTACAAAATTCTAACCAAATGGGTCGATTAATGGTAGTCTAACTAATTAAAGATTTAAAGTTACTTTAGATAAGTCATGAGTTTTAGGTAACAGTTGTACAAGGTTAATCTAATTAGTATTATAACAATAATTCACATTTCATAGTATTAATTGAAAGTTCAATTTCATGATAATACATTCCTACCCCATTGTTAGAATTTACTCATGAAATAGTTGAGGATATTTTTTCTTCATTTCCTACTTTGTTTCTCACATTTCTTCTTCCTCAATTATGGCATTCCACTATAGCACTTCCACCATAGGGATTACTTTGTTTCTCAAACATGTTCTTTCTTGTCTATGATCTTCATTGGTCTTTCTTTAACGGTCAAATCATGTTGTAACTCAAATCCCTCATGACTGATTTTGTGTGAGAGATCTAGCACATATTTCTTTATCATTGATACAAAAACACATTATGAATGTGAGATTATGAAAGTGGTAAAGCACACTGATATGTCACCTCTCCTACCCCTTCATAATTTCTATCTTAGGTTGAACTTTCCTTTCTTGCTAAATCTCATTATACCTCTAGTTGGAGAAATCCTTCAGAAATACATGATCTCCTACATTAAATCTCATTGGTCTTTTTCTCTGTCAACATAACTCTTTATCTATCTTGGGTTGCCAATAATCTTTTTCTAATTTACTTAATCTTTCTTGATTAGTCTTGAATTAAACCTAGCCCAATCAAACATTTTTCTCGCATCATAATTTAGTAAATAGTTGATCTACTAAGTCTTCCATATAGTGCCTCATAGGTAGCCATTTCGATGCTAGCATGATAGTTATTATTATTATAGGCAAATTTATATTTGACCCAATTTCCTTGCCAATGCAACTACAAGCTCTCAACGTGTTTCCTAATGTCTTAATAGTTCCTTTCAGATTGCCGACCAATTGAGGATGGTATGTAGAACTAAATTTCAATTAAGTGCCCATGGCTATTTGCAACTCTCCCCAAACCTAGCTGCAAATATCACATCCCTATCTAAAATTATGGTCTAAGGGACTGCATACAACATCACTATTTTCTTTAATAGATAGCTGAGCTAGACCTTTCAGTGGTTGGATTTTAGACATTGCTAAGTATTGTGCTGGTTTAATAAGCTTGTACTCAATAACCTAAATGGTATCATATATTCCCCTTGTCTTGGGTAATCCCATAACAAAGTTCATAATAATTTGTTCCCATTTCCACATCAAATCTCATTTTACTTGAGTTTTGTAATTGGTTCACAAATACTTTTTTCCTGAGATTATATATAGCCTAAGAAATTACATTCTTAAGCAGAATCCCCTCTCTTCTCTATGTCTCTCTCTAACTAAAGCACAGTCTAAGTGACCTATTTAGGGACAATTACCAGCCGTCCCTGGTAATCTATAGCAGATAAAAAACTCTATATATATATATATATATATATTATAAATTGACAACTTGTTAAAACATAAAAAAATTACATAATAAACCATTCACAAACCACATGCTAAAACAACTATAATACTTCAAATTTAAATGTATTACATCACAAATGTATGCGTAACTATGATCATAAATTAATAGTCACTAGTCTCACTCATCCTTACCAAAAGAAGTCTCAACCTCTCCATCTAAATCATTCTCGTCTCTGTTTCCCTCGTCCTCTAGTGACATGGTCTGTGTGCCATGTCCGTGCATTTGAGCAGCAAAAAACTCTTGCAACCATCAATCTATGTCTTGGAGCATCTATGTTTGCAGCACAGTAACTCGAGCCTCCATATGTGCCTTCCACTCGAACATCTATATCTGTGCTCCATGTTACTAGTTACTACTCCTAATCTTCAATGATTTTCATTATTCTTTCAATCTCAGACTTCTATTAAGATTGCACCTCCAGGAGATGCTGATATGCGGTGTTACTACTGCTACTATCTCAGATGACCCGTACTAGCTCCTCATAGGCTATCCTCGATTATTGCACTGGATCTATCTAGATCTAACCCTCCCAAAAGAATGGCGAAAAGGCCTCCTTTGGAATATAATTGTGGGGGAGGAGTCGTGCCACCTCATGCATCTGAGGAGGGAGTGGCCATCAACTAGGTCATCTGATCATATAAATAATATAAGATAATTAGTACATAAACAACTTGAATATATGAATTACTACTAAGATTTATAATCATCATTATTATCATTTGATGACTTAATTAATTGCTCCAAATGACACTACCGTTCGGTGCTACCTATCTTGAGTCATTTGAAAAACCTCTAGATGTATGGATTACCACCTTCCTTTTGTACCTACTTAACATTTAAAAATTATAATTAGACTAGAGTAATCTCAGATTAATAATTCATATTAATAATTAAGATTAATACTGACAAAATCATTACTAAATTGATGAATGTTTGTTCACCCTCTTTAATAATGTATCAATAAATGAGATTGATTAGACTTATTTCTTTAACTGATTTGCTACATTCATGAAGAAAATAGTGATATCATAAATAATTGTCAAAATCAAATAATAAAATTTGACTAAATAATAGCTTGTTGTCTTCTTGATATCATATCTCACACATGTGTCATCATTGACTAGAATCATAATTTGGAAACACATTATTACATGCATCCTCAAATGACATCCTACAAAATATTATCATGCTCAAGCACAAGTTACATAAGAGTGTGTGTGCAACAATATAACAAAATAGTAAAAAATGTTACTTCGATTTTCAAATGGGATCTTGCTTTCATTGCATTTCTCTCACATGCTTAAGAATGTCAGTGTAAAAATCGCGATCGTCTGGATTCGTGTTTAATGGTTTTGGCATGGTGCTCATGGCCAATGTGGGGTCAATGAGCCTTGGTTGTGGCTTTCGGGTCTTGTGTATGTGTTGTGGGACTTAAGTTTTACCCATATAGCTTGCAGGTTTTCTAGTGAAGAAGGCGACGGGGTATGTCGTCGCGTTTTGAATGCGACGGCTTCCTACTTGCGATTCACTAAACCGCTTTTCTGGTGCGCGACGCATTTGGCGACGATTTGGTCCGTCGCGTTTAATGCATGTTAAACGCGATGTCTGCCTCCGTCGTAATTTTGAATGTGAATTTAATGTTCGAGCTGTTGTGGAGCTCCTGTGGCATTTTCTGGCTTCCTAATGGCTGGTCTGGCGCGGGGTCTACGCGAGGAGGGCGTCCGGAGCGTGGGCAGGCTGGCGATGTGGTGTTCTTCACATTTTATGGGTTCTTCACGTTGGTAGGAAGACTACCATTTCCTTTTATTGTTTAAATGGTTTGGAGCTTTGCAAATCATGCTATGGTAGTGTATGGTGGTGTCTTTTATGTTTTAATGAATGGAATGGGGGATTTAATGGTCCGTGGTATGTTTTCTGGGTAGAGATGGGGGTTCAGCCGTCTGCCTGGTAAGGCGACGGTTCGAATCATTGTGTTTTAGTAAGAACACGATGGTGTAGTCCTTCGTGTTTTACTATCGATTGCCACATTTGTATCGATTGACTGAAACACGACCATTAGGTCTGTCGCATTTCTGAATCAATTAGTTGTGAGGCTACGTACCGGGGCGTCATGTTTCTGTTGTTTTGAGTAGGTTGGTGTAATCGCGACAATGAGGGTCATTACGATTTATAGTCCGACTGTTAACATTTGTAGCGTCCGGCTTGAAGGCGACGTATCAGGCCGTCGTGATTATGTCACAGTCTTAGGCCCTGTCGCGTCCTTCTTGTGAAGGCGACGACTGTGTCCGTCACATTTTAGCTTCCGAGGTTTGAGTTGTGCTGTGGTGGATTGGCAGTGAGGGTCTTGTGTTGACCTAGCCCTGGTTTTCTAAGGTGCTATTAAGGTTGTTTTAAGTTGTTTTAAGTTGATTATTGTTAGTAAAGTATGTTATAGGCTAAATGGCTTGGCTTGTGGTTATTTGGTGAGTAAGTTGATTACGTCACTTGTGTTAGTTATGTAATTAGGTTAAGTATGATATCATGTTATGGTTTGTGTGTGTTGCTTTGGAGGTCATGAAATGACCAATGATAGGCAAGGTTTTTATGTGCTTATGTGGTTCATGTGTATAATAGTGTACAGTTGCTTGGAGGTCACATAGTGACCAGTGACGAGCCAATTAAGTATGTGTATCATGGTATAAGTTTTACCGGTATGCTAAGTGATCAGTGTGGTTTGTGTGTGGGCCGAGTGTGGTGGTGCGGCGCCTATTTTGGAATGCCTCTTTAGTCGGGTACCCCAGATTCTTTGTGAGCTAGGCATGTTATGTTTGTTGTGCTTAGGGTTTGTCCCGGTACTGTGTGTACCGTTGAGGTCTATGTCGTCTTCTTAGACACCCTCACTCCTGTGTTTGAGTTGTACATCCGGCAGAGGGAAAGACGACGATGGGGCAGCGACTCGAGAGTTTTGGTTGTGTTCGTTCGCTTGTAGCGGCTCGTGGTTGGGGGACGGACACCAGTAGACGTACTGGTCCTCAGCTAGTCCTGTGTTTCTAGTGCCTCACTTTAGAGAGCTCGGGCCAGAGTCCTTAAAGGTGCCAGGCATGGGCTTGCAGTTGTGTGGTCTGCAGATGTGGTGTTGGTTAGGCTCCACCGTTCTTTAGCTTTACTACTGTGTGCTTGTAGAGTGGCAGTTGGACCTTTCGTCCTTGACTGCGAGACTGAGAGGTAATTCTCGTGTTGTGTTGTTCGGGTTGGATACTATCGTCATGAACCAGTAGTCCATTCCCGTGTGGTGACATCGTTCTTTCCAACTCGTGCTTTGCTAGTGGTTTTGTCTTGTGAGTGGTGACTCACCGGTTGTGGTTTGACTCGTTGTGGTGTACCCTATTGGTGGCCCAGTTTGTTGAGGTTTTGTGGTGGTACCTTGTGGTGGTAGGTACCTGTACCCTTATGGGTAGCTGTTTGTCGTGGTACATTGTGTACCAATCTTTTCAAGTGTTGAGGTGGAGCTGTGCTCCGTGGAGATCATGTCGGGTGACCTTCCACTCGTTGTGTTGTACCTCCTGAGGGTAGTCTTCCGAGGTGTTTTTGGGTATGCTGGACTAGCTCCTTGTAAGCAGTCCTGCTATCCTTGTGTTTGTGGTTCGCCTATGAAGCTTGTGGCCTAGGCATTGCCGTTGTTGCTGTAGACTGATATTTTTGTACTAGTCCTATTGGTTTCTTTAGTTTCTGTAGACTGTGTTAGATAGTGAGCTTTATTAAATTACAGTTTAATTATGTTCAATGCGATTATGTTGTGATTTGGCTAATGGTGTTGCCAATGAGACCCTTTGCGGTTGAGGTCTTTTCAGTTTTCAGTTGTTATTTTTGGGAGGTCCCTGCTAGTCGTGTGTTGGCTTGCAGTGGCATTTGTGGCAGACTTTTACCACCAGTAGTTGAGTCGTAATTGTGTTTAGTGTGAGCTTTGCTCCCTCGGGGTATGCCCTAGGTAGTTGTACTTTTTCTCTTGGACATGTGATGATGTATTGGGACAGTGTAATGTGTTGTGAATGAATATGAGAACATGTACTTTCTTGTATCTTATATTCTTATGCTTGTATTTTATATTCTTACTGGACACTTGTGTGAGTTATCACTAACGAGACTTCGATCTGTTCACGGGAGGCAGGTCTTGATATGGAGCCTTATTGTGTATAAATATCTAGGGTCGCTATAGTCAACATCTATGGCTACTGTACAAAAGTGAAATGTTGTTGTATAATCATCATATTGATCATTGTCATTATAACTATAGAAATAAAAAAATTATATAACCTAAATAAATGTTTGCTTTACCTACATATCTCTCATAATAACCTCCTTCTATTTAGGAGGAAGGGTCATGTAGTCCTACTACCACAGGGTTGCAATGCACTCTATTGTAGACTCCAAGATATGTGGTGAATTGTTGAGCATATCTACCAACTGTCGATCCCCCAACTTATTCTATAGGAAAGGTCTGTCTTGGCGGTAGGATCCTCATGTCGGTCGCCCTAGAAGGACCTCTCATGTGTTTGCTACCATCTAAATTAAAATAAAAATGATCAAGCAATGGAATGCAATATATACAAAAAATTCAATAACCTAAAGAGTATCATATCTTCCCCTTGTCCTAGGTAATCCCATCACAAAGTTCATAATAATTTGTTCCCACTTCCATATCGAAATCTCATTTTACTTCAGTTCTATTGTTGGTTCACACATATGTTTTTCCTGAGATTATATATAGCCTAAGAATTTACTTTCTTAAGCAGAATCGCCGTCTCTTCTCTCTCTCTCTCTCTCTCTCCAACCAAAGCACAGTCTATCACTAAACTCTATTTCTCAATCTAGCATTAGTCCTCATGCTCTGAGTCGGATCTCTCTAGCTCCTCAGTCTTGAGATCATCAACCTCTCCTAAAATTTTAGCAAGAGGTGAGTTTATACAATAGACTCAACAAGCAACTCAAGATCACAATCCACAATCTATCATATACCTACCTTGATACATGTTAATTCACATATCATCGCCAGCACATCCATGATAATTTATATACTAACCTTAATCAGATACATCCTAATCATGTCATTTCATGTAACTATCAATCTTGATTACAACAATTCATTCATGATTATCAATTAGTATTTAAAACTTCTGACTTGTGATCATGCAAAACATTATAAATCACTGAACATGGAAATTCAATGTGACATGAAATTGTCTAACATGTAAGACTATAACAAATCTATAACATACGCCATGATGTCAATAACATGCAATGCAATGACATTATAATTCTCCACACATGGATAAACTTTAAATCATGGAATCATTTCATATGCATTGCAATAGTAAATCTTTAACATGTATCATGATGTCACTAGCATATAATGCAAGATACTAATTAATTTAGTGGTCACAATTTCACAAAACATTATTAATTATGCCACATGGTAATATCACTATCTGTTGTACTCTGTAGATTTTGATGATCACAAAAACACTAATTGTAATTTATGTCAATAACATCACAAACACATTTGTAATTCATGTTGATGACCCAATTGATTTATGTTTATTTAATTTGAGGGTCTAATTTATGTACTAAGTGTGCAGTAATTTTGTCCAAAAGTCGCACTTGAAGTGGACAATACAAAGTCCAAGACTTGGACAAAACAACAAAGCGAAGACTAGAAGGTCAGCTACAAAATTGACAATCGGACGACCGACTTGCAGAAATCGGTCGATCGACCATATGAGAGGCCAATCGATTGCCCAATTGATTGATGACCAAGCAGGAAGTTGGACGACTGATTTGAGAAAATTAGACGATTGACCTAGCCAGTACTAGTTGGCACTCGGACAATCAGGAAGTCAAATGACTAACTTTAGCAAATTGGTCGACCGATTCACCAGTCGAAGCACCAGTTGATTTGTCATCCAAAACCCAATCGAAGCAAGGTAGAAATCAGACGACCGATTCGAAGAATGCGGTTGACTGATTCCAGCGTTTCTACATACGGACTTTCCTAAACGGAGTCCTATGAAGATCCAACTCTTTCCAACATACAGGGACTCTTTGGGATTATAAGTACAACATATTCTCATGTTTTGGGAGAAGAGAACACACCTCCAAAAAGGTTCCTTTGTACCCTAGAGTTTAGAGGAGGATCATGAAGCCTAAGGGAGAGTCGATGGATCCTCTGAAGCTGTAGAAGCCAAAAGAATGAGTCTTCATCATTCAGAAGCCTTCCAGATGTACCTGAAAGGTGTTCTTCATCAGAAAGGCATGGACTACGTGTAGATCCTGCAAGATCTCATTCTAAAGCTCTATGCATCGCCAGTCTTATTTTATTACATCGTCGTGCAAGACGATCACAAAGGCCGACCTTTGTGATAGGAGAACTCTACATCTTACTGTTGGATTTCTGTCCTCCTATTCACATTTTATTTGTTCTTTCTAGAACCCTGATCATACTATGTGTGTGCTCGGTTTGTGAGCACGTGTTTGGTTGGTGTGTGGTACGTGCGCGTGCACACATTGGGTGTCTCGTCCTGGGAAATGAGGTGGGGTTGTGGTTGTCCCAGAAACAACAATGTGTGTGTGTGAGGTCTGTAACTTGTACCTGGAAACAAGTTAGTGGAAATCCTCACGGTGGTGTGGGGTAGTGGACGTAGGCACACACATGGTTGTGTTTGCTGAACCACTATAAATCCTGCGTGTCTTGTGGTTTGTTCCTTTTCTTCTACCTCCATTCTATACATGTTAGGATAGTTGGTTTTTCAGTTTCTACTGTCATATTCCATTGTGTACATTGTTCTATAGATCATCTTATTTTAGTTTAATCTATTTTGTTGAAGAGATTTTTTTAAATTAGGTGATAACCAATTTACCCTTTCTCTCTTGGTTGCTCATCGCACGAACACCTGTACATCACTATCAACTAACACGGATAACATCACACCTATACTTACTTTTCTTTAGCACATTCACATTCAAATTCACATTCACCATTACCCTTACTTTCACGTGCACTTACACATTCACTTTCACATTCATATTCATGTTTACATTCATGTTCGCATTCAGATTGGCTTATCACGTTCACTTACACATTCACGTTAGTCCTTATCACAAGTCGAAATGTGGGTGATCTCGTAGTTCCTACGGGGGAGACGAACCAATTAGAAGTGATAAAACCCGACTCCCCGTCACCTAGAATTAGCCTTGTCAAATTCTCAAATGATTGACGCACAGCCATGATGGCACGCCAGGTGTAAGTGCAGCCTTGCTTAAGAATGGCCGATGATAGAGTTCCTCCATCACAATATTTGTATTGTAGCATATAGCGTGCCCAAAGCGATTTTTGGTGATGCAATGCCCAGCATAGTTAAAACCACCACTAGAAGGTCACGTCACATGTGTACTTATTACATAGACAAATCATGAAGAGTATTAGTTATTACACTGAATCGGGAGAAGTCCTCCCCACCTTAACCAATAGTACTTGGCCACCTCTAGGATTTCATCCATATTGCCTTCGATGTTACATAACCCGGGTGAGCCTTTCCATATGGGCATTACTACTGTACGGCTCCATGCCCCTCTATGGTGGTAGTATTTCATTGGCATAATTATCGTTAACACATTTATGTACGCATATACTATAAATCATCTTATTTTCTCATGCAACACTAATATGGACAAATAACATGCAAAAATCATGCTACTATCTAAACAGTGATTCGGCAAAAGACACAAACCCTAATCATGGTGCTAATTCATTTATTTAATCAGATTTAAAACAAACTTGCATAACATGATGCTATTAAGTTCATAAAATCATGACTAATTCCATAGTTTTCAGAACATGCTCAAAATTTACTTGTATGGTGATCACGTGATAAAAATCAACCTCCTAGTTTTCCATATTTTTTAGAATAATAAAACTACATTTTAATTAAAATAGTAATCAAGAATTTACTATAAAGTACATGAAAATCCATTAACAGGTTTCAAATCTTTGAAACATGCACACAATATTGACAATTAATATCATGAAATTTTATAACACTTGCGGAAACACACATGCTAACCAAAAATTAACTAACATTATTTTCAGGTTTTTCACATAAATAGAAATTCTAAACAAATACTATAAATGCCTAAAAAAAAATGTAGCATTACATAGTCATGTCACGGTAGCTAACACTCCATGACAGACTTACAAAACCCCAACACAGTCACAAAACCATAGATTTATCACAAAAGCAACTAGAAAATCAAAAAATAGGAGAACTTGGTGACAAGATATGGTGTTGTCAAGATAAACTTGATGTTATCATATTATGCTATCAACATATCCTTCACGTCAACCTATGTTGTCATCAAGTTCATACATATAGAAACTACACAGAACCCGACTGCAATAAGCTCCAAATTGAACCAATAATGTTCCCAAAAAAATCTAAGAAAATAGAGAAAGATAGAAGATATATTTTTCCACATCAAGATACTCACCACAGAGCACACACCCACCTCAGGGAGGGGATGTCACTCCACTGAACACATCATGCTTAAATTTTATTTCTGGGAGAATTAATATTGGATCCTGATAAGGAGCTGACCATATTTTTCAGTCCTTGTCAGGTTTCCCAGCCTTGCATGGTCCTTGCTTTTTGCGGCACTTATTTTTAGGTCCCTCCCGTTATGTCCATTTCTAAATGGCAATTCTAACCCCAGCATTGTTCACCTGTCAGCTGCTGGCTTTAATGCCTTTCCAAGGCCACTTGTCGACTATATTCAGCGCTATTGCGAGGATCCCTTCTCTAGCAACGGACTACGGCTTAGGCATATGTCGACGGAGTGGAGTAGCCAATACCAGCACATCGAAGAACTGTAATCTAAGCAGAGCTGCATGGCAATGATTCCTTACCTAGCATGCGACAACTCCTCCGGTGTCCATCATTGGAGCAGAGCGGCTATGGAGCTTGGGAACCCTAAACGAACCATCATGACGAAGCAAAGGAGGAGGAGGAACATTTCACAGAGGCGCATCCTTGCACTTTCACTAGGGAGACAGGTTCCTAAGTGGGGGACTTTTTGTACTTTCTATCATTATTGTGTATGTGAACAGATACTTACAGACGTAAGATTTACAGTAGACTACATTGTTACATAGTAACATTCTAAACTATACTAACTATGTAAGTATTACAAAAATAGAGTGGAATCTACAAAAATATGTACATTTGTGTGCTCATGTATTACAACTACAAAAGTATCTGTTTGCTCACTTACAACAGGATGTTGACAAGTAAAACTCTCTTACAAAAAGTGAGGAAATACTGTAAGATAATACACAAATATCTTTAAATGTCTTCATGTAGCATTGGGTTCCTATAGGTCCTGTTGTTATGGCCTTCTTGATTGCATCTTGAGCAAATGTATATGTGTTCCGCTTCACCTCTTGATAATATTTGTTTCTTCTTTAGCCATCAGGACAATCTCTTTGTAATTGGAGGCTTCACTTGAATATCGATGATGTTCATACATGACATGTAGTACCCTAGAATTTGCTTCATTTTTGTTTCTATACTGCATGTACGGTAAGATCAATTCTGCTACTATTATGCTTCTGTTCTGTATGAGTGAACTTAATGACAAGACATTGTGCTATCAATAGTGGTTGACGACAAGATCAACTGCCGTTACCTTCACTTCAATGACAATGTATATTGACATTATTCTATGCAATTTTAAGGAATTTTAAAACTTGTTTCATGATGGCACCATCGATTGTCGTTAACCTCTAATCAAATGACAATCTTTGTGACGTCAATATCTCCTTCCTAGTTTTGGCCGAGACTTTCGCAGTGGTCATGGCAATGATCCGGACACATTTTGGGCCATAAAATTTAGGCATTTTCGAGTGAATGGCTAGGATTAAGTGTTTAGATCACGAGGTCATGCTATTAACCTTGGATCTGGCCGATTGAAGCCTCATTTTGTCTTGTGTTTTCCTTGGGAGAAGGGTTTTCCTTGAGAGAGCGTTCTCCATCCAAGGAAGGTTTGTCAAACTGATTCGAGTGAAGAGGAGGTCCCTCTGGATCTGAAGGTGCTGTGGACGAAGGATCGACGTTCAGAAGCCTTGGGTGTGCAGATCTAAGCGAGGAAGGGTCGCCGTCTTACTTGGACAAGGTGGGCTTCTTCGACTTTAATCCAAGGATTCTTGGTATTTTTTAGGCAAGTAACTAAGGGCTTTGCCTTGTGATCATAGGTTTTATAGGTGGTTTTTTTACTGGATTTCTATAAATTGATCTAAAGGTTCAACATCATGGTTTTTTTCCCTTGTTATTTCATGTTTCTTTCTGGATTTGTGTTTGGATGAATTTAACGACAATCTATTGTGCCACTGACTTTAGATTAATGGCAACATCCACTTTCGCTAACGTATCTTGGCGACACTATCCATGAGTAAACGACAGTCGATGCTGCGTCAAGTTTCTTCTTGTAGATTCTCTATTTTCCTTCTAAATGAATGTTGTATGGATGAATACATGATTTCAGATTTTTAGTAGTTCGATCATGTTACCATATAGGTCCATGACTGGACAAGGATTTTTTTTATTTAAATAGTTTACTCTCAATTTTTGATTAAATGAACATGGAGTAGATTGTTGGTTATTTGATTTCTGTAGAAGCATGAGTAGTGATAATTAGTCAAACAACATGACTAAGTGTGTTTCAGGTCTGAATACGTTAGTTTAGTCACTATGACAACAAGTCTTGATCTCTATAGAATTTCTGATTTTACATGAAATTATTTCTAGATTTTCTGTTTAAATTGTATAAATAGATTTGCATGTCAGAAAATTACAAAAAATTAGGATTTTGATATATGCACTAGAAACATGCTATAATTAAAATTTCATTCAATCTTGAACTCTATACCAAAAGTTATGTATTTCTGAATGTGGATGCTTCAACTCTCATGAAAACCGAAATCGCGTGAATGCATGCAAATGTTGATGTTATATCATAGTAGGTTCTGAATTTCTAAATACAACATGTTACAGTAAATTGAGGATTCGGATCTGAACATGTGAATTTGTAGTTTATGCTTTAAGCATGTGAATATGCATGGAATGAGTATAAAGGAAAAGTGTGAATACCTACATAAACTACATGAATAAAAATGCTATTGAAATTGTGCCTATAAGACAGTGCCACCATAGAAGATTCTACATAAAACTAAGCCATAGCTATGCCCCTATGGTGATGGTTTACCTATATGACTATATAACTACATGGCTCCAAGGGCAATGGGGATGAAATCCTGGAGGTGGACAAGTACCACCAGTAATGGTGGGGAGAGCTTCCCCCATTTTTTTTACAACAACCAAGACTTATTCACCATTGCCTAGGTGATGAGTGAATGAATGACTGACTTCTAGTGGTGGTTAGGGATGTGTCTTGGCAATTCTGAAATACTACTATTGTAAATGAATTGAGAGAATGAATGAATAGTACATGAATGAAAACTGTTATTTTCTGAAATGAATGAATGTTACCTGAATGTAAATTGATTACTTCTGAAATAGATTTTCATAGAAATGTTAAGTTCTTACATGTTAGCCTAGAATAGATTTAGATATAATTGTTGTCCTTTATACGCAAGCATATGATAAATAATATCCATAGAATTATGACAATAGGTTTATATCCTGTGTAAATGATAGCTTTCAAATTTGATATAACCATCCTCATGCTTCATGTTTGAACACTATGTAGCTTTGTGATTATGTTGTGTTCATGTTAATGAGAAAATTGTCATGCTAGAAAGAGGATGTTAGGTGTATGAATATGTACCATGTGTGAATGATTATAGTTATATGATAGCACATTTTTTTAAGCTTAATGTATATGTAATTCATGAGTCATTGCTATTGGTTAGTTGTTGGTCTTGTGGACTCATACTTGTTAACATTTCAGGAGAGGCTGAAGATCCAGTGACTGAGGAGATTGCTCATTCAGACTCTGAGCGGGAGGAATAGGTTGAGAGAGAGTGTTGAGAGATTATGTATGTGAGGATTGAATTAGTTGAACTTGTCATTTTTTAGTTGGACTGGTTATGTCATGTTATTTCATATTGTGTTTGGACATTTACATTTATTTAGATTGTGGTATTGGACATTATGTTGATGGAACAGAACTTTATCTTCTGTTGTTATATGAATCATATTGGTGTATAACTCAATGCTAATCTGGGTATGTTCCTACTATAGTGTCTCTTTTAGATCTGACGTGAGTTGTTATGGCTGAACCGGGTTTGAGAGGGGCGTTACATGGCATATCATTGTTATTTATTGGTTCACTGTTACTGCATAGGCCGCCCTATAAGTTTTGGTTGTATAGAATGGAGACATGATCATATAAAGGTGTATGACTACAAGTTATAGCTGTACATGCATGTTGACATGGGATCTTGAGAAGTTGCCACTTATGGCAAGAACATGTCCATTCTAAGATGTTGACGACATATATTTTGTTACTATTCAGCACCTCAAAGAGCCAGCCGTTGGAAGGAATTACAGAGTTTTGTTGTGCATTAAACATGATCTTGGCCAAGACTATCTCACTAGTAAGACATAGGGTGGTCTCCCAATTTGCAGATTTTGTTATTCTCCTCCCTCCCATTTCCATTATTTGATGACGTATAGTCTCAACCATTTGAAGAATGGGAAGGCCACGTTCTGCTAGATTGGAGTACATTTGTCTATACTTGTAAAAAGCGTAAAAAATTAAGTACTTACATACTCACAGAGTTACACATGTAACTCTGTAAGTACTTGTAACTTGTTACAGAGTTACATAAAGAAGTACTTAGAGACTTACAGCGTAAGTTACACATGAAACTCTGTGAGTACTTTTTAACTAGTTACAAAGTTACAGAAAGAAGTTCTTAGACACTTACAGTGTAAAAAAGTAAGTACTTACATACTTGTAGAGTTACACATGTGACTCTGTAAGTACTTTGTCACTAGTTACAGAGTTATAGACAGAAGTGCTTAGACTTACAACTTAAAAAAGTAAGTACTTAAGGAGTTACACATGTAACTTTGTAAGTACTTTGTAACTAGTTATAAATTGTTACAGAAAGAAATACTTAGAGACTTACATAGAAAAAAAGCAAGTACTTGAATATTTATAGAGTTACACATATAACTCTATAACTACTTTGTAATTGGTTTCAAAGTGACATAAGGAAGTGTTTAGAGACTTACAGCATAAAAAGGTAAGTACTTACATACTTACAGTGTAACGGCCCTGGATATTTATACCCATTAAGGGTCCATATCCAGATCCGTCTCCCGCTAATGGACCGAAGTCTCGCAAGGGATATCACTAACACGTGTCTAGTAAGAATATAACAGATCACAAGTACAGTATATAACACAGGAAAGTACAAGTGTATATAACTGTAAACCACAATGTACAAAAGTCTCATTACAATTATTACATGTCCAATTAAAAGAGTACAACTACCTGGGGCATACCCCGAGGGAGCACAAGCTCAAACAACTCAACATACTCTACTGCTGGTGGTACAAGTGTGCACTACTCCTGTGTAAACCACGGCAAAGTCGGCCAATACTTGAAACAAGTTGTAAGGGAGTGAGCCTCAACAAGTCACCGACTCAGTAGGGACCTCCCACAAGGAAACAACAACAACACAAAGAGACCTCAACCCCAAAGGGTCTCATTGGCAACACCGGTAGCCGAAGCATAACATGCACACACAAGCATGTTAAACAATAACTAATCATAAACACACCGGCTAAACCCAGTCCTCAGAAAGTAAAGGAAACACAAGACTAGCATAGCACCGCTAGTCCACCCTTCAACTGAAACACCTCGACCACAAGCCTCACCGGAAAACCACTGCCAAGGCTATAGTCTCACAGGCGAACCACTGCCCGGCTATAAGCTTCACAGACAACCTACCTACGTAGGGTACAAGACTAGCATCTACCTACCAATCCTTACACACATCAAACCACAATCACAGGCTTACCCTAAACAGGGTAGCACACAACATGTGGAAGGTCACACCACTTGACCTCCACAAACACGAGTCCACCTCTACACATGAGGAGACTGGTACACGACATACCACAACACAAACTACCCACAAAGGGTACAGGTACCTACTACCATGATGTACCACCACGGAACCACAACCCGAACTGTGCCACTACCAGGGCACACCACAACGGGTCAAACCTCAACCGGTGAGTCACAACACACAAACCACAACCAGTGGAAAACCACGATTCGGAACAAAATGACGCCACCACACGGGAATGGACTACTGGTTCATGATGCCAGTATCCAACCCGGACAACACAGCACAAGAACCACCTCTCAGTCTCATAGCCATGGACCACACACAGTCCAACTACAGCTCCACAAGTACACAAAGTAAACCACTGTGTAGACCAACCAACACCACACCTGAGACCACACAGCTGCAGGTCCAAGACTAGCACCTTTAGGGACTCCAGCCTGAGCTCCCTAAAGTGAGGCACTGGAAACACAGGACTAGCTAGGGACCAGTATGTCTACCGGTGTCCGTCCTCAACCACGAGCGCGCTACAAGTGACTGCACACCCACAAACACAAGTCGCTGCCCACAGTCATCTGTCCCTCAGTCGGACGTACAACTCAAACACATGAGTGAGGGTGTCCAGGAAGACGACCAAGACCTCAAAGGTACACACCGTACCGGACATGCCCCGAGCACAACACACGTGCCTGGCTCTCCTAGGAACCTGGGGTACCCGACTGAAGAGGTATTCTGGAATAGGCGCCGGACCACCAGACTCGATAAGCACACAAACCACGGTATACATATCTAAACAATCCTTTATTTATAAACCACGATATACGAGTGTTAGGACTAGCTTAACACCGGTCACCATGTGACCCTCAAGCCATCCTACACTGATACATACTTTGTATCACAACAACACAACACAACCTTACCTGTCATTGGTCACTCCGTGACCTCCATTGCAACCTACACACTGCTTAACACATTAATCATCACAATAACCTTTAAAGATTAACAATAACCAGGGCTAGGTCTACACAAAACCCTCATTTCCCAACCACCATAAATCAACCTCTGAGCTTAAACACGTCAGACACAGCCGCCGCCACTTGAATCGCGTCAATCATCCTAGACTCTATTCAAAGTGCTGTCGCGACAGACCTTAGTGACGCGACCAAGTCACATCGGCCCGACACGACACTTTGAGACCCAAACTGGTCAAACCAATGGTCAACATATAATCGCGTCCGACAACACCGACGCATTTCCATAAGAACACGTCGGGCCAAACAGACGGAGCCCAACGCCGCCTTAACGTAACGGACAAAACCCGAAACACGTCAGCTCAGAGCGACGCGTTCAATATGAACGTGTTGACTGTCCTGGATGCGTTTCCACGAAACCTATGGGTTCTGCTCACAGGCCGAACCCACCTCCTCCACGAGAGAAACCACACACAGGCTGATCAAACTCCAATTCAAAGCAGTAAACATGATTCCAAACCATGGCACACCACCCCACATTCAACCCCTTTAAACCATTCCAAACAAGATGAAAGGGTAGGAAGTCTCCCTATCGGAAGAAGATGCCGAAGAACACCCAAAACCTTCTAGTCGACGACACACCCACTCTCCAAACGCCATTCTGGCTTGGTTCCCGCGCCGCACGAGCCAATCGGAGTCGAGATCCACTGAAAATCACCGGAGAAGCCGCATCAGCTCCTCCCCTTCACCGGACAGAGCAACTTCTGCTCTGTCCGGGTGAAACGACACACTTAAAACTCTGATCAAAATCGCGTCCAGGGCAGGCGCCGTGTTTAACTTCCTTAAACACTTCCACCCAAGCTAACGCCACATAGGATCCGAGCGACACGCGTCACAGAGGTGGTTCCTTGAATCACGTCCGGCATGTACAACGCATTCAAATCGCGTCGCCTACCTCCGCCTCATTTCAAAACAGTGAACCAGCAGTGCAAATGGGCTGTCATATCCGACCCACACTACTTACCCTGTGCACACAAACAGCCCATTGACCATCTCTTGGTCAAGAGCACCACACATAGACCCGATAAACCCAGATCCGACCAACCGTACTATTACATTACTAACACCTAAAAAGAAATGTTGTCCTCGACATTTAGGGTGAAACCACAACAAGTCAGACTAACTCCTAAAAAGAAACAAAACCATATACAGAACAAGTAGGATACACTCCCTCTGCACTTGCTTTTCAAATCATTTGAATCTGTTCATTTCCGTGCTCATTCCGCTTTTCTTTTTTTCTTTAATTCTTTTCATAATTGTTCTGCCCGATTATTGCAATATGCTCTTTCTGTATCTTTCAGTTGTAGGCAATTTTACCTTGCCGCTGGTGCTTTATCTCCTTGGACTCAACCTGCTTCCACATTTTCCTGGCTGTGCTTGCAACATTTCTTTCTGTCTGCTTCTCTTTCTCACAACTTTTTACTTAACACTACCACCCTTAGGTACTCTGCCATATTAAACTCTACCTTAAATTCTCAAATTTCCCTGTGCCTTTCCTTTCTTTGCTTGTCACTATCAACCGACACTCTGCTTCATTTGTATTCATATTCTTAACTGCCAGCTTTCTCAAAGAAAACTAATTACCATCCTTGAATTTCCTGTCTCTTTATACCATTCTGCACATACTGCCCTAACTCATACCTGATCAAAACCTCCACCTCTTTGCTCAACTGTGCAAAAAACCTCAAACTTTCTTTCAATCAAGCTGATCTCGAATAACTTGCAAATATTAGATCTTTCAAGCTTTTGCTATGCCACTCTGATTTCACTGGATACTCAGCAAAATGTTCCTCAAATTCTGCCCTCATCATAACTTTCAATTACTTTCTACTTTCACAATTATTCTGACTCCAGTTGGACTCAATTCGAACCTTATTTACTTTTGAATTCATCTTGCTCAATCATTTAACACTGAGAAAACATCTAAATTTCTGATCTACTTTCCTTTATATTTCAATCTAGTTGTGCCGCAAACTCCAATTTCAAATTTACACCATGCTGGTACTAACAGACCTTGCCTTTCATATACCTTCTTGGCTTCAAATAACACTTTCCCCGGCTGACTAATCACATTACATTCGTGATCTTTCAAAATATTCTTTAACTGATCTGCTTTTGCTCTCAAATCAATTCAGGGATAGCTTTATTAGGGTACACTTCTACTCAACAAAATTTCTTTCTGTACACTGGCTTGCAAGCCTTTTGCTGAACCATGTAATTATATCCGCTTCATAATCCACTATACTCTTTCTTTCTCTGGTCAATAACACTCAACTTAATCTGCCAATTGCATTTACCACAATATTATTTCTTCCAAGCATTGCTCTTAATTATTCTGCCATCTGGCTAATCTCCTTGTACCTTTCACATTGAAACTCCCGCTAATGTAATTCCTGCTAATAAACAATCATCTTTCTCTAAAACAATGTCGTAGCCAAAATCTGAAACCGATCTCCTTAATTACCATAACTTCCTCTGCTTGATTCCTCTATTCCGTGTTGCTGCTTTATTCTTCAAATACTGAAGTACCACTATTATAGCACATTCACTAATATCCTTTCCATTCAATCCTTTACTTGAATTCTTTTCACAATCTGCCTTGCTATTCCACTTAGCTCAATATTCTTTATCTGCTTCCCAACTGATTCATTTCCTTCTATTCTGATTTGTATAACTCTAACTCTTTTCCACCATTCTTAATTTCATCTTCAATCTTTGTCGGACACATCCTTTACCTTTCTTTCTTCACAGACTGCACCTAACTGCTAAACAACTCTAATCTTATCTTCAATTCGGCAATCTTTAACTAAGCATTCTATAGAATCCTCATCAACTGTCACTTTCCAAGTGAATATCTTTCTTATAAAACTCTCAGCTGAAACCCTACCGTACACTGATCCTTATTTGCTCTTTCTTTGCTCAACCTCGGCACTTTCTTATACGGGTTTTTCATATCTAATTTCCATTATCTTTATTACTCACAACAACACTATTCTTAAACTCTTTACTGCAGCCATCTCTAATCACCAATCACTCTTAATCAGATTGCCACAATTCACAACTCCTCTACTTACCAATACCTTACTCGGAGCTAATCCACCTTGCTCTTATCATTTCAAACCTTCCCTTTTCACTAATCACTTTATTACCCAAACTGCTCCTTAACACTTATTAACACAAATCTCAAAACGCAACAGTTGCCTCTGCTAAGATTCTTAGCCGCAATTCACACATTTAATAATCCTTATCACACTTTTCTATTCCTCATTATAACGTTGTTCCCTCTGCTATTTCATCACATCATTACTTTATACCTGTCTCTGCCAACTCTGAATCTCATTAAAACATCATCACTGAAATCCATAACTGAATTCACTAATCCCTTTAATTCCTATAACTAAGAATCTTTCAACAGCTGACCTTTAACTGCAAACTAACACACTGGTATAACCACTCAACTTATACCATTCTCCTCTCCATTTCTCTACCTTTACTAACTGCCAGAAGTGCAACAATCATACACATTCACAAACTAGATTTTCTCTAACCACACTCTCAGCTATTACCAGTAACAACCAAACTTATATAAAAATAAATAAACATACAATTCACATGACAAAACTCACGTGAAAACCTCTTTAAACCATAAAACCACAGACTTACTACCAGTAGTGGACATTAACCTATGTATTGGGACATTGTACCTTCAATATCTTTTCATATTCAAACTGGACCATTGCTCTGATACCAACTATAACGGCCCTGGATATTTTTACCCATTAAGGGTCCATATCCAGATTCATCTCCCGCGAACGGACCGAAGTCTCGCAAGCGACATCACTAACACGTGTCCAGTAAGAATATAAAAGACCACAAGTACAGTATATAACACAGGAAAGTACAAGTGTATATAACTGTAAACCACAATGTACAAAAGTCCCATTACAATTATTACATATCCAATTAAAAGAGTACAACTACCTGGGGCATACCCCTAGGGAGCACAAGCTCAAACGACTCAACTTACTCTACTGCTGGTGGTACAAGTCTGCACTACTCTTGCGTAAACCACGCCAAAGTCGGCCAACACTTGAAACAAGCTGTAAGGGAGTGAGCCTCAACAAGTCACTGGCTCAGTAGGGACCTCCCACAAGGAAATAGCAACAACACAAAGAGACCTCAACCTCAAAGGGTCTCACTGACAACACCGGTAGTCGAAGCATAACATGCACACACAAGCATGTTAAACTACAACTAATCACAAACACATTGGCTAAACCCAGTCCTCGGAAAGTAAAGGGAAACACAAGACTAGCTTAGCACTGCTAGTTCACCCTTCAACTGAAAAACCTCGACCACAAGCTTCACCAACAAACCACTACCTAGGCTATAGTCTCACAGGCAAACCACGACAACAACTGGTCACCTAAGCTACAGGCCCCACAGGCAAACCGCTGCCCGGCTATAAGCTTCACAGACAACCTACCTACATAGGGTACAGGACTAGCATCTACTTGCCAATCCTTACACACATCAAACCACAATCACAGGCTTACCCTAAACAGGGTAGCACACAACATGTGGAAGGTCAGACCACTTGACCTCCACAAAACACGAGTCCACCTCTACACATGAGGAGACTGGTACACGACATACCACAACACAAACTACCCACAAAGGGTACAGGTACCTACTACCATGATGTACCACCACGGAACCACAACCCGAACTGTGCCACTACCAGGGCACACCACAACGGGTCAAACCTCAACCGGTGAGTCACAACACACAAACCACAACCAGTGGAAAACCACGATTCGGAACAAATGACGCCACCACACGGGAATGGACTACTGGTTCATGATGCCAGTATCCAACCCGGACAACATAGCACAAGAACCACCTCTCAGTCTCATAGCCATGGACCACACACAGTCCAACTACAGCTCCACAAGTACACAAAGTAAACCACTGTGTAGACCAACCAACACCACACCTGTAGACCACACAGCTGCAGGTCCAAGACTAGCACCTTTAGGGACTCCAGCCCGAGCTCCCTAAAGTGAGGCACTGGAAACACAGGACTAGCTAGGGACCAGTATGTCTACCGGTGTCCGTCCCTCAACCACGAGCGCGCTACAAGTGACTGCACACCCACAAACACAAGTCGCTGCCCACAGTCATCTGTCCCTCAGTCGGACGTACAACTCAACACATGAGTGAGGGTGTCCAGGAAGACGACCAAGACCTCAAAGGTACACACCATACCAGAACACGCCCTGAGCACAACACACATACCTGGCTCTCCTAGGAACCTGGGGTACCCGACTGAAGAGGTATTCCGGAATAGGCGCCGGACCACCAGACTTAGTAAGCACACAAACCACGGTATACATATCTAAACAATCCTTTATTTATAAACCACGATATACGAGTGTTAGGACTAGATTAACACCGGTCACCATGTGACCCTCAAGCCATCCTACACTAATACATACTTTGTATCACAACAACACAACACAACCTCACCTGTCATTGGTCACTCCGTGACCTCCATGGCAACCTACACACTTCTTAACACATTAATCATCACAATAACCTTTAAAGATTAACAATAAACTAGGGCTAGGTCTACACAAAACCCTAATTTACCAACCACCATAAATCAACCTCCGAGCTTAAACGCATCGAGCACAGCCGTCGCCACTTGAATCGCGTCAATCATCCCAAATGCTATTCAAAATGCTGTCGTGACAGACCTTAGTGATGCGACCAAGTCGCGTCAGCCCGACACGACGCTTCTAGTCCTAAACTGGTCAAACCAACGGTCAACATATAATCGGGTCCGACAACACCGACGTGTTTCCATAAGAACGCATCGGGTCAAATAGACGGGACCCCAATGCGGCCTTAACGTAATGGACAAAACCCGAAACGCGTCAGCTCAGAGCGACGCGTTCAATATAAACGTGTTGGCTGTCCTGGACGCGTTTCCATGAAACTTGTGGGTTCTGCTCACAGGCCGAACCCACCTCCTCCATGGGAGAAACCACACACAAGCTGATCAAACTCCAATTCAAAGCAGTAAATACGATTCCAAACCATGGCACACCACCCACACATGCACCACCCCACATTCAACCCCTTTAAACCATTCCAAACAAGATGAAAAGGTAGGAAGTCTCCCTACTGGAAGAAGACACCGAAGAACACCCAAAACCTTCTCGTCGATGACACACCCACGCTCCGAACGCCGTTCTGGCGTGGTTTCCACGCCGCACAAGCCAACTGGAGTCGAGATCCACCAGAAATCGCCGGAGAAGCCGCATCAGCTCCTCCCCTTCAAGGGATAGAGCAACTTCTGCTCTGTTTGGGCATAATGACACACTTAATACTCTGATCAAAATCACGTCCAGGGCAGACGCCGTGTTTAACTTCCTTAAACACGTCCACCCAAGCTGACGCCACATAGGATCCGAGCGACACGCGTCATAGAGGTGGTTCCTTGAATCACATCCGGCATGTACGACACGTTCAAATCGTGTCGCCTACCTCCGCCGTGTTTCAAAACAGTGAACCAGCAGTGCAAATGGGCTGGCATATCCAACCCACACTGCTCACCCTGTGCACACAAACCACACAAACAACCCATTGAGCATCTCTTGGTCAAGAGCACCACACATAGACCCGATAAACCCAGATCCGAACAACTGTACTGTTACATACAAAGTTACACATGTAACTCGGTAACTACTTTATAACTGATTTCAGAGTTACAGAAAGAAATTCTTAGAGCCTTACACAACAAAAGAGTAAGTACAAAGTACTTATAGAGTTATATATGTAACTATCTAAATACTTTGTAACTAGTTATAGAGATACAAAAATAAGTGCTTAGAGACTTATAGCGTAAAAAAGTAAGTACTTACAAACATGTAGAGTTACACATGTAACTCTGTAAGTACTTTGTAACTGGTTATAGAGTTACAGAAAAAAGTGCTTAGAGACTTACAACGTAAAAAAATAAGTTTTTACATATTTGCAGAGTTATACATGTAACTCTATAAGTACTTTGTAACTAGTTATGGAGTTACAGAAAGAAGTGCTTAAAAAAATAAGTACTTACATACTTATAGAGTTACATATGGAACTCTATAAGTATTTTATAACTAGTTACAATGTTATAGAAAAAAGTACTTAGTGACTTACACAGTAAAAAAGTAAGTACTTACATACTTACAGTTTTGTTCTTTCTTGCTTGACTGGTCAAAGTCGACTCTTATACTTCCAAGGTCGACAAGTTTTTATGGTTGATTTTTCTTTGAATTTTCTTAGAAGCCCATGTTCCTTTTCTTTGAATTTTCTTTTGTTTATGGGAATGACATCTTTTCTATGTGTCTGGGTTGCAACACTATGGTGCTAAGTAATGCATCTTCACTGTTCTTATCAACTCTATTGCTTATTTCAATATCTCTATTTATCAATTATTGTCTGGCTCCTTGTTTGGTTGAATGTCTTTCTGATGAGTCAAGAAGGGGGAGATAATTTGTTGAGTTTTGTCATCATCAAAAGAGGGAGAGAATGTTGTGAGTTGAGGATTGCACACCTCAAACATCTTCTTATTTTGATGATGACTCATCCTTTTAATATCTCATAACCTTATATTCGTTTGGAGCTTGCTTGTTGTGTTTGTTCTGGGAATGTCGACTTGTGACTAAGGTAAGTAAGCTTGTGAACTCATGATTTTCTATAACGTATTTTGTTAAACATGTTGAACCACTCTTATATTCTATCCTTTTATTTTGGTGATAACAAAACTCATGATTATCATAAATATCATTAATATATTCAATATCATTTTAATAGAATTATTGTATTTTTCATATCCAAAGTCTTTGTATAAATGTCCTACTCCGACTCTTGAAAAGTCAAAGTAGTCCTTACTCCGACTCTCAAGAAGTCGAAGTAACCAGTCCGACTCCGACTCCTAGACAGTTGAAGTGGCACATCGATTACTGTTTTAATATCACATCAATTACTAAACAAACACATCGATTACAGTTCACTTAAACATCAATTATGTTTGAACATCGACTGTGTCTTAACATTGATTACTTTTTAACATCGACTGTCTGAAACATCGACTATCCTACTTAAACATCGATTACAGTTATACTCAAACATCGATTGTCTTCATGGATTGTTCTTGAACATCGATTATACATTCACATCAATTATATCTTAAACATCGATTGCATAAACATAGACTACATGAACATCAATTACACTTTCACATCGATTGCATAAACATAGATTGCACTTAAACATCGATTACCCTTAGACATCGATTTCCTGACTGTCTTTGGACATCGATTACCTTTAGACATTCATTGTCTTTGAACATCGATTGCCTTAGACATAGATTGTCGTCATGCATCGATTATTGTAACATCTCGGGCTTTCCGATTTTCTATTTGCGATAAGGGTCATGTCGCGACCCAGTTGGCCGTCGCGATAAGGATCGTGTCGCAACCCGGTTTCCCGTCATGACAAGCTGTTGTCGCGACACGCAGCCCTATCGCAGCGCTTTGCCATGTCGCGACAACGTGGTTGTCACGATGCGTTTCCCCGGCGTGACCTGCTTGTTGCAGTTGCCCTTCCCGTCGCGATGGTATCGTGATGGGTGAGGAGGGCACGACAAGACCTAGCACGCCTCGGGTGTTTCCGTGGCCACGGTTGGCGTGTCGGCGTGTGCCCCATGGTAGGGTTGCCCTTAGGACCTTCTGGTAGGGAACGCGGCAGGTTGGCTCACTACGTTCAGTGACCGAAGGTGACACCTTCGTGGCCGTGTCCTAGCGGTGTCGCTAGGAGGCTCACGTCTGTCTAATAATAAATTGTCTGTCAGTCAATCGATTATTAGAAGAGCGTTGGTTTCTGTTCTTCTGGTATGTTTCGGTTTCTCGGGCCGTGTCGTGTGTGCCGACGTTGGCCGATGGCCCTTTCTGGAGGTTTCCAGAAGGGGTGTCGTGCGTGCCTATGCCTGCTGGGCTTGTCTCGATTACAAGCCAGCTGTGCTGTTTCTATTGGTGGTTGCCACGCCAGTTCTCTTTCGCCCGGTGCTTAGCACTTGAGGGCTTGTCCGCGAGACAGGTTGTTACCGTTACCTGGGACCCCTAGCCCCACGCATCTGTGTCAGAGGGTGTTGCTCCAGGCGGCGGGTATGCTCAAGTATCGGACTTGGAGGAGAAGGGGAAAACGGTGGGGACAACGGCGTAAGTCGTTTGTAGAGCTCTCTTAGCTGGTCTGGGTCTCCGAGGTGGTTTAGGTGCTCTTCCAGTGCGGACTAGCTAGTCCTTCTCACTGCCTCACTCTGCGTTGGTTCTGGAGACGCGTAGGGAGGTCAGGCGTGGGGCCGCAGTTCGGTCGGACTGCGGTGGTTTGTGGTTGTGTTCTTTACTGTGACTCGCTAGCCTCACTCTACCTAGGGAGGTCGTAGGCAGGGGTCAGCAGCTGGCGAGCAAGAGGGGTTGACTGTGTCCCTCTCTTAGCTGCCTGTGGCGGTGGCTTGGTTGCTATTACTGTGACAGAGTTTCTCACATTGTTTCCAAGTGAGTCTGGTTGCCCTAGCCTGCACGGTGGTTGTAGCCTAGCCGTGTCTAGTTCCATGGTCTTGGTTGGTTTGGCCTCGTGGGCCGTGTTTAGTGGTTTCCGCTCTGCGGGTTCTCTTGGGGTACCTTGTGCAGGTACCCAACTACTATTTCTGTAACCCGTTCCTTGGTGCCGTCCGTGGTGGCACCGTAGTGTGTAGTTTCTTGACCTCGTGGCATGCCCGAGGTCTAGGGTGGTTCTGTTTGAGGGCCCTCATCCTTGTGGAGGTTTGAGGTGGCCGTGCCTATGGTGAGACGTCATTCTCACATGGTTGCTTGGTGTCTCTCAGGGTGACACCTGGTTGTTCCTTCCCGACCTCGTGGAGGTCCGGGATGTTGGTGCTTGTGTCGTGAGACTCTGATCTCACGTGGTTGCTCCGGTGTTCCGTGAGCTTCTTTATCTCGACGGGTGTGTGCCGAGGGTTGCTTCCGCATTGTGTTTGGCTCTGTTGGTTCTGCGGGAGTCGTGTTGGGCCCAACTCTGGTTGTGGGTCATGACATTTCTCTGTTCTGCTGTTTTGTAGCTCTCTACAGTAGGTGTTTCTCGCTTTACTGCTTTGTAGAGTAGTCTTGCTTCCGCTTTGTTGGAGTTCCTGCTCCTCTGGCTGGTAAGGGACTGGTTATCCCTACTAAGCCTTGTTCGCGAGGCTCACCCCCCCTACTCTCTTCAGGTAGGGACTCGTTGTCGCAGGAGTTTGTTGCCAGACTGTCGTGGTGGCGGTTGTTGCACCGTGCATTGCCAGCAGTGTAAGTTGTGAGCGTGAACGCTTGTAGTGGGAGTTGAGAGTGGCCTTTTTGCAAGTCCTCAGGGTATGCCCCTTAAGGACTGCGCCTTCTTGTTGTACCTATACTTTTATTTGGGACATGTTGTACTTAATTTCATTATTAATGTATAGTCTTCCTTGTTATAGTTATTTGAATTCATTGCTTATCTCACTGGACTAAATTCTAACCCTTCTGGGTCTTCGGATCCGTGGGTGGCGGCACGACCTCCGGGGGTCCCTGGCGGGACCCCCGGAGGTCGTGCCAGGGACATTACAATTATAGTTGTTTCATATCGATTGCCTTTAAGAAAATATCACTTGCCTCTCTATTTCTACCGATTGGTGTTATAAACTTAATCTCATATTGATTGCTATTATGACTTACACCGATTAGGTTTCAAAATACCTTTGGCACTCACTGAAAATTCAAATGACTTTCTAACTCTTATCTTGTCATTTCTCTGACAAATATAAAGCTCTTACAATAGGCTGTCAATAGAAAAACATGGACAGAAGGCAAAAGAGAATTCCTCCTTCCTGCAACAAAAGAAAAGCACCTACATTCTATTTCTAGCTATCTGTAGGAAATATAGACGGAAGGTAAAAACAGGTATGAGCACTTGACAAAAGACTTCACAAGTCTGATCATCTGCCTTGCATTTAATGTCTGTAGGTCCACCTCTACACATAGTCAACATCTTGGACCTGCTGCTGGCATCTTTGGAATTGGGCACTAGCTGAAACATCTTCCTCCATTCCAAATAGCCAGTAGACTCAAGAAGACAACCATTTGACTCAAAGGAAGGTGAGAAGAAGAAGAAGAAGAAGAAGAGAGCCAAGAAACATCAACGGCTATCTGTCAACAGATCCTCTTCAAGATGCTCCATAAAAAGGATGAAGCGAAGGCAAAAGAGAATAAGAGAGTGAGAACCTGAAGATCATTCAAGTAGTGTACATCCAGTGAGCATCCAATTCTATACACACTCAAGCAGAAAGGAAGAGAGCTCGAGCCCATTCAAGCTGAAGCATTCAGGCCATCTTCCTTCTTCCTCATTCTCTTTGTGTGTGTCTTTGTGTATTTGAGAGAGAGAGAGCTAGGGGTTTAGCCTAAGAAGAGTCTTTTACTGTAAAATCTTTCTTTCTTAGGCTCAGTCTTAGATCAAGCATGTCATTGTGTATCTTGAGCTTGATCTAGGGGCTTCAGGTCCTTGCTTTTGTGTTAGAAGTGTTCCTCTTCGGTTGGAAGAGAAGGCTTGCTGTGCAAGGATTCCCCTTGATTGGAAGGGAAGACCAGCTTGCGCTTGGTGGTGACCATTTGGGGTCTGTACCAGTGTTCCCCTTGTTTGAAGGGAAGACTTTCTGAGGTATGTACCAGTGAGTTGCTTCTGAGCTCGTGAAAGAAGCACCTGACTGAGGTGAAACAGTGGGCTGGCTTCTTGCCCAGGAAAGAGAAGAAGACCAGCTGGGGTGCTGAGTGTTGTATGCACCTTGTTTAAGGGAAGACCAAGGTTACTTGGTCGTTAGTGAAATCCCAAGAGTTTGCTTGGGGACTGTACATAGGACTTTCATTTAGAAAGGCCGAACCAGGATAAATTTATGTGTTCCTTGTGTGCTTGCTTCCGCGCTCTTAACTTCCATTGCATACGTTTATTTATACTAACCAAACATTTTTAAGCGGTGAACTTTTGTTTTAGTTTTCAGATTTCCTATTCACCCCCCCCTCTAGGTTAGTCTTGCTGCCATACCAAGAGAGTCAACAAGTGGTATCAGAGCTCTGGTCTTTGAACATCTAGAATATCCAACGATCTTTGAGCAAAGATCCATGGCAGCTCAAGGATTTGCAAAAGGTCAATCCATCTTCCAGCCTCCACTATTTGATGGAGAAGATTATCAATACTGAAAGACTAGGATAGAGTTCTTCCTACAAGGTTATGAATACCAAATATGGAGCATCATGGAAGATGGTGATGTCTAAATCTCTAAGCCTAAGGAAGAATGGACTGCTGAAGATAAGAACAAGCTATCCTTGAACAGCAAGGCAAAAAGCTTCATTTCTTGCGCTCTGACGAAGCAAGAGTTCAACAGAATTTCTCCGTGCAAAATAGCAAATGATATGTGGGAAACACTAAAGCTTACATATGAGGGAACAGATAAAGTTAAAGAGATAAGAATAGACATACTTGTCACACAATATGAGAAGTCCAAATGGAATCAGGTGAGTCCATATCTCAGATGTACAACGAGTTTACTAAAATTGTAAATGGACTTGTAGGTTTGGGAAAGAAGTATAGCTAGGGAGATATGGTCTGAAAGATCTTAAGATCTCTTCCAAAGGGGTGGACTCCAAAGGTCACTGCTATAGAAGAAGCTAATGACCTCTCCAAAATGACATTTGAAGAGGTCATTGGATCTCTCATGGCTCATGAGATCAACATGGAGAGATTAGGAGAAAGTTCTTTCAGAAGAAGGCCAAATAATGCATTCAAGGCTAAGGAGAGCACTTCGGATGAAGCCACTACTAGTGAGTGCAGTGACAGTGAAGATGACGGTATCCACTCCAAGTCAATATGAAAGATCTTAGCAAGAAGAAAAGAGAAGAAGATGATGAAGAGAAAAGAGGAGAAATACAAGGAATATAAAAGGAAGACCTTCACACCTACATGGGATAACTCCTCAGACAGCTTAAGCACAGAAGAAGATGAAGAGAATGCCAATATGCTCTTGATGAACAAAACAGCAAAAAGGCATTCAAATGGATATAGTTAAAAGATGCTCAAAAGCATCCGATTAGTGACTACCTACTCTTCACTTCATTCCTATCTAAAGAGGAAATAGTCATCCTTAGTTTTTAGTTTTTATTTTTAAACTTACATATCTTTTTGTTGTTTATTTCCTAAATTACAATGCTACTAATATCCTTGCAAGAATTTCTATCTCTTTATAGGATTAATGCAGAGAATATTCTTGAAGACCTCCCAACAAAACAGCAAGTGGAACAAGAGGACAGATTCAAGACTGTGTCGGCACACATAGAGGACATGTCGACACACCATGGAACAATTGTCAATAGATAATGACAAATTGGTCAACAGACAAAAAGTATTTATGAAGATTTGGAAGAGCATCAACTAAGGGTGACTCACATTCAAGGGGAGCAAGTAAAAGAGGGAGAAGATATTTCATTCAAGTATTATTGAACCCCTCTCCTTCAAAATGGTAAGAATATTCTTTAAGGGGAAAATACAAATGGTAATATCCTTCCTTTTTGGTTATTAACAAAAAGGAGGAGAGTACTTTATGTTATGAATTTTCTGTTCATTAGTTATATTGAATATTTGTTGAAAATTCACATGAGTTTTTGTCATCACCAAAAAGGGGGAGATTGTTGAACCACTCTTATATTCTATCTTTTTATTTTGGTGATAACAAAACTCATGATTATCATAAATATCATTAATATATTCAATATCATTTTTAACAGAATTAGGGTATTTTTCATATCCGAAGTCTTTGTATGAATGTCCTACTCCGACTCCTGAAAAGTCGAAGTAGTCCTTACTCTGACTCTCAAGAAGTCGAAGTAACCAGTCCAACTCTGATCTTGGACAGTCGAAGTGGCACATCGATTACTGTTTTAATATCACATCGATTATTGTTCACTTAAACATCGATTATGTTCAAACATCGGTTGTCTTAAATATCGATTATATTAGACATCGATTTCCTTTAAACTCGATTACCTTTCTCTTAAAACATCAATTACTCTTTGAACATCGACTGTGTCTTAACATCGGTTACTCTTTGAACATCGACTATCTCAAACATCAGCTGTCCTGCTTAAACATCGATTACAATTATACTCAAACATCGATTGTCTTCATGGATTGTTCTTGAACATCGATTATACGTTCACATCAATTATATCTTAAACATTGATTGCATAAACATCGACTGCATGAACATTGATTACACTTTCACTTCGATTGCATAAACATAGATTGCACTCAAACATCGATTACCCTTAGACATCGATTTCTCGACTGTCTTTGGACATTGATTACCTTTAGACATTCATTGTCTTTGAACATTGATTCCCTTAGACATCGAATGCCTTCATGCATCGATTACAGTTGTTTCATATCGATTGCCTTTAAGAAAATCGATTGCCTCTCTATTTCTACCGATTGGTGTTATAAACTTAATCTCATATTGATTGCTATTATGACTTACACCGATTAGGTTTCAAAATACCTTTGTCACCCACTAAAAATTCAAATGATTTTCTAACTCTTATCTTGTCATTTCTCTGATAGATATAAAGCTCTTACAGCAGGCTATCAGTAGGAAAACATGGACAGAAGGCAAAAGAGAATTCTTCCTTCTTGCAACAAAAGAAAAGCACCTACATTCTATTTCTAGCTATCCCAAGGAAATATAGATAGAAGGCAAAAGAGGTATGAGCCACTTGACAAGAGACTTCACAACTCTGATCATTTGCCTTGCATTTAATGTCTGCAGGTCCACCTCTACACACAGTCAACATCTTGGACCTGCTGCTGGCATCCTTGGAATTGGGCACCAGCTGAAACATCTTCCTCCATTCCAAATAGCCAGTAGACTCAAGAAGACAACCGTTAGACTCAAAGGAAGGTGAGAAGAAAAAAAAGAGAGCCAAGAAACATCAACGGCTATCTGTCAACAGATCCTCTTCAAACTACTCCATAAAAAGGATGAAGCAAAGGCAAAAGAGAATAAGAGAGTGCAAACATGAAGATCATTCAAAGAGTGCACATCCAACTCTATACACACTTAAGCAAAAAGGAAGAGAACTCGAGCCAATTCAAGCTGAAGCATTCAAGCCGTCTTTCTTCTTCCTCATTCTCTCTCTGTGTGTCTTTGTGTATTTGAGAGAGAGAGCTGGGGGTTTAGCCTAAGAAGAGTCTTTTACTATAAACTCTTTCTTTCTTAGGCTCAATCTCAGATTAAGCATTTCATTGTGTATCTTGAGCTTGATCTAGGGCTTCACGTCCTTGCGTCTATGTTAGAAGTGTTCCTCTTCGGTTGGAAGAGAAGGCTTGTTGTGCAAGCATTCCCTTGATTAGAAGGGAAGACCAGCTTGCACCTGGTGATAACCATCTGGGGTCTGTGCCAGTGTTCCCCTTGTTTGAAGGGAAGACCTGCTGGGGTGTGTACCAGTGAGTTGCTTCTGAGCTCGTGAAAGAAGCACCTGGCTGAGTTGAAACAGTGGGTTGCCTTCTTGCCCGGGAAAGAGATGAAGATCAGCTGGGGTGCTGGGTGTTGTATGCCCCTTGTTTAAGGGAAGACCAAGGTTACTTGGTGGTTGGTGAAATCCAAGAGTTTGCTTAGGGATTGGATGTAGGACTTCTATTTTGGAAGGGCTGAACCAGGATAAATTTCATTGTTTCTTGTGTGCTTGCTTCCGCGCTCTTAACTTCCATTGCACACGTTTATTTATACTAACCAAACATTTTCAAGTGGTGAACTTTTGTTTCAGTTTTCAGATTTCCTATTCACCCTCCCTCTAGGTTAGTCTTACTGCCATATCAAGAGGGACAACAAAATAGTTTGACAGTTAATTTTTTGCGAAGTCGACTTGTGACTGAAGCAAGTTGACTTATGAACTCATCAATTTTTATAACGCATTCTGTTAGATAGTTTTGACAGTGTGATGGGTTTGAGAAGTCGACTTGTGACTGAAGCAGTCAACTTTGTCATTGGTTTCTGAGTCACAGAAAGAAGTGCTTAGAGAATTACAGTGTAAAAAAGTAAGTACTTACATACTATTCTCTCATAAGGTGGTCAGACAGGCAAGTGTAGCTCACAAGCAGCTGTGGAATGTCTTCCCCGATCTCTGCTGGTGTGTAATGCTAGTCACGATATTGAACAATCTATCGAGACATGAGTCTTTCATTCGTTTTGTTGTCATTTGCCATTAAGTAATTTATAACTAGTTATAATGTTATAGAAAGAAGTACTTAGAGACTTACACAGTAAAAGAGTAAGTACTTACATACTTACAGAGTTACGCATGTAACTTTTTAAGTATTTTGCAATTAGTTATAGGGTTACAAAAATAAGTACTTAAAGACTTACAACATAAAAAAGTAAGTACTTACAGAGTTACACATGAACTTTGTATGTACTTTGTAACTAGTTCAGAGTTATATATGGGTAATAAACTTGACACTATTATGAATTTGTCATAAGCCTATCCATCTGCATATTATGAATAACTCGACACTATTTTGCAACTATCGGTATAAACATCTTTGTTACATTTTGTAGTTACAACCTCCTGCACCCAAGCATGGTTGGTCGGGGTGCATATCTCAACCCAAGCACATAATATCACTGCTTTTTGGAAAAGAATTGGAAGCTACTGTATAATTGATATGTTTATTCTTCTAATTGAAACAAAGAGAACAGGAACCATCTGAGTATTGTGACTTTGATTGCCTGCCTACCTATGTGAAGTTTTGCATTCAATTTATAGTATTGAACCTCTATTGAAACTAACCATATGAGTATTATGTTATTGTTCTCCTTACTGTTTGTAAAATGGATGGATAATGGGATGAAGGGAGGAAGAAAAAGGAACCAAATACTTGGAGCACATTCTGAAGACCTTCAAAAAAACCTATAAATGACAGAGACATGGTCTTCTCCCAATGCATTTTATTAATCATTGAGCATTGCTTGCCATAATAATAGAGCTAAACAGTACCAAATTTATGACTCAATGATCTAGCACTGATTTCAAACAATATGTATGTTCTCGTACTCCTCCAAACAATCATTGCATTTATGTCATTCAACTATAAGTGTGCAACTGTGTCAACTATTGTTTTCTATAAGTGTGTAAGTCTATAGGTGTGTAAGTGTTCTTGTGGTGTGTCAATAAGTGATTCTTTGTATATAAGTCTGTAAGCATGTAAATCTGAAAGTCTGTAAGTCTATATTTAATCTTCACTTATGTATCTTTTTTTATGTAGGTCGGTTGCCTCAAAAAGGGTTTTGTGGAACTCTTTGGAGTGGTTACAATGGATTGGCCCGTCGTAATCCCAACCCCCTGTCCACAACAAGGAGCTGGGGATGACTGTGCTCTTTTTGTTTGCAAGTACATGGAGTGTTTATCGTAAAAGAACATGATTGGTTTCCCATTCTCTCAGATATGGTTGTCTATTATAATGTTATAGATGCACAGACTCTAGATCATTACCTATCCAAATATTTCTATATTCATTTATTTAAAATGACATAGGCTGATATGGACCTCTTTCGAGGGAAGCTTGTAGCAGCTATTATTCAAGAGGTCAATGACAAGAAGGCACAAAAAGTGCTCTATGAAGAGGATGAGCAGCAAGATGTTTCGTCATTGCATGATGCTAAACAATGTCCCCTATTTATTAAGTTCTAAAAAATGTTTTATGTTAGTGTGTTAGTCTCAAATATGCACAAGTGTTTCTCTATAAGTTTTTAGTCTTCCTTTGTATGTTTGTAAGTGTATAAGTGTTTGACTATATTTGTCTCTATATGTGTTTTAGGGGAAATATTTTTGCAAGAATTAATAATTGGTCCCTAGCATGACTGCATTACACACATACAAAATTAGAACTTATAGAGTTACAGATGCAGTTGTAAGTCTGTTAATTTATAGTCTCGAACTCTATAAATTTGTAACTTCGTAACTCTATATGTCTGTAACTTATAGTCGGTAGATCTGTAAGTTTGTAAGTCTTCCAGAACACAAACTGCATTCGGTCCGTAAGTCACAATACCTTTTGTTGCAGGACACACTGCATTAAGTATATAAACCATAGGGATCACAATATCATTATCTTAAGTGAGTACTAACTTAACAAAATTAAAACAATACTCCACCCACTACTTAAACACTCCAATTATTACAATAACAAGAACACATTCAACTCCATACTGCCCTCACCATTAAAAACAAGGAGCAACAAAAACACTGCATGCATGGATCCCACTTCTTAGCCAATGAACCTTGGAAAATAGTCTGTTGTGCCCATTTTCCAAACACGTTGAATACGCATAAGGATGAACATGATATATATGTCTCTTCCTATAGTTTGACATACTTGGTTCAGACATGTCTGACGAACGAACTACTATAGATCTGCAAAAAACCCCATGGTATGATATGAATAATGCACAACCATGTCCTTCATGCATACACACGTTCAAAAAGAACATGTAAACATATACCCTTCTTTGCAAGCAACCTACATTAGCATATATTTCTCATTATGATTCTTATGCAATGAACACATATCTCTATGTCATCATTTACACTTAAGCAAACGTGATATTTGACTTCTCCAGGCAACTGGTACTTAAACACCAACGAGGACCAGTCAAATGCCATTTTTAGAATATGTGTTTCCTTATTTCCTCCATTCCCTATTATATTGAACAAAAAAAATGAAGGAATCATCTCCCAAAGCACATCGAGTAGGACTCATGTCCAAAATTTCTGAAACAAATAAGCCTGACATGAACATGAGAGCATGCAATTTCGTAAATCCATTAGGTTGTAAGTGAATATTAAATTCATAAGTATGTAATTGTAAGTATGTAGTCTACTGTAAATCCATCAGGCTGTAGATCTGTAAGTCTATAAATACTTTCTAACTAGTTACAGAAAGAAGTATTTATAGACATACATAGTAAAAAAGTAAGTTCTTACATATTTACAGAGTTACACATGTAACCCTCTAAGTACTTTGTAACTAGTTCTAGAGTTACAGAAAAAAGTGCTTAGAGACTTATAAAGTAAAAAGTAATTGCTTATATACTTATAGAGTTACACATGAAACTCTGTAAGTGCTTCTAACTGGTTACAAATGTTGTGTCCCTGGTTTTGATGATGTCATGAGCCAAGCAAAAGTGTCATAAATATTTAAGAATTCTTCTAACACAAATTTTTATATGACTGGAAACTTCACAAAGTCAAAAGATCTCATGTGTGTTGACTCTGGTTGCTTCATAGGTCGACACACATGTCTCATGAGTGAGTTACTAGAGTTCAGTGAACCACTTGAGTCGACAACTACCCAAAGGATAGGTTGACACTTGATAGTTTTCCAGTAGCGCAGAAGTCTAAAGAATCGCATAAGGTTGACTCTAGTTGAAGATCAGGTCGACACTAGTTGGTTTTCTTGTTAGTGCTGAAGGGAAAGAATCGCATAAGGTCAACTCCAGATGAGAATCAGGTCAACACCAGTTGGGTTTCCTGTTAGTGTTGAAAGGAAAGAAATGCATGAGGTCGACTCCAAATGAAGATCAAGTCGACTCTACCAGTCTATGAGGTCGACTCCAGATGAAGATCAGGTCGACTCTACCATTATAAGAGGTCGACACTCAACTGCTATAAGGTCAACTCTTTACTTATGAACAGCCAGTCTCTACAGCAGTCTAATGGATAAGGTCGACTCATGAAGACATGGAGTCGACTCTATTGAAGCATCTGCATTGGTCTAAGTCAAGTTCTGTATGCGTTGACACTATATTCAAGATGTGTCGACACTCCAACCTTCTTATTCACTGAGGAAAAGAGATTGCCAGCATGTTTGTTCTAGGCACGTGACCCAAGGCCCAATGATTGGGATTCTAGGCACACTTTACAAGGTTCTAGAAGATACCCTTTTTGGCAGCAAAATATCTCCCAACGAATTGGGGATTCTGTTGTGGCCCACCAAGAAGATTTCAATATACAGATCAAAAAAGGGGCGTGACATCCTCTTTGAGGAAATACACACAGAGATAGAGCAGAGAGTCTGAGAGCTGAGAAGAAAAAAGAGCAGAGAGCTGAGAAGAACAGTGTTCGTTACAGCTTGCTCATCAAGAAGAAAAGATGTTGGATCACTTCTTCATCCTGTGTGAAGACCTGTTGCTGATCAATTGAAGCAGAGCATCAGAATTCCATTCAATTCAGAGACAATTGATCCTTAAGTTGCGGCCAGAAGAAGAGCTTGATTCAAGCCTGGAGAGGACTCAATTGGGAATTTCGTCAGAAATCTGATCAAATCTCAACTCCAGTGAATCAGCACAAAGAGTGTTTGCAAAATCTCTGCATGCCTTAGTGATTTCTATTGTGTGATTTTTCATATTTCTTCTAAACACCAAACTGCTTGGCTGTCTGCTCTAGTTGGAGTAGAAGGACTGATCCTACACTTGTGTGTGAGGATTGTGAGATTGATATAATCTCAAAGCTGTGAATTAGATGTATTGAAGCTGTGAATCAACAGGTTGTATGAAGCTGTGAATCAGAAGTTGTGTGAGTGTTTCACACTTTTGAGTTGTTGAGTGAAGCCTCACTGAGTTTGGTGAGGGGTGGATGTAGGTCTCCACACAGGAGCCTAACCACCTTAAAAATCCTGCTTGCATTGTGTGGTGTGTGTTGTGCATTTGCTCAATAGCTCTGTCTTGTTTGATATAATAGCTCTTCCATATCTTAAGGTCTGGTTCAGGTTCTTAAATTTTTAAGAGGTCAATAGCTATTCACCTCCCCCCCCCCCCCCTCTAGATATTCATTCCATACTCAACACGTGGTATCAGAGCTAGGCTCTCCAATTTTCGGTTTAACAACCAAGAGAGATCTGTGTGGAATGGATTCCAGAGGATATATTGCAGAAGGTCATTCTGGTAAACAGACCCCCTTATTTTGATAGAACTAACTATGCTTATTGGAAAAATCGCATGCAGGTGTTCTTGTGAGCATAAGATCATCAAATTGGAGGGTAGTCAGTAATGGACCCCATGAGGTACCAGAAGATGAAGAAAAGTGGACTCCAGAAGAAATCAAGAAGTCAAATGCAAATTGGAGCGCTATGAACATTATGCAAGTTTACTTCATCCTACAGAATTTTTGAGGGTCTCCTCATGTGCTAGTGCAAAGGAGATATGGAATCGCTTAATGGTCTTCTATGAAGGTACGTCTGAAGTGAATGAAACAAAAGCTAACATGCTAGTCTCTGAATATGAAGCATTTAAAATGAAAAATGATGAAACCATTTCAGAGATGTATGGCAGACTGACCTTGTTGACAAATGGTTTTAAAAAATCTAGGAAAAACCTATACTGAACAAGAACTTGTTAGAAAAATTCTTAGATCATTGACCCTTATATGGCATACAAAGGCCACTGTAGTGGAAGAGTCAAGAAATTTGTCAACTACAACTATCAATTAGCTAGTTGGTTCTTTGATGACTTATGAGTTGAGCTTAAAAAGAACAGAAGAAGATGTCAAGAAAAAGAAGCCACTCGCTCTCAAGGCAAGTCCAACCATCATGGAAGCTACTGATGAAAGTGAGTCATCCACTTCAGAAAATGACTCAGGTGAGTTTGCTCTCATCACAAGGAAGTTCAGAAAATTTCTGAGAAAAGAAGGTAAGGGATTTCTGAAAAAGAAATCACAGGTGAATAATTTTCAAAGCCTAAATAGTATTTGAATAAAAGATCTGACAAGGTTGTATGTTATAATTGCAGAAAATCAGGGCATGTCAAATCAGAATATCTTGAGCCTCTGAAGAATACTCAACTCAAATAGATGAAGAACAAGCAAAAGACTATGGTTGGAACGTGGAGTGAAGAGGAAGATGATGATGAATAAGAAAGCTCAAAAGTTGATGAAACAAATACCAAAATTTGTCTGATGGCTAGAGGAGAAGAAGGAGATGAAAAAGAGGTAGTATCTCCATTTAAAGATTTTTCATTTAATGATTTGGAACATGTCTATTTTGAACTACTGATCAATATGATGAAATTAAAAAGGAAAACAAAGTGCTCAAAATAAAAATGAATCATGTTGTTCATGATACCTCAATGGAAAATAAAGAAAAAGAGCTTGTTCAAGAAATTTGTGTTAAGAGAAAATGTAAGTGAATTGAAAGTTAAGGAGATTGAGTATGTCAAAGAAATGAAATTGGTTGCTGAAAAATATGATGCTATCAAAAGTGTGAATACTGAAATGAAGAAAGAAATTGAAAATCTTCAGAGAGAAGTAACCAAGAGACAAGAAGCTCACGAAAGATTTGTGAGTGGTAAAAATAATTTAGAAGCCTTGTTGGGAACAAAAGTGAACTTCAACAAAGAAGGGTTGGGCTTCAATCCCACAAAGAAAAAAGAAATAGGTTTGAAGACAATAACATTTATTCTTGAACAAATTCAGAAGCCTCCTTATCAAGAAATCAACTCAATGAGAGAAAAACTCAAAGAAATGAGAAAAGAGAAAATGTCAAAAAATCAAAAATTGGAAAATTCAATAAAAAGGGCAAGGTAAGTGTTGGATTTTAATCAACAAAAATGTCTCAATGGAACAAATCTTGGCAACCAAATGACTGGGTAGGTCGACACACTACATATGGCAGGTCGACACTTTCATTCACTAGATCACATAACATGCCTAGATGGACTCAAGCAGGTCGACACTATCCCTACAGAGTGTCGACACACCCTCACAGTTTTGCTAGATTTGGTCATTCAGGATATCCCAAAAGATCTAGTTATCATAATTATTCATGGTTTCCTCAAAAGAGTACTAGAGGCAAATCTCAAGGTAATTCCATGAAAATGGAAAAAAAATAGTGATAAAAAAAATTCTTGGAAACAACAAAAAGAATTAGAGACAAAATGAAACCAAGAATACCATTCAACCCACAATAAAAAGGCAAGCATGGATTCCAAAAAGTCTGCTTTCATATGTTCTTGAATTGGGTGATTTGAAGGGACCCAAATATACTTGGGTTCCGAAGATCTTTCTTTGAATGTGTTGCATGTATGTCTTACAGCCAAAAATAATAAGTGGCATCTTGACAGTGGCTATTCAAGACATAGACAGGGAACAGAGACAAATTTTGCTTATTATCTGAAAAAAAAAATCAGACATGTGACTTTAGAGGAAACATCAAAGGTAAAATTGTTGGTTCAAGTAAAGTGGGTAAAAGTCCTTCAAATTCAATTGATGATGTACTTCTGGTGGAAGGGTTGGAATACAACCTTTTGAGCATAAGTCAACTCTGTGACAAGGGTCTCAAGGTAATTTTTGATTCCCTTGGTTGTACAATTTTTGAGCCAAATTCAAACTGTGTACAATTTTCTGGTAAAAGAATCAATAATGATTACATAGTTGATTTGGATGAACCTGAAAATAACAACCTTTGTCTTGCGGCCAATAAAAATGATCTTGCATGTTTGTGGCATCATAGACTAGGACATGCTAGCTACCATATGCTATATAAATTAGTTAAATTCAACATGGTAAAAGACTTGCTAGAAATTTCCTTCAAGCAAAATTTCAAAATCTGTGAAGCATGTACTCAAGGTAAACAAACAAGAAAATCCTTCAAAAGTAGATCTGAAAGTCAATCCTCTAAACATTTTGAACTTATTCACATAGATCTGTTTGGACCCACAAGGACAAACAGTCTAAATGGGAAAAGGTTTGGATATGTACTTGTTGATGACTTTTGAAGATTTACTTGGGTATTCTTTCTTGCTCACAAAAGTGATGCTTTTATGGAATTTCAAGAATTCTATAAGAAAATCCTTCAGGAAGGAAAATTCAAAAATATCAATCATGTCTAACCATGGTGGTGAATTTGAGAACACTAATTTTGAAAATCTTTGCAGGGAAGAAGGAATATCTCACAAATTTTCATCACCCAGAACCCCTGAACAAAATGGAGTGGTAGAAAGGCGTAATCGAACACTAGTTGAAATGGCAAGAACTATGTTGATTGAGAGTGGGTTGCCTAGAAAATTCTGGGCAGAAGCAGTAAACACTTCTTGCTACATCATAAATCGTGCAATGGTAAGGCCTCTAAGCAAAAAGACTCCTTATGAATAAGGTAAGAAACCTTCCATTGCTCATTTCAAAGTATTTGGTGCAAAAATGCTTTATTTGAACAACAACAAAAGTGATTTGGATAAATTTGAACCCAAGAGTGAGTTGGGAATTTTTCTTGGCTACTCTAATCATTCTAGAGCATATAGAGTTTTTAATGTCAAAGATCAAATTGTTGAAGAATTCCCTCACATAACCTTCGATGAACTCCATGATGGCGTGTGCAGGGAAAAGGATGATGGAGAATTTCTGGAAAAGGAAGATTCAAACGACCAGCAAGGAAAGGAATCTGCCACAAGCAAAAATTCAGGTGATGAAGATGGGCAAGAAACAACAACTGCCAATGAGAACAGAGATCAACTGAACATCGGAATGCTAAGGGATCACCCTCAAGACAGTATCATTGGTAACCTACTTGATCCACCCAGAACAAGATTTCGTTTCAAATTTATTTCTGAATTAGATCAAATGGCTCTTGTTTCACAAATTGAACCCAAAAATGTTGAGGATGCTTAAAAGATGCGTTTTGGATAAATGACATGCAAGAAGAGCTGAATCAATTTGAGAGAAATAAGGTTTGACATTTAGTTCCAAGACCTTCCACACAAAGTGTTATTGGAACTAAATGGTTTTCAGAAATAAAACTAGTGAAGAAGGCAAGATAATAAGAAATAAGGCTAGGCTAGTTGCAAAAGGTTATAATCAGGAATTTAGAATTGTCTTCGAAGAATCTTTTGCTCCTGTAGCTAGGCTAGAAGCTATCAGAATTTTACTCTCATTTGCTTGTGCTTAGTGTATTAAATTACAACAAATGGATGTTAAAGTGCCTTCTTAAATGGGTTAATAAAAGAGGAAGTGTTGTGTTGAACAACCTCCTGGATTTGAATGTACAGATTTTCCTAACCATGTCTTCAAGCTTGACAAAGCTCTCTATGAATTAAAGCAAGCTCTCAGGGCTTGGTATGACAGATTAAGCTCATTCCTTACAGGTAAAGGGTATTCCAGAGGTAAAGTAGATCAAACCCTTTTCACTAAAGTACAGGAAAGTGATATTTTAGTTGTCCAAATTTATGTTGATGACATTATATTTGGATCAACAAAATCTTTCTTGTGTAAGGAATTTACTGATTTGATGACAAGTGAATTTGAAATGAGCTTAATGGGAGAACTAAAATTTTCCTTGGATTGCAGGTTGTTCAACTAAGGAAGGCACCTTCATTAATCAGTCAAAGTACATATAAGATTTGCTGAAGAAGTACAAAATGGAAAAAAACTAAAGCCATGGCAACACCAATGAGCACAACATTGAGTTTGGATGCTGATCTGAAAGGTAACTTGGTAGATCCAAAGACTTATAGAGGTATGATTAGATCCTTACTTTATCTTACAGCATGTAGACCTGATATACACTCTCTGTGTGCATGTGTGCTAGATTTCAGGCCAGTCCTAGAGAATCCCACATGAGCGCTACAAAAAGAATTTTTAGGTATCTGGCAGGAACTCATGAATTGGGATTGTGGTATCCTACATCTAGTGAGTAAAGTTGATATCTTATTCAGATGCAGATTATGATGGCTGTAAATTGGATAGAAAGAGTACTAGTGGTCATTGCCAATTTTTGGGAGGGTGCTTAGTCCCTTGGGCTTCCAAGAAAGAATACTCGGTGCTCTCTCTACTGCAGAGGCAGAATATGTAGCTATAAGGAGTTGTGGCACTCAAGTGTTATGGATTAAACACCAACTCCAAGACTACCAAATAGATCTTGGATGTGTCCCAATAATGTGTGATAACTCTAGTGCAATAAATTTGGCTAAAAATCTAATTCGGCACTCTAGACTAAGCACATAGAAATCATGCATCATTTTCTAAGAGATGAAGTCAGTAAGAACTCATTTGAATTGCATTTCATTGAAACAACTAAGCAAATTGCTGATATTTTACAAAACCTTTGTGTAATGAAAGATTTCCATCTCTAAGAAGAGAACTTGGATTGTGCTTGTTTTGATTCATGACTGATTGTTTGATAATTGCTTGCAAATGCTTACTTGGATGATTGCTTGTCATATGATTGATATTGCTTGTTGGTTGATCACTTCACATCAATGTTTGATGCACTTGGTGAGGGGGAGGTTGGTTCAAGAATTCAGTGTTTGGAAAGATAAGGTTCAGTGATTCAGAATGGTCAAAAAGTAGAAAGTATTAGATACAATTACTGCTATCTGAGAAGAATGATTCCTTCAGAAAGTCTGTGATTTGGCTTGAATAAGGTCAACTCTAATGGCAAGTGCGTCGACACTATTTTCATTGATCTTGAATTTTCTTCAGTTTTTTTTTCACTGTCTGATCACTCTCTTTCTTCTCACATAGATCCATTTTCTAAGGGGGAGTAATTTAACTATGAGACTTTTATCTTTGGGCAATTTCTCAGAGGGAGTTAAAACTCTTATACTCTAAACTCCATTAACTCTGAGAGTAAAATAAATGGTTTGTTAATTATAAACTACTAAGTTTAACTTTGAAATTCACTGAAAACACCAAAGTGGTTAAATAACAGTTTCTGAAAACATTGTGTCAAGTGAAAATTACATCCTATCATTTCTGAAATTCCTATGTATTATGGTCTCTCTGGCTAAATTCTAAAAATCATCTGAGCTGTATTGGTTTTCAAATTTTTCTTGAGAGGTAAAAGATGTTCAAGAATATTCATATAAAATCTTTGATGTTGCAAAACAATGACTAGGCTATGAAAAATTACAAATCCAAATAAAAGTAGTTGATTCTCTTATATGTCATGATGAGCTAGTTAATTCTGTTCAAGGTTGATAAAATTCTTTTTGTGCTTACTGAGTAACTGAGGATTCTTGTGTCTGACCAACATGTACCCTCACATGAAAAGTTGCAACACAAGCCTTGAGACAAGATAATTACCTCACTTGAGTAATCAGGAGCTCTGTGTAATCACGAGGATTGTGCCCCCCCCCCCAACACACAACATGTACTAAAAACTAGTAGTGTAGAAAGTAGGAATGTGATCGCCACCTAGCAAGTTGCTAACGAGTAGAGAATGATACAGGCTAACTTAATTAGGAAATGGAAAGAGAAAGGAAGTGGACCTAGTGTCGCGGTAGTCTTACCTGCTGCGAACATGCTGGTGGCGCGTCGCCACCGCCGGACGCGTCTCTTGTCACGTCGTCCTCCGCTGTCGCATTCTCTGTGTGCGGGAGATGTCGAGTGTGGACCTTCTTCCCATCCTCTAGCCGACTGGAGAACAAGAGCTCCCCATGGAAAAGCTTGGGTGCCTGCCAAACAAAGAAGAAAACAAAAAAAGCCATATTAGAACGTGTTAAGTGTAGTATTTATTCTAAAAATGAAGGGAAACGTGAGATCATGGTGGGAACGCACCTGGGGGTGGTTTTTAAACCCTTGGGTGTGTGGAAAATGTGGGTGGAAAATGGATGCAACCTATCTAGAAAATAAATGAGATGCATGAAGAAATGAAGAAAAAGAGAAAGGGGAAGAGGAAGAGCCCCATAAGGGCGACTCCCTGGCTTGATGATCGTCCCAAATGTTGTGCAAAGGCTTCAGGGAAGTGTTGGAGTCGCCGTTCACATGTTCCACCCTCCGTTGATGAAGGAATGAGTAGCTTTTGTGGAGGGGGATGTGTGGGAAAAGTAGAAAATGGGAGGGCTACGAGTCTAAGTGTTGGTGAGAGGAGATTTCGGCAGCCCTTCGGTGTGAAAAATGGGGCTCTCCTCGTCCTTGAGGAAGGGCCTTGCTTTTATAGAGCTTTGAAGAAAGAATATCCCATAATAATTAAAATGATCAAAATGAGAGATAAAGACCACCCAAAATCGCATGGGAGAGTCCTTGGGATCCTCAAGGAGAGTCCCCAGGGCCCAAATCTCGCCCAAGGGTTGAGATATTCCCTAGGGATAAAGATATACCCATAGGAGGATAAATAGGAGGTGGTTGCGGAGGCCTGCATGCGCAGCTGCTGTCGCGGCGTATCGTAGGGCCGCGACCTTGGAGACACGACGGGGCGGGGCGACGCGACAGTATGCCCACGTGCATGGATAATGCATGGGCTGTCGCGGCGGCTTGCATCGACGCGACACTGAGACGCGGCGCTACGATGCGTCGTGACTATGAATCGAATTTATGTGAATTATCAGCCAACCCATGAAAGGATAAGAGTTATTAATGGCCAAGGACTCTCTCAAAGTGATAATGGGCGGGATTTCAAGGCAATTTAAATTGTAAATGGGCTCAAATCAAGGCTGATGATGGGCTCAAGGTGAGTGACCAACTAGGGGCCCACTAAGGTGATAAGAAATGTGGTTCAACCCATTAGCTGGAACCGGGTGTCTACAGATTGCCCCTCCTTGGCTTCCACTTTTTAAGGAAACGAAGCGGAAGTGGAGTGGGGGCGTCACGAAGTGACGGCGGAGAGGAAATGATGCGGAGTGGACTGAAAAGTGGGAGCCAAGGTAAAGAGACACCCGGTCTAACTAACAAGCAATTAGAATCTTCGTGAAAGCCCCGAGTCATCTGCTCGAGCAGAATGCAAAGAAAAGCACAAGTCTGGACGAGAAGGAGAAAAGAAGAGGACGATCAACCCCTCGATTGAGAGGTACCCTAGCCGATTGGCCTGCAGGTTTCGTTTTGGAGGGACATGTGCGTGCCAGGTAGGTAACTCATGACTCTGTCCTAGGAGCGGTTCGTAACCAAAATGGATCAAAGGAATAGGACAAAAATTGGATAGAGAATCCAGATAGGGAAATTCTTGTCAAACTGACAGGAACAACTCACTCGGAGGCAAACCTTCCGATTCAGAGTGGAATTGGATTTCTTGTTTGGAATTTGAAGGATAATTGGGCACTCAACAAGGGCTCATCAAAAGTCAGGAATGAGTCAGGAAAGCTCAAAGTCCTACATGATGCATGCTGGGCTAAAATAAAAGAAATCATCAAAACGAATGTAAAGAAAAGGAGAAAATAGAGAAAATATCAAGGATATTATTGTTAAGCTGAATAAGAAACGAGTCAAGAGACTACCCACAACCGCAGTGCAGGCCTGAATCCATCGTTCCCGAACTTAAACAACTCAACGGCCTATCCAACGATTAACAATGTGCACCTAGATTATCACTGTTTTTGGTAAAGGGGAACTCAAATACCAGAGCACATTGAGAACCAGCCGGTCCTTGAAACGATATAATAAGTAGAATACCATATAGTAATGCGGGGGAGTAAGAGAAGAAATACTTACCTGACTTACCTGTGACGACCTCTTTTTTGTAATTTTCTAGTTTTCTGATTTTTTTGTTCAATAAACAGACATAATAAGCACGAAATGAGAATATATATATAAACAATAATCAAACAAACAAATATACTAAGCATACAACAGCTAGAGTGGCATCGGCCTAGGTGACCGCAACAAGGTCGCGGCACCCCGCCATGTCGCGACCTGGTCGCGTCATATCGTGGCGTCGCGACTCGACCCGAACCCAGAAAACGCAGGAAACTGGGGTTTATCCTTATCCTAAGACTTCTAGACCTACACTAGGACTCTTAAACCTCTCCTAATCTTATCCTAACACCTAGAGACGGGATTAGACTGTGTTTGCATCTACCTAAGCTCTATAAAAGGAGGGTTTGGGGGGCTAATCCCGCAGCTAACCCTTTGCTACTTCTTTCTTCAAGTTTCTCCCCTTTTGCAGTCATGAAGAGGAGTTTCTCTGCTTTTAAGGAGGATATCCCTCCTTACTCCGGTCCAAAGGAAGCAAAGGAGTCTTATGCAAAGCTCCAGCAACTCTCCGCCATCCCGGGGCACATATGCATGCGCCCGGAGCACCAAGTAAGTGCTTTTCCTTTTCTGAATTTCTGAACTTTGCTCTGTTTTCCCCTGTTTTCTTCTCTTTTTTCTTCTTCTCCGCTCTTAGACTCTCTCTTCTTCTATCTCCCCTCAGATCTTACCCGGCCAGAGGTGATTCTCCCGGGTGCCATGGCTAGCTCCGATGCTTGAACTTCTCCCGCCTTCATCTATTAGTCATTTGAAAGAGTGGGGGCTATCCACTGTGTTCATCCTCGCCAAAAATTATGACAAGATCGTGCACGTGTGGGACAGCGTTACGGCGCTGGTGGAGCTATGGCACACCCAGACCCATACGTTCATCTTCCCCACATTTGAAGCCACAATCCTATTGGAGGAGCTGGAGATAATGCTCGGCCTCCCACGGTATCAAAGGGGCGAGGAGTTGGAGATTTCTTACACCGTGGAGCCCATCAACTCATGGAGCATCCTCGCGGAGATTACCACGAGGAAGACTGACCTGCACTCTATGACCAGCGGGATGTACGTGCATCTTCTTCCTATTACGTAATGGATCACTTCCCAATGCAAGTGCAAGACCGGGAACCACACGGCCATCGCCAAGGCGGCTGCAATATGTATTTTCGGAGTCATCCTTTTTCCGGCGATGGACGGCTCCATCTCCTTCGCCAATCTTAGCATCATCGCTTCGGTTTCAGAAGGTATGAGCATCGGTCAAGCGGTCTTAGGATATCTATATGCTGGATTGACTTTTGCAGCGACTGGAGGTCATTTCTACGGCTCGGTCATTGCTCTCGAGCTTTGGATGGGTATGCGCAGTTCCGGGCGATGGACACCTTGGCCACGGAGTGCAAGACCATGCTTCACCATCCTTTGGCGTTCATGGGTGGGCCTCTCCGGATGAGCACCAAGGCATGGTGCAAGACTGCGCAACTGAAGGGACTGAAGGCATGGCGTAATTACTTCAAAAGGATGATCGTGGCCGAATTTGACATGCGCCCGCGCTTCATGCACAACCGGGCTATCCACCTTCCTCAGCGCACCGGACTGGCCTTGCGATTGTTGGGCAATGAAGCGTTGGTTTTATACAACCCGGATCGCTGCTACCTTCAATGCGGTGCCTCCCGCACGGTGTTCCCTTTCCCTTCACACTACCCACCTATTCAGGAGAGGAAGAGAGGCGACGAGCAAGATGAGCACGACGTGCGGAGAGCCATCATCCACTAGGAAGGATGCGCATTGGGCCTTCTCCAAGCCGAGGTAGAAGAAGATGAGGACGTGACCAAAGAGTACCTCGAAGCTTTGAAGAAGATTTAGCCGACAGCGGGAGTCATTTGAGCATTTGATTGATTTGATTGTAGGAAAGATATCAGATGGTAGTTAGGAAAGGATTTTAGCATTTGTTTGATTGTAGAAAGAATTAGTGCATGTAATGACTTGAGTTGAATAAATAAAACAGAATTTTTGTTTGGCGCAATGGGCTCTGTTGATGTCGCGACAACCATGGTAACCGCTTTCAGAACGCGTCGGGGCGGATGGTCACGATAAGGTCGCGACCATCTGAACCGACGCGACACAGACGCAACCCCCCGCGCTGCCGAGACTCGAACCGAGTGTTCAAAACACAAAGGGCACCCTCCTTTCCCCCTTTCCAAACATTCAAACTCTCAAGCTACCCTTCTCTTACAACCCCTTGCTTCCTCTTGCAATCTTTGTTCCTTGCTCTTTCAATCCCTTCCCAATCTTCAAGCTAATCACCCAAAAACATCATGGAAGGAGGAAAGAACGGCGGTGAGGGCTCGTCCCAGGGAAAACGGCACGCGGAGCGGCGGAGCTCCGGGCGCCGTACGGAGGCACCCCCAGTCGAGGCGGAGGAGGCCGACGTCGAGATGGAAGTGGAAGAGGAGGCGGAGGCCCCGGTGATGAACATAGAAGAGGCGAGGAAGCAATGCCAAAGCGATGAAATCGGTAAGTAAACTCGATCCAAATCCATGAATGAATGTGTAGAAATAGTAGACGGAGCCCCTAGAGGGCAGATGTAGGGCAAGAAGCCCGGAGAAAAGAGGATCGGAGAAGGGAGGCTTCGGCCGGTCCGGTCCTAAGAACGCATCAGCCCGACCCGTCACGACAGATTGTCGTGGTGGTCCTGGGCGCCGCGACCATGTCGCGGCAATGTTGGCCGACGCGACCTTATTGCGGCTTAGGAAAGTGACGCGATAAGGTCGCGGTACACCACACTGTCGTGACAAGGTAGCGACCTCCATGGGTGTCGCGACTTGAACCGAACACAGAACACTGATTGTTTTTAACAAAACTTTGGCGCCTGCAGGGTGAGATGAGGACCCGAGTATCCTAGACACTGGTTTTGGCTGTTTTCCTGGTCTTCCCCCTTTTCAGAGAGAGAGGGTAGAGGAGATGGGGTTTGTTGAGATCTTTAGGATAGGGAGAATGAGGGCGGATCCGGCTCTCACTCAGGCTCTGTGGAGCAGGTGGGATACGGAGGCGACTGCCTTCGTATTCCCATGGGACAAATGATCCCCAGCCTCGATGACGTGAGCTGGATCACGGGGCTCAGAGTGCATGGGAAGGCGGTTAGCGGGTTCACCTATCCATGCTACCAGGAGCTGGCCGAGCGGTTGCTTGATCTGCCCGTAGGTCATAGGTCTTCTTTAGTCCCCAGGGTAGCACTGCAGGAGAGTTTGGGGCTATTTGATGTGGGGAAGGGAGAAGAGGAGACTGAGGATGAGCACTTCCAGAGGCTGGTCAGGATTAGCCGGAGGGAGTTGGCGAGTGAGCTGGGAGCGGAGGCGGACCTGGACCTGCGTCGCTTCCTCGTACTCTTTCTTGGTAGACTTCTGTTTGCCACGAGGGGCAACGCAGTCCACTGCCTCTTTCTGCCTCTCCTGGAGGACTTGAGTGAGGTAGGGGGGTATGCCTGGGGAGCAGCCTTTCTAGCACACCAGTTCGATAGCATGGGCGCCTCAGAGCGGCAAACTTCGACGAGCGGATTCTTCCCCTTTCTTCAGGTACACATCTTCTCTCTAACCCTTTGAATTAAATTGCATATTTGCTTAAAACTGCCACCTAATCTACTTCAAATTTTTACAGGTCTAGTCTTACCTACACCTCCCAGCCCTGGGGAGAGGGGATCTCACACGGCTGGGCCTCGTGCCCATTGCATGCCATTGGGATTCTCATCGAGACTCGCGCAACCTCGGGGACCAGCTCGAGCGCCTACAGGAGGCCATAGACAGCTACCCTTACCTGGATGTAAGTATTCTAACCTTTCCCTTTGAGTTTAGTGTTTGATTTTATTGCTTGATGATTGATTGAAATTTTATTGTACAGGTGGTTTGGCAGCCATATCTGGGGGAGAGCGATGAGGGACAGCCCTGGTTGGTGCAGGCCCGCCCCTACTTCGGTAGGTCGGTGTGGGTGCATGCATTCAACCTGGTGCTACCTCTTCGCCTGTTCCTTTGCCAACGCTCACTCGGCCTTCGGCAGAGTGCAGTGGAGTTCCCCATCCAGGACCGGTACCGCAGGCCAGGTCGGAGCTTCCGGGGGCATCACGACACGACCGATTAGCGTGAGCGGGCGAAGGAAGAGATCAGCGATTGGGAGCGCAAGGGGAAAGCAGTCAAGTCCACGGCGACTATCGACGACGCGTACCTCCAGGCATATGCCTTGAAGTACGAAGGGAAGGTGTATAAGAGTGCCCGACACCAGGTAACAACCCTAAAACCACAACTCTATGAATTTGAATTTATAGAATTGAGTTAATGATTCGAGAATGCTGCAGGTGGATGTAGCTGGTGAGGTTGCATCGCTCCGAGCTTTACTCTACTCGGCGATGTAGGATCGAGAGGCGGCGCAGAGGCAGACCGAGGAGCTGGTAAGTACTTACTTAGACTTCAGTACTTAACTTTATAGCTAGTTTTGGAAACTGACGTGTACTTTTATGTGCAGAGGAGGGAGCTGGAGAGAGTGAGGAGCACTAGAGCAGGCGGTGCTTCCTCTTCACGAGCAGCAGGGGGCTCTCCGTCGCTTCTGGAGGCTCAGCTGGCAGGAGCGGTGCTGAGGGCCGAGGAGGCACAGAGGCACCTAGAGGAGCGGGTAAGTACAACAGAACTCTAGATTGAATCTTTATTTTAAGAGTTGATGTTGACTGAATCGTTTTCTTGCAGGAGAGGGATTTGCGGCTCACCACCGAGCACGCGATGGAGCTGCAGGGACAGAGAGACCAGCTGCAGGGGTAGAGAGACCAGCTGCAGGGGGAGATCCAGACCATCCGCGGTGAGAGAGACTGGCTGCGCATCTGGGCGGAGGCAGCTGAGGCACGGGTCGCGGACGAGGGAGTTGGAGGCCCTACGCGTGCAGAGGTCGTCGGTAGATCAGGTGGAGCTGACTCAATTACGCACCGACCTGCAGGCGCAGCAGGCAGTGTCTCGGAGCCTTCAGGAGATAGTGATGGCCATAGGCCGTTCACACAGCAGGAGTAGGAGCGGGGCGAGCGTCAGCAGGGCGACGGGCGCCTCTGTTGGTCAGTATCTAGCGGGTTCCTCCAGTCGTCGGAGAAACGAGGAGGAGGAGAGGTGCCGCCGAGGTGAGGCGAGTGCCCAGAGTGGCGGAGGTGGTGGTGAGATGCTACCACCACCGGATGGACAGGAGGGATCCGGGGAGAGTGGTGGTGGTCAGTGAGGAGACTTGTGAGGCACCTCCCCCATCTTTTGTACATATTATTCATCACTTAGTGAAAATTTTACTTTGTGTCAAACTTTATGGAATGAATGAATGATTTGCAATTGACACGAGTGTGAGATGAGATTCAAACATGGGAGAGACAGAGAATATTGAGTACAGCGCTGCCTGTCCCTTAGAATTACATGTCCCTGCACACTTAGCAAAACAGGTTAGATCTGCTCTTTGACTCAGCCCCTTGCGCTTAAATAAACATGAATCTGACTTTGTAATTGTCAAGGGGCTGAGCCTTATTAAATAGGCGCAAAGGAAAATAAACAATGCATGCTAAAGGAAAGCGATATGTACACACATTCTTTTTGGGTTTTTGATTTTTTTTTATTTTTTTTTTTTTTTGAATTTTTTGAGATTTTATGATTTTTTTTATTTTCTGGTTTTTTGGATTTTGAGATTTTTTTTGAATTTTTGATATTTTTTATCTTTTTTAGAATTTTTGATTTTTTTGAGATTTTCTGAATTTTTTATTTTGAGATTTTTTGATTTTTTTATTTTTTTTTGAAATTTTTTTTTGAGATTTTTTAGATTTTCTGATAACAACACCTCTTGCTTTTTGAGTAATTAGCCATGGACCTCATTTCCATCTCTTGTTTGGCGAATAATATCTATGTGCAGCGTGCATTCATCTTTGGCTTACTAAGGTTTCTTACCCCTTTGAATGTTGATGTTCCAACACAGACCAGGTGTGGGGGTTCTTTGGTCCTTTCAGGGAGGATAGGAAGATTAGCAATGAGACAAGACTTGGCCTTGGGTTTGGAGTTACTGGCTTGTAAAATTTGCAATGGGTATGTTACATATGAAATTCGTCTGTTGTCTAGGGACTTTAAGGTCATTGCTCTTTTTGAATTGGGGGCATGCGTATGACCGGGCTCAAGGGCGTCCCGCGGGGAACTGTACTGCCACTCTTTGACATGCCCCTATTTTCTTATCATTTTCTTTCACTTTTTCATCATTTCCTTTTGCTTCTTTTTTTTCTTTTGAATTGACCGTCCCACTTTGAGACTTCATACACATGATCCATACCGCTTGCTGGTCTACATGCTAGCCTCCCCTTTGCCCCTGGACCTTGTCCGAGTGAGAAGAGAATTGACCTCAGGTTCTCTACATGAGGGCTGAGCGAAAACACCATAAACAAAGGGGAATTGGCCTTAGGTCGCCGTGTTGTGTGTGTGTGGCCGGACATAGAGATCATTTACCACAATGAGGGGGAGTGAGGCATATGGCCAACAACATTCTTTTTTGCAAATTGGTGTTGTTATCAGGGGTCGAATCTTTTAAGGTACAACCCATTCCATGGGTGAGAGAGCTCCTCACCATCGGCATTAACTAGCCTATACGCGTTTCCGGGGTACACTTCCTTAACGACGTACGACCCTTCCCAGTTTGCTGACAATTTGGACCTCGGACCTCCAGGTTTTATAAAAATTCGCTTCAAAACCATGTCTCCTTGTTGAAATTTATGCTCAATCACTTTCTTTTGAAAAGACCTCGAGAGTCTATTTTGATATGCAAGAACATGATCGGCTGCAGCTAAACGTCGTTCGTCTAAGAGTTCCATCTGTACAAGTAACGCCTCCCGATGTTCATCGAGATTAAGTTCCTTGTCTAGCTGAACCCTTAGCGAAGGAATGAGGATCTCGTGTGGACATACCGCCTCCATCCCATAAGTAAGTGAGAATGGAGTTTCCCCAGTGGGCGTGCGGACGGAGGTGTGGTAGGCCCACAGAGCCTCGACCAATTTCTCTGGCCAGTCAGCAAATTTATTAGACTCACAAGTTTTCTTTAGAATTTTCAAAAGCGTTTTATTTGTGGCTTCGGCCTAGCTGTTGCCCTGCGGATAATATGGAGACGAATGATGCAAGGAGATGTTGAATTTCTTACATAGGTCCTGAAGTTCTTGAGATATGAACTGTGGTCCATTGTCGGTGACGAGGCTTCTTGGCACTCCAAACCGCGTGATGATGTTCCTCATGATGAATTTGCATACAGTTGAACCTTTGATTTCTACTGTATAAGCCCATGGGTAGTTCACATCAAGTACCAAGATAATAGGCTTATTCGATGGCCAGACTTATGGCAATACCCTCTCAACTGCTTCCACTGTGTGGGTCGTTGCTACGCTCTTAACCTTGACTATCCGCCCTTGGAAGGGGAATTTTAAACATTGATGTGCCGTGGAAGGTACTGCCCCTAGTGATTCAATTCATGGGCGCCCCAGGATGGCCTTGTAAGTGTGATCGATGTTCAACACATAAAATTCAATTGACATAACAAGTGGCCCTAGCTCTGCTTGCAACGTGACAATCCCATGACAGGCACGTCGTGAATTGTCGTAGGCAGCTATGGTGGTGGGGGTAGGCTGCAATTGGCGCTCTGAGATGTTGCAGGCTCTTAGGGTGCTCAACGGGCATACATTAATGGAAGCCCCTGTATCTACTAGCGCGGCATCAATGGCCACCTTGTTTATAGTGAGTGTCACGCACAAAGGCATCTTCCTGGCTTCGGGGGCAGCTAATTCACCATCAGAAAAGGTAATAGTGGGTCCCATGTTCACAATAGAAAGTACTGAAGGCAGGTTGTCGGGGTTCATGTCCTCACTGACCATGACTCTTTGCAGGAAGGCCCTTAGGGCATCTTGGTGAGTCTGTGACCTTTTGATCAGCTCTAATATGGATATTTTGGTGGGGGTTTGATCCAAATGCTTCAGAATGTCATATTGGGTCCCCCGAGACCGAGTCTATCTCTTCCATATCTTGTTGCTGCTGGGTGCTGGACTGCTGCGCTAGTTGACCTGGCATGGATACGGACACATTAGGATACATCCGATGGAACATCCGCCCGCTCCGCAGGGCGAGGCTATGGTGGAGTGGAGGGGGTGAGGTGTCAAGAATGGAGGGGTTGGCTAGTAATGGCGCTAGCGTAGGGGAGAGAGAGATGTTACTGGACGAAGGGACAATGGGTGATATGACTGGGGGGTTATAGGATGGTGAGGTGATGGTGGCGATAGTGGGTGCAAAGGAGGGAGGCCCAGTGGATGTAAGCGTGGTGGTAGGGGGTGTGATATGGGAGATAACCAGAAGCTGGCCCACTTCATGCTCATCGTCGAAGGCCCATTGAGCTTCGGGTAGTGGATGGTGGATGACTGGGTTAACATGTGCGGGTGGAGGAGGTGGTGGAGCAGGTTGGGGATTTGGAGCAGGCTGGTGTTGTGGCATCGGGTTGCAGATTATGCCAAGGTCATTTGCCAGCTGCTGCGGCTGCTGTGGTTGTTGCTGTTGTTGATACTGTTGTTGGAAGGGCTGGAACTGCTGTTGTTGTTGTTGTTGCTGCTGTGTTGTTGTTGTTGTTGTTGTGGCTGCTGTCGCCTCTGTTGTTGTTGTTGTTGCCTCTGACCCTGTTGGTCTCTCAATGTCTGAATTAACCTTTTCATTTCTGCCCAATCAATTTGGTTCTGCTCATGAAGGTCATATATTATGTCCCAGAACTGAAAACAATCTGAAACATTGTGACCCGAATGGCGATGGTAGACACAATACTTTGTTTGGTCCGCTGCCATATTCCAATTTGCCTTCTCAGGAGGGAGTCTAAGGGCATCCAAGGACATGAGGGCTACAAAGACATCGGCCAAAGACTCGGGCAGAGGAGGATATTGGGCTCTTTTGGGCCCATTGGGCTTTCTGGGGGCATAGCCGTTCTGAGGAGGAGGAACTTGGGAGTACTGGCGCTGATCTTGCGGAGGGTTCTGACCTTGGGGAGGTTGCTACCTATTGTTACTCCATGGCTGCTGAGGTTGCTGGGTGTATGGAGACCTACCTACCGGGCCTTGGGGGTTACTTACCGCACCTACTTGCTCGTTGGTTTGGATCCCCTCGGTGACTGGGCCTTGGGGCTTCTTAGTGTAACGGGATTTAGGGGTCTCAAACATAGAGTGTATAGGCGAGTCCTTGAGTTGAGTCTGAATGAAACGGGCTCGGCTGTATAGCTGGTGCATGGTAGTAATGTCATTCATGGCTAAGATGGCTCGGTAGGTTGGTGTGGCATTGGAGATCAATAGCTTGACTTTCTCCTCCTCTGGCATGGGGCAGCAGACCTTGGCGGCCAGTGAATGCCACCGGTCAGCATAAGTCGAGAACTCCTCTTCGGGCTTCATCTTTTCAGCTACCAGATCTACAAAAGAGTATTCGGGTCCGACCCGATCTTGAAACTGCTGTAAAAACCTCTCTTGAACAATCTGGAAATCCTCGGCTTCCTCCGGGGGCAAAGAATAAAACCATTCCAGAGTTGGACCATCTAAATTTTTTCTGAATAAGTATGCCATGAGGTGGCGGTCATACTTGTGCGGTGCAGATTCATAAACAAAATCTTTTAAATGAACATATGGGTCCCCTACCCCAGAGTATCGCTGGTAAACGGGGAGCTCCGACTGGGGTGGTACCCGGAGGTATTGGAATGATGGGAGAGCAATATCGACTACCTTGCGAGGATCAATTTGCCTCCTGAGGTCATGTAGCTTCCTTTTCATACTTGTCCACTCCGCGAAGAAGTCGGAGGGAGTTTGAACATGATGTGCAGAAACAAGGGAGCGAGATTGCTCAAAAGAGTGAGACCTCTCACGGGGGGGGGGAGCAGGCTCGGCCGTATATTATGTTGAAGTTGGAGGGGATTGAGGCCGAACCTCTCGTGCAGGAGGGTAGCTCGGTTCCGATAAATGAATGGCTCGAGGACGAAAGGGTGTGAGGTCTGCCACTGAGGAAGGAAGATGGGGTGCTGAGGCAATATGGGCGGAGGGATCAGCCGGTCGGACTGAACTTTGACTTGGGGGAGATAGAGGTCGCTTCCCCTTGGCAGCGGCTAGAAATTCATGGACTTAGTCCAGAGTGAGATGGGGAAGGAGCTGACTGAATTGTGAATGGGGGTCATCTCCCATTGGAGGAGAAGGAGGACGGGATTGACTCCCGATGACAAGGGGAGATTGGATATGCCCCAGGAGTATGGCTACAGGGGGTTGGGCCACCTCTCCGAGCAGCTCGATAGGCAGGACATCGTCGGCAAGGACCCGGAATTGGTCCATGTCGAACAAGGGATTATGATAGAATACAAGGATCGGAGGGGACTGACTCGATCTCCCTAAACAATGACGCATGCACCCCCAGAACAAATAAGGGGGTGATACTGCCAACGCCTAGACTCTAGCATAGCAAGAAAGACTTAGAGGAGGAGGGGTGAACCGAAACACTCAAGTTGTCATGATTAATGCACAAATTTCTTAAAGTTCGCAATTGACCTTTAAATAAATTGATTAAGGGGATGTCACTCGGTCAAGTGGACCCTGATAGGCATGAACTCGAGTCCTCCAGTGTAGCTAAGGGGTGGGACACTCACACGCGAGGGGTGGCTCGGACTAAGGGGTACGACGGGTACAACTGGCCCGGTGAACCGCAACGTGCGTACGGTCATGAGGACTTACGGAGGTCCTCGGAAGGTGGGCCCGAGTCAGCCTACGAGTGCTCATAGGTGAGAGGGCTCACTCAACCAAGGGGGAACCTAAACAAATGGGATGAATAGTGTATGTAAAGGGCCCAAGTGCCCAAAATGTGTGCACAAGTGACAAGTAAAAATAGAACAGGGTGAACAAAAAGTTCTCGGGCAGAGTCGCGACGGCTGTGTACACCGCGACCCTATCGCGACAGGGCGGCCTGCTGCGATAAGAACAGAGCCCAGAGAACAAAGAAAGTCACCAAACCAGACTCATACAGACTACCCTAAAAGGTGATAAAAGCATAAAACACTAAACTAATACAGGATAAGTCAGGAAGCACTCAGAAACTGGTTCATGGATCAAGACATTAACATACAAAGCATACCTGGTAACGCGACGCCTACCCTCGACGCGACTTAATCGCGTCCATGCGCCACACTGCGACAGAGCCCGAAAACTTACAAGTAAAAAAAATAAAAGGAAAATCCGAACCCTAACAAGATTCTAACATCCAGAAACACGACAGTACACGGTACAGGGAAATAGAACAGGGATGCATGATCTCATAGAAGCAAACTAAGACAGATATGAGAAGGAAAGCACTGACCTGATAACGCGTCCTTTCCGGGCGACGTGATCTTATCGCGTCACCGCGATACGCCGCGACAAGATCCGAGCGCCAAAAAATGCAGGAAACAAGGAACAAAAGACTAACAGGGCACCAAAAGAATAAACAAGGAATAAAACATGGCAGGCAGGCAAACTAAATCCACGAGGGTAGCACTGAAGGTCCCACCGTGATCGCCAAAAGGTGTAATCACGGGGATTGTGCCCCCCCCCCAACACAAACATGTACTAAAAACTAGTAGTGTAGAAAGTAGGAATGTGATCGCCACCTAGCAAGTTGCCTAACGAGTAGAGAATGATACAGGCTAACTTAACTAGGAAATGGAAAGAGAAAGGAAGCGGACCTGGTGTCGCGGCAGTCTTACCTGCCGCGAACATGCTGGTGACGCGTCGCCACCGCCGGACGCGTCTCTTGTCGCGTCGTCCTCCGCTGTCGTGTTCTCTGTGTGCGGGAGATGTCGAGTGTGGACCTTCTTCCCATCCTCTAGCTAGCTGGAGAACAAGAGCTCCTCGTGGAAAAGCTTGGGTGCCTGCCAAAACAAAGAAGAAACAAGAAAAAGCCCTATTAGAACGTGTTAAGTGTAGTATTTATTCTAAAAATGAAGGGAAACGTGAGATCATGGTGGGAACGCACCTGGGGGTGGTTTTAAACCCTTGGGTGTGTAGAAAACATGGGTAGAAAATGGATGCAACCTATCTAGAAAATAAATAAGATGCATGAAGAAATGAAGAAAAAAGAGAAAGGGGAAGAAGATGAGCCCCCATAAGGGCGACTCCCTGGCTTGATGATCGTCCCAAATGTTGTGCAAAGGCTTCAAGGAAGTGTTGGAGTTGCCGTTCACACGTTCCACCCTCCATTGATGAAGGAATGAGTAGCTTTTGTGGAGGGGGATGTGTGGGAAAAGTGGAAAATGGGAGGGCTACGAGTCTAAGTGTTGGTGAGAGGAGATTTCAGTAGCCCTTCGGGATGAAAAATGGGGCTCTCCTCGTCCTTGAGGAAGGGTCTTGCTTTTATAGAGCTTTGAAGAGAGAATATCCCATAATAATTAAAATGATCAAAATGAGAGATAAAGACCACCCAAAATCGCATGGGAGAGTCCTTGGGATCCTCAAGGAGAGTCCCTAGGGCCCAAATCTCGCCCAAGGGGTTGAGATATTCCCTAGGGATAAAGATATACCCATAGGAGGATAAATAGGAGGTGGTTGCGGAGGCCTGCATGCGCAGCTGCTGTCGCGGCGTATCGTAGGGCCGCGACCTTGGAGACACGACGGGGCGGGGCGACGCGACAGTATGCCCACGTGCATGGATAATGCATAGGCTGTCGCGGCGGCTTGCATCGACGCGACACTGAGACGCGGCGTACGATGCGTCGCGACTATGAAATCGTAATTTATGTGAATTATCAGCCAACCACATGAAAGGATAAGAGTTATTAATGGCCAAGGACTCTCTCAAAGTGATAATGGGCGGGATTACAAGGCAATTTAAATTGTAAATGGGCTCAAATCAAGGCTGATGATGGGCTCAAGGTGAGTGACCAACTAGGGGCCCACTAAGGTGATAAGAAATGTGGTTCAACCCATTAGCTGGAACCGAGTGTCTGCACTCTAGTGTGTAAAAAGCATGAGCTCTTGCATGGAAAAGAAAGGGTAAATTTGAGTGTTCATCTTTTTATGAAAATGCAAATTGTAAGTCAAAATTGAATTTCAAATTACTGAAAAATCTCAAGATCATTTTATTTCAATACATCTTGGATGATTTTTTTTTATCTATCCAAGGTCACCTTTTTACATGTGTCGAGTAAGAGTTAATAAGACTACAATTTCACCTGAAAGATTTTTTCACCTGTTATTTTTGCCTCTCAATCTTTTAGTGTTTTTTAATTAGATAAACTAAAGTTTATAACTTTCAAACCATTAATTTCACTCAGAGGAGTATAAAGTGAGGAAAGAGCATTTTTTTTTAGATAAAAGGTCCTCAGATATAATACTAGGAGAGCGCACCCTCCCTCAGAAAGGGAAATGTTCTCACTCCAGCAGATTATGCCTGGGTGGAAATCATATATATATAAGAAAGATGATAGAAGCAGACTACCCGGTCAAAGTAATCTAACATGGTAGAGACCGGTTTATCCAAAACTATAGGGCCTTACAGATATGGGGGAAAGAGCATAACTCTTTTAACTTTCTCAAAGTTTCCCAAATATACATTTAATCATGGTACATTGCTCTCTCCTAATTCTATCTGAACAGTTCACTGAATCCCTCTTGCTAGAGTCGACACATATTTGGTTAGTGTTGAAACATCTTGTTCATCACTTTCACTGGAACATGTTACCTTTCACTGTTCTGCATGCTCACTGTATTGTCTAGGGCAGGTCGACGCTTGAAGCGTCTCTTTCCCAAATAGTCTAAACTCATGTGCCGTTCAAACACATTTGAATCCAACTACTTTTCCTCCTCTTCTGTCCACAAACCCTCATTTCATACCTGCAAAATTCTCCTCCATCTCTCAACTTTCGTCATGGCACCCAAGATGACAGCACGTCGTGGAGGCAAGCGGAAGGACGTTGTATCAGATTCCTCCGAACGTCGCACCAAAGCCAAGAATGACCAAGGAAAGAGTTCAGCATCATAAGAGAAGAAGCCCACAGTTCCATATTTTTCTAGCCGACAATTCTCACATCCAAGATCGGCTGAGGAGAAGACTTTCTCCAAAGGGAAAAAGAAGACTAAGTACGTTGATTTGAGTAGTTCTGATGAAGATGAAAGTGTGCAAGTGTCTCATGTCGTGCACTCTGAAGATTCTAGAGAAGGAAACCCTAATGTTCAGGGTTCAATCCAGTTCTCTGATGATCAGGGGGTGCACGATCAAGAAAGTTCACATTTGAAGGGATCCAGGGATAGAAATCCAGTTGGCACAGATGGTTCTGAGAATGAAAATTCTCAAGGGGATAGGGCTGAAGTTGGAGAGTTCCTGAGACAGCAGCAAGCAATGAATCAAAATCATAGAGTATGGTCAACCCTCAGAATCAAAAATTGGGGGAACAGATTCTGATAATGAGACTAGTCAGGCTCAGGAGGCAGTTCCACTTACTACAAAAAATAAAAAGATTCTGCACCAAGAACTGTGGATGTTCTTGATGAAGGTATGAGTTCTATTTTTCCAGAATTGTTAGAAATGATCGAATTTTAGGATGGACAAGCTTTGTAAGTGAACACAAGATTTTTTTATCCTATTTTGGTTCAAGATTTTTACAAGAATTTGGTTAGCAAAGAATATACTTTAGAGTTTACAGTTAGAGGGGTACCCATAATTCTCACCACAGAATTGTGAGTGAAGCTTTGAACATCCCTTATGAAGGTCATAATCCACATGAGTATACTTTCTGTCTACATGAAGCATATTCCCTCTCGACAGGATTAAAGCATGACAAAGAAAACATTGTCTAGACAAGGGTGTCAAGTCTAAGTGCAAACAAATTCTCACCACTGAATAAAGACTATTCTGACCCCTTAAGGAGGAGGAAGACATAGAGTCATAAGTCTTCAAAGATTTCTTCTCTACTGTTTGATTACTAAAGAGAAGGCAAACCTGTCAACCATATTCTGTCAGCTTCTTCATGAATCCACAAGACCTGAACTCAGAAGAAGTTTACCTTATGCTGCTCATTTGTCTAGCATTTTCAGAAAGCAAATATTCTCTTGAGAACACAAAAACTAGAACAATCCCAAAGTACAACATCTATGTTTGGCACATATAGTGAAATTCATGAAGTTCAAACTGGAAAGAGTCCAGTTGGTGAGAGGACTAGCTTCCTCTCAAGCTCATGAGTCTGATGAAATTGCTGTGGAACAGCCACCTCAAGAACAGAATGAGGGCCAGTCCTATGTTGAATAGCAGGTAGATGATATTGATGCTCAAAGAGTTCAGATGGCTGAGGACAATCCTTCACCCACACCATCTTTTGCTCCTAGATCATTCTCTCCAATTCCAAGATTTCATGATCTGGGTGTGGATCCTCCACATTACTCTCCTGCTACTCATACACAACCAGACACCTTCACTTCTCAGCATGCCCTACCTTCAACTTCAACAGCGAAGTTGTATTCCTCCACAGCTATTACAGTTCTTTCAAGAACAGTTTGCATCCCTACGTGAATCAGTTGGCTAACTAAATGCCAAGGTTGAAGAACAGTCACTAAGATTTGAAAGCAGGTTGGAAGAAATAGAGAGACAGCTCAGTGACAACATAGACAGGCAAGAACGGTCAGCAAGGTTTGCAGATTTTAGATCCAATAAGCTAATTGAGAAAATTGGATAAGTATTCAACCATGCAGTTTTTACTCAAGCTCAAATTTTTGACAAGTTGCAGTCAGTTGAAGAAACACTGTTAAAGGGATCATTAAAGCTAGATGGTCTTCTAGCTCTGAAAAACTCTTACACTCAAATGATTGGAAATTTGAACACCCTAAGAGAGTATCATATAGCCATGTCTAATCATATCAGATCCATGAGACATGACTTTGACCATGTTTGGAAGCTCCATGGAGATAAAGAAACAACTGAGAGCACTCATGCCACTTCTTCCACTACTACACCACCGATGCCTCATGGGATAGATCAGGTCCCAGCAAATTAAAAGAAATGCAAAGCTTTCTGAACACAAGACTTAATGCAATTCAGATTTATCTTCGAGACAATTATGATGATCTGGAAGCTAGACTGGCTAGGATTGAGCAGAGGCTCATTATGCAGCTACCTCCACCACCTCCTTCCCCTCAATGATTCTTGTGTTTTGATTATGTCAAAGGGGGAGACATTTCATAGAGAGACTTTTGACTTTGACTTTGATTGTACTTTTAAGTTTTCTATCTATAAAAATTTCACATGAAATGAAATGAAACCATCTATGTGATTATCATGTCATGTGTGGATTGCTCTTGTATGGATTGCTTGTGTTTATGTGATGACTTGTGAACATGTGAGTTGTTCATATAATATAAACTTAATTAAGTCACAGTTAAAACTTCTATGAATCATTGTTGCCATCATCAAAAAGGGGGAGATTGTTGTGTCCCTGGTTTTGAAGATGTCATGAGCCAAGCAAAAGTGTCATAACTATCTAAGAATTCTTCTAACATAAATTTTATATGACAGGAAAATTCACAAAGTCAAAAGATCTCATGTGTGGTTACGCTGGTTGCTTCATAGGTCAACACACGTCTCAGTGAGTGAGTTACTGGAGTTCAGTGAACCACTTGAGTCGACACTACCCAAAGGATAGGTCGACACTTGATAGTTTTCCAGTAGCGCAGAAGTCTAAAGAATCGCATAAGGTCGACTCTAGTGAAGATCAAGTTGACACTAGTTGGTTTTCTTGTTAGCACTGATGGGAATGAATCACATAAGGTCGACTCTAGATGAGAATTAGGTCGACACTAGTTGGGTTTTCTGTTAGCGCTGAAAGGAAAGAAATGCATGAGGTCGACTCTAAATGAAGATTAGGTCGACTCTACTAGTCTATGAGGTCGACTCAAGAGGAAGATCAGGTCGACTCTATCATTCTAAGAGGTCGACACTCAGCTGCTATAAGGTCAACTCTTTACTTATGAATAGCCAGTCTCTACAGCAGTCTATGGATAAGGTCGACTCATGAAGGCATGGAGTCGACTCTACTAAAGCATCTGCATTGGTCTAAGTCAAGTTATGTATGCGTCGACACTATGCTCAAGATGTGTCGACACTCCAACCTTCTTATTCCAGTGAGGAAAAGAGATTGCCAGCATGTTTGTTCTAGGCACGTGACCCAAGGCCCAATGATTGGGATTCTAGGCACACTTTACAAGGTTCTGGAAGATACCCTTTTTCACGGCAAAAACCTCCCAACGAATTGGGGATTCTGTTGGGGCCCACCAAGAAGATTCTGATATGCCGATCAAAAAGGGGCACGGCGTCCTCTTCGAGGAAATACACACAGAGATAGAGTAGAGAGTCTGAGAGCTGAGAAGAAAAAAAGAGCAGAGAGCTTGAGAGCTGAGAAGAACAGGCTTCACTACAGCTTGCTCATCAAGAAGAAAAGATGTGGATCGCTTCTTCATCCTGTGTGAAGACCTGTTGTTGATCAATTAAAGTAGAGCATCGGAATTCCATTCAATTCAGAGACAATTGATCCTTAAGCTACGGCCAGAAGAAGAGCCTAATGAATTCAAGCTTGGAGAAGACTCAATTGGGAATTTCGTCAGAAATCTGATCAAATCTCAACTCTAGTGAATCAACACAAAGAGTGATAGCAAAATCTCTGCATGCCTTTAGCAATTTCTATTGTGTGATTTTTCCTATTTCTTCTGAACAACAAACTGCTTGGTTGTCTGCTCTAGTTGGAGTAGGACTGATCCTACACTTTGTGTGTGAGGATTGTGAGATGATATAATCTCGAAGCTGTGAATCAGATGTATTGAAGCTGTGAATCAGCAGTTGTGTGAGTGTTTCATACTCTTGAGTTGTTGAGTGAAGCCTCACTGAGTTTGGTGAGGAGTGGATGTAGGTCTCCACACAGGAGCCAAACCACCGTAAAAATCCTGCTTGCATTGTGTGGTGTGTTGTGCATTTGCTCAATAGCTCTATCTTGTTTGATATAAATAGCTCTTCCATATCTTAAGGTCTAGTTCGGGTTCTTAAATTTTAAGAGGTCAATATCTATTCACCCTCCCTCTAGATATTCATTCCATACCTAACAACAGAGTTACTGAAGAAGTGCTTAGAGACTTACATAGTAAAGGAGTAAGTACTTACATACTTGCAGAGTTACATATGTAACTACTTTGTAACATGTTACATTGTTACAAAAAGAAGTGCTTAGAGACTTACAATATAAAAAAGTAAGTACTAACATATTACAGAGTTATACATGTAACTTTGTCAGTACTTTATAACTAGTTACAATGTTACAGATAGAAGTACTTATGTTGTGGGTTGAGGATTGTGCACCTCAAACATCTTCTAATTTTGATGATGACTCAACCTTTTAATATCTCATAACTTATATTTGTTTGGAGTTTGCTTGTTGTGTTTGTTTTGGGAAAGTTAACTTGTGATTGAAGTAAGTTGACTAGTCAAGTCATGAGTTCTGTAACATGTTCTATTAAAGAGTTGACAGTCTGATGAGTTTGAGAAGTTGATTTATGACTGAAGCAAGTCGACTTGTGGACTCATGAATTTTTATAACATTTTCTATTTGAAAGTTTTGATAGTGTGATGGGTTTGCGAAGTCGACTTGTGACTAAAGCAAGTCGACTTTGTCACTAGTTTCAGAGTTATAGATGATGTGTCGGGATGCGATGGACAACCAACAGGGGAGGGGTCAATTGGTTATCGCCCAATAAAAATTCTTTTACACAGAATAGATTCGACTCAATTAAGCAAACATATGCATGTAGGATTTAGAGTGGTTTGACAAACACACCCTGTGTGTGTGTACGTCCACTACCCCACACCCTGTGAGGATTTCCACTAGCTTGTTTCCAGGTACAAGCGAAAACCCACACACACACTGATTGTTTTTGGGGACAACCACAACCCCACCTTGTTTCCCAAGGATGAGATAACCCAGCGTGTATGTGCGCACGCACTACACACCAACAAAACAACGACGTGCTCACCAACAAAGCACACACACAGATATGTTCAGGGTTTAGAAAGAACAATAAAACATGAACAATAGAGACAACAATCTAAACAGTAAAGTTTTGAGTTCTCCTATTTCAGAGATTCGGCCTTGTGGTCATCTTTGACTAACGATGACTCAGGTGAAGAACCCGCCGATGTAGAAAGCTTCTGAACAATGTCTTGCAAGTAGCAATACCAAGTCCACACCCTTCAGATGTAGAAACACCTCTCAAGTATGTCTGGAAGGCTTGTGGATGATGTAGACTCCTTCTTCTAGCTTCTAAGGTTCAAAGCATCTGTTGGCTCTTCCTTGGGCAGCACGATCCTCTCTTGAACTTTGAGGCTCGAGTTGGATTCCTGGAGGCGCGTTCTTCTTCCAAAACATGGGACTATGTTGTATTATACCCAAAGAGTCCATGTATGTTGGCAAGAGTTGGATCTTGATAGGACTCTGTTTAGGAAAGTTCGTATGGAGAAACTCTAGAATCGATCAATCGAAATCATCAGATCGGTCTTCCGATTTTAACTTTGCTTTGACTCGGACTTCGGCTGGATGCTCGGTAGTCCAATTCTGGCATTTGGTCAACCGACATTGGGTTTAGCTTCGACTGATGCTTCGGTTGGTCAAAATACAACTTGAATATACAAAGTGACTTGGCTTTGACTGGCGGATCGGTCGACTGATTTCCTTATGTTGGTCATCCAACTTTTTTACTGTCCCACTGTGAAAGCTTCTGGCTAGGTCGATCGTTCGATTTGCCCAAATTAGTTGTCTGACTTTGATAGGTAATCGATCTGTCATCGATTCCCTTTGATTCATAATAATCTGACATGGATTGCCTTTGAACCAGAATCTATCTGGCATCGATTCCCTTTCAATATCAGTCGACCAATTTTGAGGGTCGGTCATCCGATTGTTAATTTTGCTGTTCTTCTTCCAGCATGTCTTTCTGTTTTGTCCAAGTCTTGGACTTGGTATTGACCACTTCAAATGCGAGATTTGAACAAAATTACTGCACACTTAACACACAATTAGACCCTCAAATTAAATAAACATAAATCAAATAGTTGGTCATAAACATGAATTATATTAAACTTAGTGTTTTGTGATCATCAAAATGTACAGAGTACAACAATAGAAAGAATGGTTAGAGACTTACAGCATAAAAAAGTAAGTACTTACATACTTATAGAGTAGCACATGTAGCTCTAAAAGTAATTTATAACTAGTTATAGTGTTACAGAAAGAAGTACTTAGAGATTTACACATTAAAAAAAATTAGTCTTACATATTTACAGAGTAACACATATAACTCTGTAAGTACTTTGCAACTAGTTATAGAGTTATAGAAAGAAATGCCTACAGACTTACAACATAAAAAAGTAAGCACTTACTACTAATTGAACTAGTTACAAAGTTACAAAAAGAAGTACTCACAAACTTACTGCGTAAAAAAGTAAGTGGTTACGTACTTATAGGGTTACACATGAAACTCTGTAAGTACTTTATAACTAGTTACATAGTTACAAAAAGAAGTACTTAGATACTTATATAGTAAAAAAGTAAGTACTTACATACTTACGGAGTTACACATGCAACTCTGTAAGTACTTTGTAACTTGTTACAGAGTTATAGCGAGAAGTGTTAGAGACTTGCAACGTAAAAAAAGTAAGTACTTACATAATTGCAGTGTTACACAATGTAACTCTGTAAGTACTTTGTCACTAGTTACAGAGTTACAACAAAAAAGTGGTTAGAGACTTACAGCGTAAAAAAATTTAGTACTTACAGACTTATAAAGTTACACATGTAACTTTGTAAGTACTTTGTAACTAGTTGCGAAGTGTTACAGAGAAGAAGTACTTAGAGACTTACAACGTAAAAAAGTAAGTACTTGCATATTTATAGAGTTAGACATAAAACTCTACAACTATTTTGTAATTGGGTTTAAAGTTACAGAAGGAAGTGCTTAGAGACTAACAATGTAAAAAGTAAGTACTTACATACTACAGAGTCACACATGAAATCTTTATGTACTTAAAAACTAGTCATAGTGTTACAGAAAAAGTAGTTAGAGACTTACTATAAGGCCTTGGGACTTAATGGACCCTTATTGGGCTTTTATAGTGATGGCGGTGACAGCAATGTCGATTACCGTCAACAGTGTCTTGGCGGCAATAGGAGTTGCCATCTATAGGTGGTGACTGTAGTAGTGTATGTCGTTTACAGATTTTTTGGAAACTTCTGAGGCTTGAACTGACAGCAATCGATGTGCCATCAAGTTTGGTGGTGCGATGGCAGTAACTGATGTTGATGTCAACTTGCGTCTGGCCTATTTTTTATAAGGCAACTCGAGAGCCTCCTTTTCCACCCTTTTTCCCTCTCCATGCCCTCACTTCCACCTCTTCCTTCCCTACTATTTCGGCGGCTGACGGGAGTCTGTGGGCGGGTTCGTGGTGCTCACGGCGGCATTGGATGTGAGAGAAAGGATTGGATGGGAGATTTGCCTCACGAAGGTGTGGGCAGTGCACCGAGTTTGATTTGGTGGTTTTCTTTGCATTTTGCAGCATTGAGGTAGGGAACTACCCTTAGAACTCCCAACATGCTCCCTAGTGTTGTGTTTGTGATTGTTGTGCTTGAATCGAGGTTTTGGGAGGGTATATTCATGTCAGGGAATGGGTGTTGTGCCGTCGAGTTTCTTTGGGATGAACTTGATGGGAATATTATGTGCCGTCAAGGGGGGGAGGGTTTAATGGCTATGAACATTATCATTGATTCTTATTGACGGGGTGTACTTGTTGAGCAACTATTCATTAAAATGTTATTAAACATTTTAAGCACTGTGTTTTTGCTATGACAAAATCTTATAAGACTGTATATACTAGTCAAAAGTCATACCACAAAAAAATCTAAGTATCAACACTGGATACAAAAATTTCTCTAGTCCACAATGTATACTATGTACCATACTAACTCCGACTTTAAGAAAGTCGAAGTGTTGCAACATTTGAACAAACTGTACTCCGACTTTGGAAAAAGTCGAAGCCTATCAATACTCTGACTTCTGAGAAGTTGATGTCTGATAGGTCTCCAACTCTTGTAAAGCTATAGTCTAGCTGGACTCCGACTTCTTAAAAGTCGAAGTCTGTCTGGACTCCGACTCTTGGAAAGTCAAAGTATGACTTATATTGCTCTCACTTCGACTTTTGAAAAGTTGAATTCTGTTTATGATGTACCTTACTCCGACTCCTCAGAAGTCGAAGTCTCTGTACCTTACTCTGACTCTCAGAAGCGAACTCTCTCTTGTTGCCCAGCTAGGTAGCCCAGAGGGGGGGGGTGAATGGGTCTTTAAATTTTTTTTTGCAATACCTGTTCACTAAAAACAATTCACACACAAAGACACACTTTGATGGATGTTAGTTATTGTTAGGATAAACAACAATCACACAAAGAAGCAATCACACAACACAGGAGTTTATCCTGGTTCGGATCTCCTCTCTTAGGAGTCCTACATCCAGTCCCTGAGCAACAACTCAGGATTCACTAACTAGGGTACAGTCCCCCTATGGACACTACAACACCCAGCTCAGCTGGTCTTCTCTCTCAGCCCAAAGAGGAACAACACCTGGATACCCCACCAGGTCTTCCTTCACACCCGAAGGGCACACACACACCCTGGATACCACCAGATCTTCCTTCACACACGAAGGGTACAAGCATAGAAACAAGTAAGTAGGAGATTAAGCCTAGATCAAGCTTTGACAAGCCAAGATCTGAAGCAAAGGACTGAGAGCTTAAGGTCTACAAACTAAGCTCACTCTCAGATCCAGCCGCTCTCTCAAGATCTACAAACAATGCAGAGAGCAAAGAGCTAATCTAATGGAATGAGGCCTGGCTCTTTCTTGAGAACTCGCTGAAGACTTGATGATCAGAGAGTTTTCTATGACTATCGTTCTATGTCTATATTTTTCTCTTCTGGAGATCCTTCTTCAATATATCGCTTCAATTGAAATATAGACGTTGAAAGTATCTGTTTCCTCTAGCTTTTGGTGGACGTTAGACTGAGTGGCACTTGGAAGCTTCCAGTCAACAGTCCTTTATCCATTTGTGCACGCAAAGAGATAGGATCTTCTGAAGTGTCCTTTGGCTTATACAAGGTCCAACGTTGTATGATGAATGTTGTCAGAAACCTGCATACATTAAATGCTAAAATAGTAGACAGCTAGGTTGTCTCTTGTGTCAGTCAACGTTAGTGTGAATATTCATCAAAAAGGTAATGCTATTTGCTGTTCTAAAAGATGCATACGGAATAGACATGATAATGGATGATATCGACTGCATGCGTGCAGAGATACGTTCAGTCTTCATTAAATGCACAGCTGACAGAAGAATATGTGCGAAGGACTTTGACTATTCAACCCGTTGAAGGATAAGTCATATGTCAAGTTGATTGATATGAAATCGATGCATTCATGTCTTATGAAATCTTATGCAACCAAACAGCAAATCGTGTGAGATATGAAAGAATCGTTATGATCATCAAGGAAATCATTATGATTACTTAAGGAGTCGATGCGCAAAGCAAATCGTTATGATATCTGAAGCAATCGTTGCGATAAGCAAATCGTTATGATAAGAAATCGTTATGATAGCAAATCGTTATGATCACTAAAGGAATCGTTACGAAAGCAAGTCGTTATGATGACTAAAGGAATCGTTATGAGAGCAAGGCGTTACGATGACTAAAGGAATCGTTACGAAAGTAAGTCGTTACGATGACTAAAGAAATCGTTACGAAAGCAAGTCGTTACGATGACTAAAGGAATCGTTACGAGAGCAAGTCGTTACGATGACTAAAGGAATCGTTACGAAAGCAAGTCGTTACGATGACTAAAAGAATCGTTACGAAAGCAAGTCATTATGATGACTAAAGGAATCGTTACGAAAGCAAGTCTTTACGATTACTAAAGGAATCGTTACGAGAGCAAGTTGTTACGATGACTAAAGGAATCGTTACGATGAATAAAGAAGTCGATGCTAGCAAATCGTTGCGCTCTCTTTAAGAAGTCGTTGTAGGAACGATTCTTTTGAAATCAGAAGAAGTTTCAATCTATGAAGAAATTGTTAAGGTACTTATGAAACGGTTATGAAGAAATCATTACAGTTCTACTGTAATCGTTATGATCTATAAAAGAAACCGATGTGTACTTAGACAAATATGATGTTGTAGATACAATGTAAAGATGCTTACCTGTTTTGGCTTATTTTCCTTTGATATTAATTCATGTGCTTAAGACTTGTAGAAAATAGGTTAGTGACCTTTAATTAAGGGTTTGATAATTATCACAATAATATGGTTTGTTAATCACCAAAATAGAAATGTAATTACTTTTAATTACATAGGGATAGATTGTTCATCAATCTCCCCTTTTTGGTGATGACAAAACTTTAACAAATTAACAAACTTTATTAAATAGCACAGATAAATAGATCTCCATATGTATTTCAGAGCTGCAATAATTCTCCCCCTTTTTGTCATTAGCAAAAAAGATGCAAGGAAAAGACAAAGAAGAAGCGAAAACAATGAATGAGACAGGAAACACTATTTATATTCATTCATTCTGGGAAGGTACAGGGAGATAAAAGGCAGGAGAGAGGAGGGAGGAAAATGAGAAATGATTTCACATGCCTGTTCTCCTACTTTTCAAAAACATGACGAAATATACCAGGGACAAGAGTGTACTTGGGTCCCATGGAGCCATTCTCTTCAAATGGAGAGCCAACTGCTCATCAAGGAGATTGGCATAGGCTTCGTTGCTAAGGGAGATTCTTTGAAGGATACTGATCCAAAATTGGCTCGAGCAAGAAAGAAATTGATCAACTGAAATGGGTTAGAAGTTCTGCTTGGCCTTCAGCTCTTGACAAAGGGCTACATAGACTTTATATCGCTCAACCCAAATCCGGAAGGGATCCTAGACTAGGTGAATAGAGTTCATGTCTAAAAATGTAGCTGCAGAAATTGGAGAGTGACCTTCCTTGGCCTGGGATTCATTAAGATCTGACAGCTGCTGAGCAGAGAGAGGGTAAAATCTGGCCCAGTCTGAAGGTGTCAACCTCTCACATTCTGACAGAATAGGATCTAGAACCTCAGCACTGACATGGCCTTGGTGGTATTCTCTGAAGAGAAATCTATGAAATGCCACTTGGAAGCCCTTCTGTACCTTGATTCTGCCCATTACTCTGGCAAAACGTTCAAAGATGATAGACCAACAGAAGAGTCCATGACCAGAGAGTGAATAGGTGGAAGCAAGGTTTCCTCTGGCACCTGAAGGGTGGCAAAGTCTACTTGGACAGCTTCAGTGTGGGCATCGGCTGAACTAAGTGCATTATGGCTGCTTAAATTGGCTGAATTGGACCTCAGGGAGTCAATGGACATATCTATAGTTGTTGAAGAGTTGGAAATGCCTGGCATCTTGATCTCCTTCTAAATGAATGGGGCCCGACAATTCTTGTGATGAATTGGAACCATTCTGAGAGAGTCAGGGAATGCTCCTTGGAGGGAATCTAGCAGACTTAGCCAGAAGAAATTGTTGTACAGCTCTCTATGCCCCCTAGCCCATTGCTCTTCAGTCTTGGAATGAGCAATAGAGAAGATTTTGGATTTTTCTGATTTGGTTAGAGAAGTATAGGGTAGAATAACATTCAAGTCGTCTGAAAGGTTAAGAAAAGGAAGGTGATAATAGTAGCAAAAACAACCTTTTGAAGATATTCTCTGTACATAGGTTTATTTCTATTGTCTCCTGTGCGAGAAAACCACAGAGGGGATAACGAGGTTCAAATGAAAGAGAGGAGAATTTACTCTTCTTAGGAGCAGAACTAGAAGAGTCTGCCCTATGGATATGATCCCCAACCTTTAGTACAGACCAGAGGATGACTTCTTCAAACTCATCCATGACTTTCCCAAGATAGGGAGATTCAAGTTGAGCACCCTTAGGAATTATAGTAATGAAAGAGGGTGGAGGAGAAGGATGCAAAAGGGAGTGTGAGGTAGTAGGTGGGATATCTGATGGTCCTGAGGATGGTGGACCAGAAGAAGAGGAGGCTCCAGCTGATGATGATACGGGAGGAACCTCAAAAAACAGGTGGAGGTGGAGAAATGGGTGTTGAAGATGTAGGAGATGAAGTGGATTGTGATGGAAAAGGTGTAGGTGATGAGATGGTTCTGGGTTGTGGTTTCTTGAAGGTTTGAGGTGCAGTGGAGCTGTGGATGATGAAGGTGGTGATGGAGGTACTGGGGTCTGAGTGGAGGAAGGAGCTGGGGGCTCAGGAGCTACAGCTTCTTCTTCTTCAGCTACTTGCTGCACAGATTCTGACTCCAAAGGCCCTGATGGCCCTGACACCTTCGCAGCTGGCTCTGAAGGCCCTTGCACTTGCTCAACTGGCCCTGATGGCCCTGACCACTGACCTCTGCTTGTGGACTAGTGCTGCGGCCCTGATGGCCCTGCCACTTGCTCATCTGGCCCAGATGGCCTTGGAACATCTTCTTCACTTCTTTGAGCAGGAGGAGGAGGAGCAGGAGCAGGAGCTTGGGCTCCAACTACCTTCAAAATCTCAGAAAGCATGTCTTCATGCTTCCTAACTCCTTATTGAACCACCTTACAACATTCTTTACTTGAGACAACTCCTTGGAGGTGGATGCCTGGCTCATGAAAATGGAATTTACATCAGATTGCAATGAGCATAAGATTTCTCCTTGAGCATCCAACCTCTCTATCACAGGCTTCAAATTGATAATGACTCTTTGCCTCATCTGTCTCTGATAAGGAGTGTCAGCTAGGAGAGGGACATCTGGAACTTTTGCTGCTTTCCCTTTCTCCTGGGCCTTGTCCATTGGAGGCTGCTGATCTTGGTCACCCTCAGAATCTGAGGAACTGGCAGTCTCACCTTTGTGAACTGGTTCTCTGGAGGATTTTCATTTCCCTCCCCCTGAGTCTCACTACCCTTCTCAACTTCAGCTTCTTCTTCAGCATGCACACTTTCCATGGGAACTTCAGTTTGTGCTGCTACTGCTGCTTCTTCTTCTTGAACTAGGAGGACTTCTGAATGAATTTCAGTGTGCCTGATGCCACAGCACTGACTCCCTGGACCTCCTCTGCCACTGACTGCTCCCCCTCAATGGAGCATCTACCATTAAAACATCCTCTTGAATTTGGACTTGCTCCTGCTGGCTTGGAGCTTTTCCATAACTACGTCTTCTGTGGACCTCTACCATAGATTTTGCTATACTTGGCTCATGTGCAACTGGCTCCCCCTGAGAGATGGAGTCCAGTGCAACCCTAAGTAGACTGCCTACTTGGGAAGATGGAAGAGGAACCTCTAAGAATTGCCCAAAGGGCTCAATATGCTCAGGAGGGATGTCCTCAATTCTTCTGCTGCTTGCTTCTTCTGCTACTACTGGCACTGCTGCTGCTGGCACTTCTTTTGAAACCGATGGAACAATTGGAACAATTTCAGGATCCACTGCTGCTGCTGCTGCCTCAGACACTGCTGCTACTTCTGCTACTGGTTCTAGGTCATCTTGGGCTTCACCAAGGATGGTTTCACCCTCAACCGCACCAGTCTTGGACCACACACCATTCACTATAGAAAATCCACTTTTTCTTAAATTTCTGGACCTAATAGCTTGGCCCATCTTTTCAGACACATCACCAACTACACTATGCCGAAATGATAAAAGATTTTGGTCAGGAGAGGGGAATATGGTAGTGAGATGTTCAATTTGCTTTTTATATCCCACACTTGAGATCTTGCAAACTTCATTCTCTCAATAATGAGTTCTGCAGTATTAATTTCCTGATTCTGGATAGCCCAGTACATCAGGTCTGAATCAGCCTTGGTGCATGAGGAGAAAGTTGCACTCCAAGGCACAATGATCTGAAAAATTATGAAATGCAGTAATCTGTTAAAGGCACTAAGCTGGTTAATATCCAGCTTCCCATCCTTCAGCTTGAACTCCGGACCTATTATCCCCAAACCCTTGACCTTAGTGTCCACAGAGTGGACTCCACTTCGACCAGAGGTAGAGACTTCAAACATGTTGGTTTTCATTCTAATGTTTTCATTCTAATGTTTTTAACAACATGTTTTTGATGATGAATAAGTTTAATTGAGGTTTGATACATGACAAAGAACTTGATACAATACTTGGTTGTCTATGTATTCATTATACTTGACAATACATGTTTTATCATGTAGGTACAAATGCATAAAGCCAACTCTCACAACACAAGTGAAAAAGAACACAAAAGCAAGGAACTAGCTCACCTGTCGACAGACCCCAATGTACTATCGACAGATTGCACAGGTGTGACAGCCAGAAGACACAAAGCTCAGGAAACATCCATCTGTCGACAGATGCCAAGTCGACTGTCGACAGATCCCACAGACCTGAACTTCCAGGCATCTGTCTTTTGCATAATTGCAGCCATCTGTCGACAGATGCTCAGTCGACTGTCGACAGATCTCACAGAACTGAAATCCCAGATCTTGTTGTTGCAAACTTGATGTCGCCTGTCGACAGATGGTCAAGACCTGTCGACAGATGCGGAGAATCTTCAAATACGGAAACCTTCCAAGTTATCAAGATGGTGTTTCCAAGTCTCACGTCTCTCCATGTGAGAACACCTATATTTAAACACCTATTTGGAAGAAATCTCTCACAGAAGCAGCCACCACCAAAAACCCTAAAGAAAGTCCAAGCACAAGAAGTGTTGTTGCTGCTCTGCTTCAACTTGCTGTTCAGAGATTGGAAGATCCGTTGATCCAGCAGTTCTGAAGCAAGATCGTCGTGGATTCAAGCTTCTCCATCAACTCAAGACTATCAAGATGAAGTTTGAAGTCTACCCAGACGAACACAAGAAGAGTTTACAATCTGGATTTGTTCTTCAACTCAGAAACTCTTCTCTGTTCTTACTTTTACATATCTGTGTGTGTGTGGTTGTGTTTCAAGCAGTCCTTGTGCTTGAATCACGTGTGTGTGTTGTTCTGATCGTGGGTGCACATCAGAAAACACGTGTGTGTGAGTTGTAGTCACCGAACTCGCTCATAAGCAGTTTTCTCTGCGTGTGTGTGTGCCGTGGACGTAGGATACAAGATTTGTGTACTCGAACCACGTAAATCATCGTGTCTCGTGGTTTGAACGTTTTCACGTTAGATGTTTGATAGGCACGTTGCATCTACACACCCTAGATAGACTACTATTTGATCCACACTTACCAACACATCTAAGTCTTAGTTTGATTCTACTGCAAATTCAGAAAGACTTTGTGTGATTAAAAAAGGTTGTATTAAACTTTTAATTGACAGTAATCTATCAACCCCCCTTCTAGATTACCATATTCGGAATTTCGCAAACCTTTCAATTGGTATCAGAGCCGAGTTTCTCTGATTTACTGTCTTATTTGTTTGATCTTACGATCAGGGGATTCACCGTCTAATGGAATCTAGCAAGGGATTCATGGCCGAGGGTCACTCAGTGACCAGGCCACCATTGTTTTATGGAACCAACTACCCTTACTGGAAAAATCGTATGCAGGTGTTCCTGAGAGCACAGAACTACGAGTTGTGGAAAATAGTCCACAAAGGCGAATATTCCCTTCCTGAGGACGAGAGTACCTGGACCAAGGACCAGATCGCGAAGGGGACACTCAATTGGAGCACCCCTCAACATGATGCAGTGCACGGTCCATCCCAACGAATAATCGAGAGTTTCCACGTGCACATCAGCAAGAGAGATATGGGACAAACTCGAGCTAATTTATGAAGGTACGTCCGAGAAGTAAGGGTGTTGGGTTTTCCATATATCATGTTTTGATGATCACATTAACATCCTTGAACATTGAGTTAATGCAAAATTGATGTGCTAACTAACATGAAAAATACATGAAAGTGATTGAGTTAAACATTGCCATATCATACAATGTATATCACTAACAATGTGTTTGCATGTAGGTGCACAAGCATGAAAGATGAAGCATTGAAGAAGCATTGAAGAGTTGAGCAAAAGGCACAAAAATATGTCAAAGAGGTGCATCTGTCGACAGATGAAGTATACCTGTCGACAGATTCAGACAGTGATCCCCAGACAGAACTCAGGTTTGCATGTCTGAGTGTATCTGTCGACAGATGCATTGTACCTGTCGACAGATTCATACAGTCAACCCAGGACAGAACTCTGTGTTCTATCCCTGAGTCTGTCTGTCGACAGATGCAAGTGCACCTGTCGACAGCCGACGGAAACTTCAGAATTTGGGTTTCCAAATCCGGCCCCATTTGGGTGTTTCCTTCCTCCACGACCCCCACCTTTACCTAACACTATATAAGCATCCTTTTGGTGCCAATTTCGCAGAGAGCAGCCTCCCATCCAAGAGCCTCCAAGGGACCAGAGGAAAAGCCCCAAATTGCTGCTCTGCTTCAACCTTCCGCCCAGATCATCGTGGAATCACCATCTATGCGGAGCTGAAGCCGGATCGTCATCAATTCAACCTTCTACGTCGATCAATCTACATCCAATCGAAGTTTGAAGAGCGTTTGGACGATCCACGAGAAGAATTCCAATCGGATTTGTTCCCTAATTCCTAATTCTTCTCCATCTCATCATTTCCATTCCATCATGTGTGTGTGTGGTTGTGTTTCGAGCATCCCTTGTGCTTGATTCACGTATTTGTGGTTGTTCTGATCGTGCTTCATCAGACAACGTGTGTGTGGTTGAGTTGTAGTGTTGAATTCGCTCATAAGCAGTCGTTTCTGCGTGTGTGTGTGGACGGTGGATGTAGGATACACGAGTTGTGTACTCCGAACCACCTTAAATCATCGTGTTCTGTGGTTTGTTCGCGTTTTGCGATAGATGATTGGTAGGCACGGTGTTCATACGCACGTTTGATTCCCTGTTCTCTTTTAGATCAACTCAAGCGGTCTCATACTTAATCGAATCCCAATCAAATTTCTTTAAGATCGCGATAGCATCGAAAAGAAGCCATCAATAGTTTTAAATTGCCGTAATCTATTCAACCCCCCCCTTCTAGATTCCGTATTGTGTATTTCCGCATAACCCTTCAATTGGTATCAGAGCGGGTTTCTCCGATTTACAGTTTTCGTATTTTGATCTAACGATCAGGAGATTCTCGATCTTATGGATTCTAGCAAAGGGTATATGGCCGAGGGACACTCAGTGACCAGGCCACCCTATTTTGATGGCACTGACTATTCTTATTGGAAAAATCATAACTTCACTTTTTGTATGTTGTCAAAAAGGGGGAGAACATCAATATATGCATCAATTGAATGTTTTTGTCATCATCAAAAAGGGGGAGATTGTTGGGTTTTCCATATATCATGTTTTTGATGATCACATTAAAATCCTTGAGAAGAGAATTGGGTTGTGTAAAATGCAATGAAACTGACTATCCATTTTGGAGTACATGCCCTTTATGTGTGAATGACCATGTGGTATATCAAATGGTGAACTGTGGAAGAACAAGTTCGGCTTGTTTGGAAACTATCATCATGCGTGAGAAAACATTCTCCGCCAAGTATCCATAGTCTCATTGCATATAAAGGTCCTGTACTTCACATAGGATTTTTGGTTTTCTTACATTTTATCATGTTAACTCCTTGAGACAATGCCTTTTCTGTGACCATGTGCTTGTGTATGACTTTCCTTTCATGAACATGTTTGTCTTATATCAAATGCTTGTGTGAATCCTTGCTTAGATGTTGTGTCAACACGTGCACACACTATGGGGGAGTGAGTCAAGGATAGATGAGTATTTTCTTGAGGAAACTCTTCATACATCTTCTTGTTGAACTCTCACTTCCTTGAGCTCAAAGTGCAATCAATCTGAAACCAGAAAAATCCACTCTGTTCATATCTGTCGACAGACACATTCCATCTGTCGACAGATTCAATCAGTCTTGTTCTGGCAGAAACTTCAATTCCTCAGTCTGTGTGCATCTGTCGACAGACAGACTTCTTCTGTCGACAGATACACCCATTCTCTTTATTTCTTCAACTCCTTCTTCATATGTTTCAAGAAAGTGTTCTTTACTGATTTAAAGGTAAACCTTGGTCTGTTTGTGTGCAATATAACCTTCATATCCACTTCATAACAAAGTCATGAACCAAGTCTAAATGTTGTTTGATGCATGACCTGATTAAGGTCTTATTAGATCATTTTGAACACAATGAGCAACCAAATGACTTTTAACATCTCCTTTGAATAACTCCCTTGTCGTTGAACATGAATCTAAAATTGATTTGAAAATCAGAAAGCTCTTGAATTTAATGTTCTACATTACAACTTGCCTAAAGAAATCTCATGTACTTGACAAAAATAAAAAAAAAAAAAAAAAAAAAAAGGAGAAAAGCTACCTATTTCTTCGGTTCAATCAAATTTATCTCTTTATGGGATGGAGGTAGAGCAATGATGAAAATGACTGAGTAACCGGGGACATGGGCATCACAAATGTCGGTCTTCGCGTCAAAAGGTTGTTTCATTATCTCTATACAATGGCCTGATGGACACTCACATTGAGTAACTGGGGGTATTGGCATCACAAATGTCTACCTTCACATGAAAAGGTGAAAGTGCTCCTCATTGCCACTCTTTTCCATCTTCGTTGCTCAAACCTTCTAAAATCACACCTGAAATAGAGTGAAGCCTCCGAAATTTTTTTTTTATGTCAAGTCCAATGTGTTTCTTCGGTAAGACGTTCTTGTGGCCATTTAATTCAATTGTCATCTGACTATCATCTCTATTTAAATGCATGTTTTTCTTCAACGGCCTTAATCAAAAGAGTTATTTAATTTTCACTGGCTTTTGTGAAATGTGTTCCTCATGATCTAATTAAAGAACTTATCGTTTCTAATTCAAAATCATTCTAGATTTGTGTCATGTCTTCATCTTAATGGATATGATTTTTTGTCTTGCACATACACCCATTTTGCCTTAAAACAACAAATGAACACTTATCTATTTGAAAAATTTTGATAAAAATCCAGTTTTCACCAAAAAGGAGCTATCTGTCGACAGATAGACTGGCATCTGTCGACAGACGAAGGCCCAGATCCGTTTTTTCAGAAAACCCTCGCGCCGGTTCACCTCCTTTTTGTGGGGCCTTCCTTTTAAAACCTTCCAAATCCCTTCTAAGGCCGCCCACGACCCTTTCTCACCCCTCCTCTCTTGTTCCCTTCTCCTCCTCTCCACACCCTTTCTCTTTCCCCCTCCAGGGCTCCGTCTCCGACAATCCTGCTGCTCCTCGTCTCGGATCCCTCCATTCTCCCTTCTCACACCATTCTCATCCTCCTTCCTGAGATGGCACCCAAGACGAAGCTTCCCGCTCGCCGTCGTCGCGCTCCGACGGACGCCGGAGAAAGCTCCAGGGCTCCTTCCGAACGCCGTAGCAAGCATCGTGAGGATCGGTTGCCGGAACTCATCGTTCCCCAAGGTCTCCATCTTATCCGACCCACCGGCACCTTCAAGAAGATTGTCCAATCCCGGTATGTGGACTTCGAGTCCCTTGCACCGATGTTCCCCTCTCTTCTACCCTACTTCGACACTCAAGGGTGGACATCCTTCTTGTACTCCCACCTCCAATACTCTCCCACTGCCGTCTCTGAGTTCTACAACAATCTAGGGCTTTCCGATCAGGGAGATCTCTACTCCTCGGTGAAAGGCACTCGTTTTCGCCTCACCGCCAATCTTCTCTCCACAGCCCTTGAAATTCCGAACTCAGGAGTTGAAATCTTCAACTACAATCCCTCTGCTTCTGAGTATTATGAGCTTTTGACATTGGAACCCTATGATGCTACCAAGGAGATTGCTCGTCTCAACGCCAACTCCTTTCCTCCATTGATCCGGATGATCCATCACATCTTCACTACCTTGATCGTCCCAAAGGATGGAAGTCGAGAGTTAGTCACCGAGGTCCACAAATCCTTGTTCATCTTTTCCTCAAGTGTGACGAAATCAACCTACCAGAACTCATGATAAGCCTCATCCGTCGGTGTTTCTCTAACACAAAAGATCAATGCCATATGCTTGCCCCATCACTTCTCTTCTTATTTTCCTTGGCATTCCTATCCCTCCAAGTGAGCTCATCTCACTAAAATCCCGAAGTGCCTTTGACCTCACTGCCGCCAACCGCATGGGTTACAAGATGGTAGACGGCGTCGTCACAAGGACTCTCAAGGGAAAGGAACCTCAAGGAGCTGAAGATTCAACTGAAGAAGACAATGAAGCTGATGAAGCAAATGAAGGCAGTGATGAAGATCCTCAGGATGAACAAATGCCTGACCAAGCTCAAGATTTTGATGATGTGCCTGTGCCTCCACAACAATCCATTCGTGATTTCTTGGCACAAATCCATCAAGAAATGATCTCAGGATTTGCTCACATGAATTCAAGATTTGATCAAGTGGACACTCGCCTCAACACTCTAGATGACCGGCTTGACCACCTCTACTCCGGGAGAGATGGACCCCGTCACCCTCCTTCTGCTGGACATGACAATGAATAGAGGGTCTCAGGGTCATTAGAGGTCTTAAGAGTCCTAGCTGGGAATTAGTCTCACTTGTCTCGTCTTGTCTTGTTTTGCTTGTTCATGCTATTTCCCTCTCTTTTGATCTTTATCGAGTCATGTAATGATCAATGATCAATCAATGCAAACAGTTCTTGTTTATATTTGACTCCGAATGAATGTGCATAACTTGACTTATTGTATGAATGTGCATAACTTCACTTTTTGTATGTTGTCAAAAAGGGGGAGAACATCAATATATGCATCAATTGAATGTTTTTGTCATCATCAAAAAGGGGGAGATTGTTGGGTTTTCCATATATCATGTTTTTGATGATCACATTAACATCCTTGAACATTGAGTTAATGCAAAATTGATGTGCTAACTAACATGAAAAATACATGAAAGTGATTGAGTTAAACATTGCCATATCATACAATGTATATCACTAACAATGTGTTTGCATGTAGGTGCACAAGCATGAAAGATGAAGCATTGAAGAAGCATTGAAGAGTTGAGCAAAAGGCACAAAAATATGTCAAAGAGGTGCATCTGTCGACAGATGAAGTATACCTGTCGACAGATTCAGACAGTGATCCCAGACAGAACTCAGGTTGCATGTCTGAGTGTATCTGTCGACAGATGCATTGTACCTGTCGACAGATTCATACAGTCAACCCAGGACAGAACTCTGTGTTCTATCCCTGAGTCTGTCTGTCGACAGATGCAAGTGCACCTGTCGACAGCCGACGGAAACTTCAGAATTTGGGTTTCCAAATCCGGCCCCATTTGGGTGTTTCCTTCCTCCACGACCCCCACCTTTACCTAACACTATATAAGCATCCTTTTGGTGCCAATTTCGCAGAGAGCAGCCTCCCATCCAAGAGCCTCCAAGGGACCAAGAGGAAAAGCCCCAAATTGCTGCTCTGCTTCAACCTTCCGCCCAGATCATCGTGGAATCACCATCTATGCGGAGCTGAAGCCGGATCGTCATCAATTCAACCTTCTACGTCGATCAATCTACATCCAATCGAAGTTTGAAGAGCGTTTGGACGATCCACGAGAAGAATTCCAATCGGATTTGTTCCCTAATTCCTAATTCTTCTCCATCTCATCATTTCCATTCCATCATGTGTGTGTGGTTGTGTTCGAGCATCCTTGTGCTTGATTCACGTATTGTGGTTGTTCTGATCGTGCTTCATCAGACAACGTGTGTGGTTGAGTTGTAGTGTGAATTCGCTCATAAGCAGTCGTTTCTGCGTGGTGTGTGGGACGGTGATGTAGGATACACGAGGTTGTGTACTCCGAACCACCTTAAATCGTGTTCTGTGGTTTGTTCGCGTTTTGCGATAGATGATTGGTAGGCACGGTGTTCATACGCACGTTTGATTCCCTGTTCTCTTTTAGATCAACTCAAGCGGTCTCATACTTAATCGAATCCCAATCAAATTTCTTTAAGATCGCGATAGCATCGAAAAGAAGCCATCAATAGTTTTAATTGCCGTAATCTATTCAACCCCCCCCCCTTCTAGATTCCGTATTGTGTATTTCCGCATAACCCTTCAAAGGGCGCATGAGAGGAGAGTGCCCCGAGCTCAAGAAGAAGCTGAAAAGGACAAGTTCACATTCAAGAAAGCCAAGGCAATGCTGGCCACTTGGAGCGATGAAGACGAGGATGACAACAGTCAAGCTACCTCCGGAGATGATGAAGTCCACTGTCTCATGGCGAGAAGTGAGGACTCAAATGAGGTAAACTCTTCCTTTGAAAGCTATTCAGTTGATGAATGGGAAGAGGCTTATACTGTTTTTTTGAAAATTTTGTGAACTTAAATCTCAAAACAAGGCACTCAAAAAGAAAGTTAACTCTCTTACTAACAACACACAAAATGATGAACAAGTTGCATCATTAATTAAAGACATTGAAATGACGAGGATTGATGAGGAAGCTCATCATGAGGAGATGGATAGCCTGAAACTTAAACTCCAAGAAGTTCAAAAGGAAAAAGATGATTTAATGAACTCCTTTGAAACTCTTCAAGGTGAGCATGATAAACTGAAAGAAAAATTGGAAAAGACTGAAGAAAATCTAAAGGGCAAATCTGAAGACTTGTCAAGGTTTTTTAAAGGGAAACAAAACCTTGATGCAATCTTGGGGTCAAATGTTTTGTTCCAAAACATGGGCTTGGGTACCAACCAGTAAAACAAAAGAAAATTGGAGAAAATTTGATGACGTCTTTTGTTGAATCAAGCCCAAGCACAAGTAAGTATACCCCACAAAGAACAGCAAACCCAAGTTAAGGGTAAGCAACCCTAAAACAAGGCAAAGAAGCCTAATGCTGGCACAATTCCAAGATCTGTCAACAGCCCCAAAGAGAGCTGTCGATAGATCTGGAAATCAAGCCCAAAAGAAAATCTAACAAAGCAACAGAAAGGAAAAATGCCAATGCATGCTACAAAGAATGTCAAGACCAATATTGTTAAGAAACAATCTTCATGCAAAATCTGTAAAAAAATTGGGCACATTGAAAGACAATGTTGGAACAATCCACACAATCAAAAAGTTAAACAGGTTTGGATTCAAAGCATTTACTGTTTGGCATGAATGATACTTGGCACCCAAAGTAATTTGGGTACTGAAATCTTGTCTAATCCACATGTGCAGGAATGCCTAGCAGCCCATAATTAAAACAAATGGTACTTGGATAGCGGCTGCTCGAGGCACATGACGGGCGACAAAGGAAAATTCTGTATGCTCGTGGAAAAAGATGGAGGTCAGGTTATTTTTGGAGGTAACAACAAAGGCCAGATCATCGGCTCAGGTAAGGTTGGTAAGTTTGCCTCTAACTTAATAGACAATGTGTTGCTTGTTGATGGCCTTCATCACAATTTGCTTAGCATAAGTCAATTGTGTGATAAGGGTCATAAAATTGTCTTTGAGTCTAATTCATGTCAAATTCTTGATACGGAAACAGGAAGTCTGAAGTTTTCTGGAAAAAGGATAAATAACATCTATATGGTTGACTTAGATGATCCAGAAAATAATGATTTGTGTCTTGTAGCAAACAAACAGGACGAGCTTACATTGTGGCATCGTAGGCTTGGTCATGCTAGTTATAATGTGTTGCACAAGATCATGAGGCTCAAACTGGTAAGTGGACTTCCTGAAATTCCATTCAATAAAAATGAAAACTTTTGTGATGCATGTGCACAGGGAAAAATAGACCCGAAATCCTTCAAATCAAAAGCACGGTGAGTACTTCTAAAGCCTATGAACTGTTGCACATGGACCTATTTGGACCTACGAGAACACTAAGTCTCAATGGCAAGCGTTATGGTTTTGTCATTGTAGATGATTTCTCTAGGTTCACTTGGGTAAAACTTCTGGCTCACAAGAATGAAGCAATGAAAGTATTTGAAGAATTTTCAATAAAATTGAGCATGGAAATGTCAACAAAATAGCTCTATCTGCATTGATCACGGGGGAGAATTTGGCAATAACTCCTTCTCTGATTTTTGCAGGAACCAAGGGATAGAACATTTGTTCTCCTCCCTAAGAACTCCAGAACAAAATGGGGTTGTGGAGAGGAAGAATAGAACCTTGGTGGAGATGGCTCGCACGCTTCTGGTCGAGAATCAATTAGCAAGAACCTTTTGGGCAGAAGCGATAAACAAGTCATGCTACATTCTTAACAGAGCCATGGTAAGACCGGTATTCAAGAAAACTCCCTACGAACTTCTGAAAGGTAAGAAACCCACCATTGGGTATTTCAGAGTTTTTGGTTCAAAAGTGTTCATACATAACAATGATAAAAATGATTTGGACAAGTTTGAAGCCAAGAGCGATCAAGGTATTTTTCTTGGATACTCAGAACACTCTAGAGCCTATAGGGTGTTTAATCTGAAAACTAGAACAGTGGAAGAAACTCCACATGTAATTTTTTATGAATCTCAAATCAAGCCTAACATTGCAAATGCTTACAGGTTTGATGAAACTGAAGGAACGACCCTTGAGGAACTACAAAGAAAAGGAAAAGAAAAATCTCAAGTTGTTTCAAAATCAAAGAGTGGATTCCTTCGCAGGTATGATGATGAAGATGACATTCTTCTGTTCAGAAATCAAGAAGATGTACCTGAAAAAGATCCACAAGAGGAAGAACCTCAATTGAACCACCTCAAGCACTTCCTCCTCCAGAACAACCTCCTCAAATGCAAGATCTACCCGGGCCTTCAACAGTCACCCATGTGAGGTACTCTAAAGATCACCCCCTTGAGAATGTGATAGGAGACTTAAATGAGTCGGTTAAAACTAGATCCAAGGTTAATCAAATAGTTGAACAGGACCATTTAGCTTTTGTCTCTCAAGCGGAACCAAAGAATGTTGAAGAAGCCTTAAAAGAAGATTCATGGATTGATGCTATGCATGAGGAGCTTGGACAATTTCAAAGAAATAATGTCTGGAGTTTAGTTCCTAAAACCCCTGAAATGTCTGTCATAGGTACAAGATGGGTCTTTAGAAACAAACTCAATGAAGAGGGTAAAGTGGTGAGAAACAAGGCCAGACTGGTTGCAAAGGGATATAATCAGGAGTTTGGTGTGGACTTTGAAAAATCCTTTGCACCTGTAGCTAGGCTAGAAGCAGTTCGAATCTTATTAGCATATGCATGCTCAAACAAGTTTAAATTGTATCAAATGGATGTCAAAACTGCCTTCTTGAATGGCTACATAAAAGAGGAAGTCTATGTCTCTCAACCACCGGGCTTTGAAGATCATGAGAAACCTAACCATGTCTATAAATTGCACAAGGCTCTCTATGGTTTGAAACAGGCACCCCGAGCTTGGTACGACAGACTAAGCACGTTTCTGGTAAGCAAAAACTACTCAAGAGGTAAAGTAGACCAAACTCTCTTTACAAAGAAGGTTCGCACACACATCATTGTTGTTCAAGTTTATGTGGACGACATCATTTTTGGATCTACTAACCCTTCACTGTGTGAGGAATTTCCAAACACATGCACAGTGAATTTGAGATTAGTCTAATGGGGGAGCTTCAATTCTTTCTTGGTTTGCAGGTCAAGCAAATGGAGGATGGCTTCTTCATAAACCAAGCAAAGTATGTCAAAGAGCTACTAAAAGGTTTCAGTTTGAACAAACAAAGCCTGCTTCAACACCCATGAGCACAAGTATAAAACTAGAAAAAGATGAGAAAGGTAAACCGGTAGATGCCAAACAATTCCGAGGTATGATTGGCTCACTCCTCTATCTTACTGCAAGTAGACCGGACATTCATTTCAGTGTTTGCCTTTGTGCTAGATACCAATCTAGTCCAAAGGAAAGCCATTTAATTGCAGTTAAGAGAATTTCAGATATCTCTCAGGTACGTATGACTTGGGTCTTTGGTATCCAGCAGGTAGTAGCTTTGACTTGGTTTCATATTCTAATGCTGACTATGCTGGATGTAAAATAGACAGGAAAAGCACTAGTGGCTATTGCCAAATTCTTGGTGGTTGCATGGTTTCGTGGGCATCCAAGAAGCAACACTCAGTTGCACTCTCCACTGCAGAGGCAGAATATGTTGCTGCAGGGAGTTCTGCGCACAAGTGTTGTGGATAAAAAGTCAATTGTGTGACTATAACATCGATATTGGATGCATACCTATCTATGTGACAACACTAGTGCAATCAATCTATCAAAGAATCCCATTCAACACTCTAGGACAAAACACATAGAAATTCGTCACCATTTCTTGAGAGATGAGGTAGCCAACAAAACTTTAGAAATTAGTTTCATACCCACAGAAAAACAATTAGCTGACATCTTTACCAAACCTCTAGCTGAAGATAGATTCACCACATTGAGAAGAGAATTGGGCTTGTGCAAATTGCAATGAAACTCATCCATATACTAAGCATATGTCCCTTGTGTGCACCAACTATGAGGTATATCAAATGGTGTTTTGTAGAAGAACAAGTCATGCTTGTTTGGAAACTTCATTATGTGTGAGGAAAGATCCTCCGCCACGTATCCATAGTTGAGATTGCATGAAAGGGTTATGTACTTTCTATAGGGAATAGTTTCTTTACAATTTGCCCATTCTCTAATAATTTGAAAATTGAATATCTTCATGATCTGTCTTCCTGAACATTTTGGTGTGCTCATTTGATTGGTCTAGTTGTGCTAGTGTGTCTTGATTCGTTTCATTGTTTGTGTACACATGAGCACACACTATGGGGGAGCTAGTTCAGATTAGATGGTTGTCATTGTGAAGGAAATCACTCATTCCATGTGTCACTCCAATTTCCTCACGTGTCATGATCATTTCATTCTCCATTCTAACCTTAAACTGGCTTTGCACAGGCATCTGTCGACAGCCCTTACTCAGTCTGTCGACAGATCAGGCCCCACAGAACACAATTTCTTCTGTCTGTGCAATCTGTCGACAGACGAAAACTCATCTGTCGATAGATCTCACAGTTTCTGTCATCCTCGACTGGCCAATCTTCTGTCTGTGTGATCTATCGACAGGCTCATCTCTAGCTGTCGACAGACACCCCTCACTCAAAGCAATTCATGCCTATTTCATAATATACTCTGAGCAGGTTCATGTCCTTAATCTAAGATTTTATTGGGTGTTTATACATGTTTGACTCCATCATATTCACATGATATTGATGTTATTCCCTAAACCACCATGATTTGGACATACTACTCATGCACGGGGTTAGGTTACATCATTTGAAAACATTGAACCATCGTAGAGGATAAACACCTAACTCTATTGAATCATTTCCTTGTAGGCAAACACTATTCTCAAGTAACTTGAAAGGTCTTATGGTCATTGAACTTTATGTCTCATATTGACGGCTAATCATATACATTCCTTAATCTTGAGCTTTAATCTAAAATGGAGAAAAGCTACCTATTTCTAAAAACAAAAAACAAAAAATTGACAAAGTCAATTAAAAATTGGGATCAAGGTAGAGCAATGATGTGTCTTGCTGAGTAACCGGGGCGATGGGCATCACAAATGTCTGCCCTCGCGTCAAAAGGCCAACTCATCATCTCTATACAACGGTATGATGGACACTTTTACTGAGTAACTGAGGGTACGAGCACTTGTCATGTCTATCCTCACGTCAAAAGGTATAAAGTTATCTTAAATACCACTTTTCCCATTGCATTCATTTGTTGCAAGCAAAAAAAAAATTAATGAAATAGAGTGAAGCCTCCACAGTGTCTCAAATAACAAGGTCATTTAGTGTCTATGGTTATCAAGAAGTTTAGGCATTCATGTCAATCATCATTTGATCATCATAAAACTAAGGATCGTGTTGGTCTACAATGTTCTTAATCAAACAAGGGTATTGGTGTCTTTTCTCTAAAACCGTAAGGTGTTCTCTTAATGCTCTAACTTGAACCTCCTTAGGTATTATGTTTAAACCATTTAGGAAAAAGGGAGGGCTTTAATATCCATATCTATGGTGGGTTCCAATGTGTGTATACCCATTTTACACCTTATTTCTACAATGTGTAACCATTGCTCACAATCTCAACTTCCAAATTCACACAAAACGCAGTCATACAGAATTTCTGTATGGATCTATCGACAGATCTCCAGGCATCTGTCGACAGACGGCGGCAGCCCTGATTTGGAAGGCCAACGGGCGTGCCGTTTGGGGCTGATTTGGTGGGACCCTACCTTTTAAACATCTCTCTTCTTTCTATAAAAGGTATCCACGGGTCTTTCCCCCTTCCACCACCCAAAACACCCCTCTTCCTCCTCAACACATCTCCCTCTCCTCTTTGGACGGGAAACCCTACCTTCCTTCTTCTCTTGCTCTTTCTCCACAGAGCCTTCTTCTACTTCCCTTGTCCCCCTCATCCACCCTTGTCCTATCATCTCCATGGCTCCCAAGGCAAAGAAACTGGCATCTCGCCGCCGTCCCTCCTCATCTCGAGCGGGCGACGACGATCGGGCTACTGTTGAGCGCCGGACGAAACTTCGGGACGACCGTTTGCCCGAACTCTTGGTTCCTCCCTGTCTCAATCTCACTCACTCTAAGGGGACCCATACCAAGTTTGTTCAGCCTAGGTATGTCAATTTTGAGTCCTTGGCAGATCTCTTTCCCAACCTCCAACCCCTATTTGACACTCAGGAGTGGACATCGTTTCTCTACAGTCACACGGTTTATTATCCCACTACCGTTCGTGACTTCTTCAATAACCTTGGCTACACTGATGGGAATGATTTCTACACCACTGTGAAGGGCACAACCTTTAGAGTCACTGCTAACCTGATTAGCAAGGCCCTTCAAATCCCCAACTCCGGAGCTGACATCCTCACCCATACTCTGGATGCTTCTGTGTACTATCACCTCCTCACTCTTGAAGATTATGATAGCACAAAGAAGATTGCCAAACTGAATGCCAATTCCTTCCCTCCATTGAACCGGATGATCCACCACATCTTTACAACCCTGATTGTGCCAAAACATGGCAGTCGGGAACTCGTTACCGATGTTCAAAAATCCTTGTTCACCTTTTTCCTTCGGTGTGAGCCCATCAATCTCCCTGTCCTGATGCATGGTCTTATTCTACAATGCTTCTACCAACCCCGGAGGTCCATGCCTTTTGCTTGTCCACTCACCTCCCTTATGAGGTTCATTGGCATCGACATTCCGGACAGTGAATGCATCACGCTCAACTCCCGCAGTAGTTTCGATCTCACTGCTGCACATAGGATGGGATACAAGCTCATTGATGGGGTCGCCACTCGCGAGCTCAAAGGAAAGGCACCAGCTGTTGCCATGGATGTAGATCCTGAGATTGCTGCTGCTGATGTTGATGCTGCTGATGTGAATGCTGCTGATGATGATGAAGAAGCAGATGATGACGACTCCCAGTCTGAGCCTCTTGATGCTCCGGGAGATAATGCTAGTGATGCAGATGTTGAGCCTTCTCTGCGTGATCTACTTGCTCAGATGCAACTCCAGATGTCCACTGGATTTGACAAGCTACATGCACGTTTGGACACAGTGGATACGAGCATTGAAGCACTTGCGGACACGCAAGTCCAGATTCAGCTCCGACTCACCAAACTTCAGACTGAGCTTCAGGATACCCGTCAGGCTCCAGCACCGCCTGCAGATGATGCTGCTTAGACAGCTTATGTGTCTAGGAGTGGGACACATAGTGTCTGAGTCTTGTCGTTTTGTGTCATGTTGCTTTCACTTTGTTATCATGTAATTTCTTTCCCTTTCATGTCTCTTCGGTCAACACCTTTTTTACTGTGTATGCTTAATTTCATATCAATGAATTCACAGTGCTATGTTCTATGTTATCCACATGTGTGACTGATGTGAATGCCTTTCGATGTTGTCAAAAGGGGAGAAACCTCAAATGTGCACTAATTGAATAATTTTGTCATCATCAAAAAAGGGGAGAGTGTTGGGTTTTCATTCTAATGTTTTTCATTCTAATGTTTTTAACAACATGTTTTTTATGATGAATAAGTTTAATTAAGGTTTGATACATGACAAAGAACTTGATACAATACTTGGTTGTCTCTGTATTCATTATACTTAACAATACATGTTTTATCATGTAGGTACAAATGCATAAAGCCAAGCTCTCATAAAACAAGTGAAAAAGATCACAAAAGCAAGGAACTAGCTCACCTGTCGACAGACCCCAATGTACTTGTCGACAGATTGCACAGGTGTGATCAGCCAGAAGACACAAAGCTCAAGAAACATCCATCTGTCGACAGATGCCAAGTCGACTGTCGATAGATCCCACAGACCTGAACTTCCAGACATCTGTCTTTTGCACAATTGCAGCCATCTGTCGACAGATGCTCAGTTGACTGTCGACAGATCTCACAAAACTGAAATCCCAGATCTCTGTTGTTGCAAAACTTGATGTCGCCTGTCGACAGATGGTCAAGACCTGTTGACAGATGTGGAGAATCTTCAAATACGGAAACCTTCCAAGTTATCCAAGATGGTGTTTCCAAGTCTCACGTCTCTCCATGTGAGAACACCTATATTTAAACACTTATTTGGAAGAAATCTCTCACAGAAGCAGCCACACCAAAAACCCTAAAGAAAGTCCAAGCACAAGAAGCGTTGTTGCTGCTCTGCTTCAACTTGCTGTTCAGAGATTGGAAGATCCATTGATCCAGCAGTTCTGAAGCAAGATCGTCGTGGATTCAAGCTTCTCCATCAACTCAAGACTATCAAGACGAAGTTTGAAGTCTACCCAGACGATCACAAGAAAAGTTTACAATCTGGATTTGTTCTTCAACTCAGAAACTCTTCTTTGTTCTTACTTTTACATATCCATGTGTGTGTGGTTGTGTTTCAAGCAGTCCTTGTGCTTGAATCACGTGTGTGTGTTGTTCTGATCGTGGGTGCACATCAGAAAACACGTGTGTGTGAGTTGTAGTCACCGAACTCGCTCATAAGCAGTTTTCTCTACGTGTGTGTGTGCCGTGGACGTAGGATACACGATTTATGTACTCTGAACCACGTAAATCATCGTGTCTCGTGGTTTGAGCATTTTCACGTTAGATGTTTGATAGGCACGTTGCATCTACACACCCTAGATAGACTACTATTTGATCCACACTTCACCAACACATCTAAGTCTTAGTTGATTCTACTGCAAATTCAGAAATACTTTGTTGTGATTAAAAAAGGTTGTATTAAACTTTAATTGACAGTAATCTATTCAACCCCCTTCTAGATTACCATATTGGGATTCCGCAAACCTTTCAAAACAAAGATGCTAACAGATCCCTGGTGATTCTGATTTGGGTTCCCTTGACCATAGAAGTCAGGGTCCCATCCTCTTCTATCCACAGACATAGAAAGCCTTGACAAGATCTGGATAACTTACATCAGAAGGGTTGCAATCTTCGTCCATTTCAGCCTCTATAGAGCTTCAACCAAACTGCCCATTCCGTTCTTCTCCAAGTCTGCTAAATCCACTGCCTTGTGCTCGCAAAGCTTTGCCTTGACTGAAGCGAACCTGGCTTGCTCTTCTACGGTGAGGAAAGCAGCTCCGTAACCCCCAACACTACCGGAAACAGTTGAAGAGGCCATGGAATCAAACAGGAAAGGTTCTGGAGGTTTGGAAGGGTGGTTGAGGGAGAAGCCCTCAAGAAATTTTTGGTGGGAGAGGTTGAATGCTTCAAATCTGAGAGAAGTCGATGCCGGGGACGAAGGGTTATCGCCTCAGACAAATAGAAGGTGAAAGCGATAAGAAGGGAGACGAATCGATCCCACACAGATTTCGGGATTTATGAAATGGAGGATAAATGCCCTTTTTAAGAGGTGCGCCTTTATTGGCAGAAAACGACAAACCCCGGTTCGAAAGAAATAAAGAATTACACAAACGAACCGACAGAAGAATTTACGCAAGAAGGATAAATAAGAAGTAATTGAGATAATTATTGCTCACTTCAAGGAGAATAATTAATTGGGCTCCGAAATTTAATATTTTAGTATTTAACAGATAAATCTATCACAATTTACACATGCCTAATTCCCTTCTGACAGAAGTGAACCTCTCTTCGGGTAAGGCTTTTGTGAAGATATCTGCCAACTGATTATTTGTATCAATGAAAGATATTTCAATATTACCATTAGCTACATGATCACGAATAAAATGATATCTAACCTCAATGTGTTTGGTTCTTGAGTGTTGTACTGGATTCTTGGTTAAGTTTATGGCACTTGTGTTGTCACATAATAGTGGAATTGACTTGATGTGCATTCTATAGTCCTCAAGTTGTTGCTTTATCCATAGGAGTTGTGTACAACAACTTCCAGCAGCCACGTACTCAGCTTTAGCTGCTGAGAGTGCTACTGAATTCTGCTTCTTAGAGGACTAGGATATCAAGCATCCTGCAAGAAATTGACAACAACCACTGGTGCTTTTTCTATCTAGTTTGCATCCAGCATAGTCAGCATCAGAGTACCCTACTAAATTTACTTCACATGATTTTGGATACCAGATACCTAGATCATGAGTTCTAGATAAATATCTGAAAATTCTTTTAACACTAATTAAATGAGATTCTCTAGGGTCTGCTTGATATCTAGCACACATGCATACACTAAATAGTATATCAGGTCTACTGGCAGTTAAGTAAAGTAGAGAACCTATCATACCTCTATAGATCTTTTGATCTACTTTCTTACCATCTTTGTCATTGTCCATTCTTGTTGAAGTGCTCATTAGTGTTGATAGTGGCTTGGAATTTTCGAATCCAACTTCTTCAAGAGCTCCTTGGTGTATTTGGCTTGATAGATGTGGGTGCCAACTCCTCCTTGCTTGATTTGTAATCCAAGGAAGTAGTTCAGCTCCCCCATCATGCTCATCTCAAATTCTCCCTGCATAAGTTTCTCAAAGTACTAGCAAAGAGATTCATCAGTAGATCCAAAAATTATGTCATCTATATAAATTTGTACAAGTAATATGTGCTTGACCTTTGACTTATAAATAAAGTGCTATCTACTTGTCCTCTAGTGAAACCATGATCTAATAAAAAAGAACTAAGCCTTTCATACTAGACTCTAGGTGCTTCTTTAAACCATATAATGCCTTATGAAGTTTAAAAACATGATTTGGGAATTCTGACATAAACTTCTTCTTTAATGAAACCATTTAAAATGCAGATTTGACACCCATTTGAAATAATTTCAAATAGAGCAGATGCATATGCAAGTAAAATCCTAATAGCCTCAAGTCTAGCTACAGGTGCATAGGTTTCATCGAAATCTATGCCTTCCTCTTGGGAATAGCCTTGAGCTACCAATCTGGCCTTGTTTCTTAAGATCACACCAGCTTCATCCAATTTATTTCTGAACACCCATTTGGTGCCAATAACTGGATGACCTGATGGTCTAGGAACAAGTGACCATACATGGTTTCTCTTGAACTGATTCAGTTCATCTTGCATGGCTAGAATCCAAGACTCATCAGTAAGAGCTTCATTGACTGTCCTAGGCTCTATTTGAGAAACAAATGCTAGGTAATCACAAGGGATTACATTACCTCTTGTTCTTACCCCTACAGATGGATCACCAATAATATTTTCAGGTGGGTGATCTTTCTTGTATCTCCACTCCTTTGGAAGATTTTCATGTTCAATGTCTGTTTGCTGCAAGTCTTCCAGAGGTGGATCTTCCTTGTCCTCAATTGATGTGTTCTTTAATTTCTTAGACAAGTCATCTGCATCATCAATGTCGCTCTCTGCTTCCTTTCTCAAGGAAGGGTTAGTTTCATCAAAATAATATGTACAGACTGTTCAATCAATAAGGTGCGTTTATTAAACACTCTATAACCTTTAGGTTTAGTAGCATACCCCATGAAGATGCCTTCATCTGATTTGGCATCCAACTTACCAATGTCTCTTTTGCCGTTGTTGTGAATGAAACATGGACATCCAAAGGTTCTGAAGTGACTAATCTTTGGCTTCTTTCCCTTGAACAACTCATATGCAGTCTTCTTCATGATGGGTCTGATCATTACTCTATTAATGATATAGCTTGCTATGTTCACTGCTTCAGCCCAGAAATACCTTGGTAAATCATATTCTGACAGTATTGTTCTTTCCATATCCAATAAGGTTCTATTCTTCCTCTCAGCAACTCCATTTTGCTGTGGTGTCCTTGGTGCTGAGAAGTTATGCTCAATCCCTTGGTCATCACAGAATTTTGTAAATTTTTCATTTTGAAATTCTCCTCCATGATCTGACCGGATTCCAACAATGCAAAACTTCTTGTCTTTCTGTACTCTTCTGCTGAAGCTTACAAAACTATCAAAGGTATCATCTTTAGGCTCCAAGAAGGAAACCCATGTGAATCTGGAATAATCATCCACAATAACAAATCCAAAATTCTTTCCTCCAAGACTAGTGGTCCTCATTGGCCGGAATAAATCCATGTGAAGGAGTTCTAAGGGTTTAGAGGTGGTTACCACAGTCTTTGACTTGAAGGAACTCTTAGTGTGCTTCCCTTTTGCACACGGTCTGCAGATACCATCCAATTTATTGCTGACCTTTGGCAGACCTTCCATAAGACTTCTCTTTCTGAGCTTATTCATGCCATCCAAATTGCAGTGGCCCAATCTTCTGTGCCACAGCTCAGTTGACTGCTCTTTGCTGGATGCTAAACAAACGTCTTGATCCTTGAGTTATTCAAGATAGAGCACGTACAGGTTCTTTTCTCTGTTAGCTTCGAAGATTACTGCTCCATCCTTCAGGATACTGCACTTGGATTCTTGGAACTTGATCTGATGACCTTTGTCATAAAGCTGGCTGATGCTTATGAGGTTGTGCTTTAGCCCTTTGACACACAGTACATCTTCAATAACTGTTTTCCCTTTGTTGCTCACAGAACCACTGCCTATCACTGTTCCTTTTCCATTATCTCCATAGGTGACTGTTCCTTCTTCAGCTTGGAGATGAGTGAACAGCTTCCTGTTCCCTGACATGTGCCTTGAGCACCCATGTCCAGGTACCACTTTGATGCTCAAGGCTTCCCTGAAAAGGAGACATTAAGTTTTAGGTACCCAAGTTCTTTTGGGTCCTTGTTGGTTAGTGTCAACAGTTTCCTTTTAATTATCCATTTCTTATGTCTAGTTGGACATGTTATTTTTATATGCCCTAACTTATTGCAATGGCTACAGCAGGACGTTTTTGTTACTTTTTCAATATATTTGAAATTGGCTTTGTATGTTGTATCTTGTTCAGGTGTAAACTTCGGAGTTGGATATATTTCAGGTTGAATTATTGTTTCTTCATTTTCTGGTGGTGTATATCCTAAACCATGTTTCTTCTTTCCTGAACGTCTAGCACCTTTTAATATTAAGGAGTTCTTACCATTTGTAAATTTCTCCAATGTGCTTGACAGTTTGTCATTTTCTTCATTTAAAGTTTTAATTTCTTTTCTCAGTTCATCTGAACTCTCCTGTTTTTCTAATCTGATTATTTGTTTATTTTTATCTTTTAGATCTTCACATAATAGTTCATTTCTTCTTTTAAGTTTAGTTATTTGTTTTTCTAATTCTTCGTTTTCTGTTTTTAGATCTGAATTAGTGTTTTCTAAACATGCAGTATTTTTCTTACTAACTTTTAACAGTTTTGTTACTTCCCTATATTTACAGTATAATTCGTTGAAAGCTTCTTCAAGATTATCAGAATCAGAATCATTGCAAGAATCAAAAGATGAATCAGAAGTTACCTTCTCTTCAGTGTTTGCCATAAAAGCCAAGTTGGCTTCTTCTTCTTCACTGTTTGAGCTTGACTCACTGTCTGAGTCGCTGCTATTGCTCCATGCTGCTGCCATAGCCTTTTTCTTATGCCTCCTGAATTTCTTGGAGCTTTCTTTCTTTCTGAATTTAGGCTTCTTGAGCTTTGGACATTCTGCTTTGATATGTCCTGGCTTTTTGCACTCGTAGCATATGGGCTCGCCCCTTTTCTGATCCTTTCCATCTGGTTTCTTAAAGTCCTTATTTTTCTTGAAGTGTCTTCTACCAGATTGGAACTTCTTCTTCTTGGCTAGAATGCACTGCAGTCTTCTTGATAGCATGGCTTCTTCATCTTCTCAATCATTTGAGCTTTCATCTTCGGCTGATGACTCATCTGATCTGTCTTCTTCTGCTTTAAGAGCATTTGAATGTTTCTTTCTCCTTAGGACTCTCCTAGTCTCTCCATATTTATCTCGTGGGCCATAAGGGACCCAATGAGCTTTTCCAAAGACATCCTCTTTAGATCATTAGCTTCCTCAATGGCTGTTACCTTGGGAGTCCATGTAGATGGAAGAGATCTAAGGATTTTTCTGACCATATCTCCAATCTCATAGTCTTCCCAAGTCCTGCTAATCCATTGTAATGTCTGTGAATCTACTGAACATTTGAGTTATGGACTCTCCTGGCTGCATCTGGAACCTCTCATATTGAGTTACCAGAATATCTATTCTGGTTTCCTTAACCTTGTCCGTGCCTTCATAAGTGATTCTCAATTTTTTCCACATCTCCATTGCGGATTTACAGGCTGATACTCTATTGAATTCTTTCTTGCTGAGAGCACAGCACAGAATGCTTTTAGCCTTATAGTTTAAAGAAATCTTCTTCCTGTCATCATCTGTCCACTGAGCCTTTTCGTCGGTGACTAGGAGATCGCCTTCTTCAACTATGGACCATATCTGATAGTCATGACCTTGTCGAAAATACTCCATTCTTGTTTTCCAATAAGCATAGTCTTCTCCATCGAACAATGGTGGTCGGTTGACAGACTGACCTTCATTGTGACCTTGGGCTGCCATGGATCTTTACTCTTCAGATCGTTGGATCTTCTTCTTTGTCGTAGAGACTCGCTCTGATACCACTTGTTGCCCAGCTAGGTAGCCCAGAGGAGGGTGAATGGGTCTTTAATTTTTTTTTGCAAATACTTGTTCACTAAAAACGTTCACACACAAGACACACTTTGATGGATGTTAGGTATTGTTAGGATAAACAACAATCACACAAAGAAGCAATCACACAACACAGAAGTTTATCCTGGTTCGGATCTCCTCTCCTTAGGAGTCCTACATCCAGTCCCTGAGCAACAACTCAGGATTTCACTAACTAGGGTACAGTCCCCCTATGGACACTACAACACCCAGCTCAGCTGGTCTTCTCTTCTCAGCCCGAAGAGGAACAACACCCTGGATACCCCACCAGGTCTTCCTTCACACCAGAAGGGCACACACACACCCTGGATACCACCAGGTCTTCCTTCACACACGAAGGGTACAAGCATAGAAACAAGTAAGAAAGAGATTAAGCCCTTAGATCAAGCTTTGACAAGCCAAGATCTGAAGCAAAGGACTGAGAGCTTAAGGTCTACAAACTAAGCTCACTCTTAGATCCAGCTGCTCTCTCAAGATCTACAAACAATGCAGAGAGCAAAAGAGCTAATCTAATAGAATGAGGCCTGGCTCTTTCTTGAGAACTCACTGAAGACTTGATGATCAGAGAGTTTTCTATGACTATCATTCTCTGTCTATATTTTTCTCTTCTGGAGCTCCTTTCTACAATATATAGCTTCAATTTGAAATATAGACGTTGAAGTATCCGTTGCCTCTAGCTTTTAGTGGACGTTAGACTGAGTGGCACTTGGAAGCTTCCAGTCAACAGTCCTTTATCCATTTGTGCACGTAAAGAGATAGGATCTTCTGAAGTGTCCTTTGGCTTCTACAAGGTCCAACGTTGTATGACGAATGTTGTCAGAGACCTGCATACATTAACTGCTAAAACAGTAGACAACTAGGCTGTCTCTTGTTGTCAGTCAACGTTAGTGTGAATATTCATCAAAAAGGTAATGCTATTTTGTTGTTCTAAAAGATGCATACGGAATAGACACGATAATGGATGATATTGACTGCATGCGTGCAGAGATACGTTCAGTCTTCATTAAATGCACAGCTGTCAGAAGAATATGTGCGAAGACTTTGACTATTCAACCCGTTGAAGGATAAGTCATATGTCAAGTTGATTGATATGAAATCGATGCATTTATGACTTATGAAATCGTTATGCTACCAAACAGCAAATCGTTGTGAGACATGAAAGAATCGTTGTGATCATCAAGGAAATCATTATGATTACTTAAGGAGTCGATGCGCAAAGCAAATCGTTATGATATCTGAAGCAATCGTTGCGATAAGCAAATCGTTATGATAACTAAAGGAATCGTTATGATAGCAAATCGTTATGATCACTGAAGGAATCGTTACGACAGCAAGTCGTTATGATGACTAAAGGAATCGTTACGAAAGCAAGTCGTTACGATGACTAAAGAAATTGTTACGAAAGCAAGTCGTTACGATGACTAAAGGAATCGTTACGAGAGCAAGTCGTTACGATGACTAAAGGAATCGTTACGAGAGCAAGTCGTTATGATGACTAAAGGAATCGTTACGAAAGCAAGTCGTTAAGATGACTAAAGGAATCGTTACGAGAGCAAGTCGTTACGATGACTAAAGGAATCGTTACGATGAATAAAGAAGTCGATGCAAGTAAATCGTTGCGCTCTCTTTAAGAAGTCGTTGTAGGAACGATTTCTTTTGAAATCAGAAGAAGTTTCAATCTATGAAGAAATCGTTAAGGTACTTATGAAATGGTTATGAAGAAATCGTTATAGTTCTACTGTAATCGTTATGATCTATAAAAGAAACCGATGTGTACTATGGACAAATATGATGATATAGATACAATGTAAAGATGCTTACCTGTTTGGCTTATTTTCCTTTGGTATTAATTCCTGTGCTTAAGACTTGTAGAAAATAGGTTAGTGACCTTTAATTAAGGGTTTGATAATTATCACAATAATATGGTTTTGTTAATCACCAAAATAGAAATGTAATTACTTTTAATTACATGGGGATAGACTGTTCATCATCTGTCTCACTGCGACTTCTGTATAGTCGAAGTTCTATATGTATCTAGTCTTCGACTCTGACTCTTTTAAGTCAAAGTATCATATATCAACTTCTGTGTACTTGTACTTAAATAATATTTGTATAAACTTGTCATTCCACAGAATCCATGAAATATTAATCTTGTTTATTTATATGTTTAGTACATTCCAAAGGGATCCTTTACTGAATGAATAACACTTATAGGTCTTACAGAATAATGTTTTTTTCCTATCAAATTTAAATATTCTATTAAGCAAAAGTATATTCTGAACTTTCATATAAAAGAAATCCTTGTTAAAGATTTGAAAGAATTATACAAATTGGTCTCTTGCTTTTTGTCAGAACTTTAGTTCTTTTCTATTTGACAAATGATATGCATTGGTAGGTATAAGCAGTATGGGCTATCTGTCAAAACCCACCTACCATATCTACTTTTGTCAGAACATTCCTTATTTTTAGGATACAACTGTCTATATGTTCTTTAATGCATTGAACATCTGCCCATCTGAGGTTCTTTATACTTTATATATATTTCTATCTCACCTACCTCTAAAAGGACAAAGGTACTTGTGCTCCCTTACCTTGCAGACAGTTAACTACTTGTTGAAGCTTGCAGTCTTTTTTATAAGCTATTTGATAAAGCCATGAAGTGACATACATAGCCTGAAGACATTGGGACTCCAAAAGCTGAAGGACTAATGGATATAACAAAAGTCTCACGATGTCAAATATCCAAAGATCAACAGCTATTCTTCAAACGACTATTTTTCCAACGCATAGTTTTAAACGGCAAGATTCAAGCAACTGGAGCTTATATATAGAAGCTGAAGTCTGGGCCAGAGAATAACATACAAGGAGAAAAACCACAGCACTAAACTCCAATTTTGAGATTGCAAGAATCACCACAAGCCTTCTACTGAAAAGAGAAAGAGAGCTGCTTCAACCCTCGACTTCCATGCTCTCCTTTTTAGAAGTTTTTTTTATTTTGGGTGGAATTATGTAATTGCAGTTCCTTTCAGTCCACCCTCTTAGATTCAGAAAGAGTTAGAGCTGCAATTCTTACTTGTATCTCTTTTTTATTCTCTGTGTTTGCTCATTCTTCTGAGCAGACACACAAGTGTTTTCTTATTTCTATGTTAGATAACCCGCAGGGGGATTGTTCCTTGCAGTGCCCCTCTCGTGAAGGGAAGACCTACTGGTGTAGGTAGTGTTTCTACCCCTTGGTAAAGGGAAGACTTGCTTGGGAGCAAGTGGGTTTATAATACCTCTCAAGTTGAGAGAATGCCAAGTTCTTTTGGCAGTTAGTGAAATCCCAAGAGGTTACTTGGGGATTGGATGTAGGACTTCCATGTGGGAAGGGCCGAACCAGGATAAAATATCTTGTGCAATTGTGTGATTATTTCCGCCAAGTTTATCACCTTGTTCCACACACACCACACTAAATACGAACAACTTTATTTAGTGTCATGTATTTTCAGATAATTTTTAAAAGCACAAGTAGTCCTATTCACCCCCCTCTAGGACATCTGTAGTGCCATCTCGATCAAACAAGTGGTATCAGAGCAAGGTCTTCTCAGAAGAATCGAAAGATTTGAGAAGAGATTGCAGCTGAAGGCCACAACTATGAAGGACAGTATGTTACACGGCCACCATTCTTTGATGGTGAGAATTACCAGTATTGGAAAATGAGAATGGAATGCTTCATTCGAGGCACATACTTTGATCTGTGGCAGGTAATAGAACAAGGTGATTTTACTATACTTGCTGATGGAACTTCTGCATTATCTATAGCTGATAAAAGAAACATGTCTCTAAACTATAAAGCCAAGAATTATCTATGATGTGCTTTATCTAAAAAGGAGTTCAACAGATTATCTGTTTGTAGAACTGCTAAAGAAATATGGGATAAACTACAAGTAAGCTATGAAGGAACTGATAGAGTAAAATAAACTAGAATAGATATTCTTGTCTCCCAATATGAACAATTCAAAATACTTCCTAACGAAAACATAACCCAAATGTATAATAGATTCTCAAATATAATAGGAGATTTGAGTTCATTAGGTAAAATTCTTAATAATGAAGAAACAGTAAGAAAAATTCTAAGATCGTTAACTCATGCCTGGACCCCTAAGGTCACTGCTATTGAAGAGGCACATGATCTAACAAAACTTTCTATTGATAAAATAATTGGTTCTTTAATGGCTCATGAAATTAATATGGAAAGATTTTTTGAAAGCTCTTCGAAAAAGAAAATGCCAAATGCTTTGAAAGCTGCAGATTCTTCTTCCTCTGAGGATTCAAAAGAGAAATCAGATGACAGTGATAACAAAGCTATGTTGTTTAGAAAACTCCAAAGGATTCTTGCCAAGAAGAAGAAGTTTGGGTCGAAGAGATACTTCAAAAAGGAAAAGAAGAAAGAACCAACTTGCTATGAATGTAATCAGCCAGGACATTACAAATCAGAATATCCTAAGCTCAAGAAGAAAGATCTAGCTGAAAAAGAAAGGTAAAGAAAGAAAGTACAAAAAGTACAAAAAGAAGGCAATGGCAGCAGTATGGGATAATGAAGAAGCCACAAGTTCAGACTCTTCAAGCTCAGAATCAGAAGAAGAAGAAGAAAAAGTCAATCTAGCCCTCATGGCAGGACTGGACCAGGTAAATTCTGAAACCTCATTTACATCATGTTCTGAATCTGATTCTGATAGCCTAGAAGAGGCATTCAATGAATTATATGAAAAGTATAAAACAATAGTTAAACATATGAAAATAGTTAAGTTAAATTTACTAAATCACGAAAAAGCCAACACCTTTCTAAAAAATGAAGTAGAAAGATTAGGACAAAATTTAACTGAAACAAAAAGATCAAATGAACTACTGTATGAAGATTTAAAAGTTAAAAATAGTAAAATCATGGAAATTGAATCAAATCTAAAAAAATTAAAAGATGAAGAAAAATTAAGAGAAGAAAATAACTATCTAAGAGCTACTATAGATAGGATTAGAAACTATAAAACATCCTTAGTTGTAAAACTGAAAGGTGCTAGAATAGGTAAAAAGAAGTATGGAGTAGGATATACACCTCCTGACAATGTAGAAGAAATTGTGTATCCTGAAAAATATCAAACTCCTAAATTTGTGAAAGAAAAAGAAATTAAAATCCTAGAAAGATCAATCAGTATGTTTACAAACAAAAATTAAAATCTAATAACACCACACATGCAAGAAATGCATATGATTTATGTTGTTGTCACTATAATCAACTAGGACACACAATTAGCACCTGCACAACTAGGCACTTGTGTTGGATTCCAAAAACTAACCATCAAGGACCCAAGAAAAATTGGGTACCAAAAGTTACAACTTAAACTTGTTTGCAGGGTCGCCTGAGAACATCCAAATGGTATTTGGATAGTGGGTGCTCAAGCATATGACAGGTGACAGAAAACTGTTTACAAGTTTTAGAGATGAGGTTGGTCAAGTCACTTATGGAGACAATGGAAAAGACAAAGTGTTAAGATGTGGAACAATAGGAACAGAAGAAAAAGATTTGATAGAAGATGTTATGTATGTAGAAGGATTGAAGCATAATCTAATTAGCTTTAGTCAACTGTGTGACAAAGGTCACTTGGTAAGATTTCATAATGATAAGTGCACTATTCAAAAGAATGAAAAAATAGTCTTTGAAGCACTAAGAGTCAAAAATTTGTACACTCTACAATTGGCAAAATTGAAAGAAGTTAACTTATGTCTTGCAACTACCAAGAGTGAAGAGACTGACTTATGGCACAGAAGACTAGGATATGCAAGCACATCAGTGATCAAGAAATTAATCATGCATGATCTAGTTGAAGGTCTTCCAAAGCTTAAACTGAAGAAATCTGGAATCTGTACAGTATGTTCAAAAGGAAAGCAAACCAAGACATCATTTCAGTCCAAGAACTCATTCACATGGATTTGTTTGAACCTATAAGAAGAGTAAGTCTTGGAGGAAAAGTTTATGGCTATGTAATTGTGGATGATTATTCAAGGTACACTTAGGTATTATTTATGGAAGCCAAATTAGAAACATTTTTAGCTTTTCTAAAGTTCAGTAAATTAGTACAGAAGAACCAGAAATTTTAGATAATTCGTATTAGATCTGATCATGGTGGAGAATTCAAGAATGAAGAATTTGTCAGATTCTGTGAAGAAAATGGCATAAAACACAATTTCTCTGCACCAAGAACACCTCAACAAAATGGAGTAGTAGAAAGGAAGAACAGAACATTGCTGGACATGGCCAGAACAATGCTTACAGAATACAATCTACCAAGATACTTCTGGGTAGAAGTAGTCAACATAGCCTGCTACATTATCAACATGTGTATGATCAGACCAATTTTGAAGAAGACACCTTATGAGCTATACAAGGAGAAGAAGCCAAACATCAGTCATCTTCGACCCTTTGGTTATAAGTGTTTTATTTTGAATAATGGTAAAGATAATTTAGGAAAATTAGATGCTAAAAGTGATGAAGGTTTTCTACTAGGATATATTTCTAAACCTAGAGGATATAAAGTGTTTAACAGAAGAACTTTAACTATAGAACAATTAGTTCATATTTTATTTGATGAAACTAACCCTTATATTAAGAAAATAGAAGAAGAAGAAGAAGTTGCGAATTACACACTAAATATCATGTTAAACAGGCCTCGGGTAAGCTTGGAAATATGCGTCCAAGACAGAGGACGCACTTAAAAATACAGGGCACAGTCAAAACAGGCGAAACAGTGAAAAATCCAAATCGCGTCCACATGCCAGGCTGCGTTAATGATCGAATCATGTCGGAAGACATAGACATGTCTACAGAAAACCATTTAATAAAACGTGGGTGGGAAAATTTTCTGAAACGCGTCTGGGCCAGCCGTCGCGGTTCAGAGAGGCCCGGACTCCCAGGCAGCGCACAGACCCACACGTGGCGTGGACTGGTCAGTGCCAGAATTGCATCCGGGTGCATGGACGCCTTTCATGGGATCGTGTCACTCATGGGCGACACGATACCAGGCCCTTGAAACGCGTCCTCCTGCCTGGACGCGGTTCAGGGTCCAGACCGAAAACGAAGAAAAATCAGAACTCAGGGGGTTCGATCCATGCAACGCTTACATCTCCTAAACTAGGGCTTTTCGAACAAATGTCTCAACATGAAAGTTGTTGGGAACATGACAGAGGAGAGAACTATGCTTTTTAAATAATTTTAAACGGCCTCGAGATGCATGATAAATCTACTTGAACAGGAAAAGTCTCAGACATGCGCGACTTTGGCAAAACGCCTATAACTCTACATGTACTCATTGGAATTCAATGAAATCAGTGGAAAACGAAAGTTAACTTTATGCTCTACACATTGGTATAAGATATGTTAAGGTTTGGCCCGATAAAACCTACGTTCTAGGTTGATGAAGTCTCGTTCTTCAGAAATCTCTTGTTCAAACCACTGTTTGAAGAAAGCCTAATACTCTATGTATACTGCACGAAAATTGGGCATTCTAGTTGGGTTAGGAAGTAGACTTGACCCTCTTTCCAGGGGTATAAGCCTTGCAAGGTTTGGTTATGGTTTGACTCACCTTTGGTCGACCACAAGAAGGGTTGTCTGCACAGGTTGAAGCAGAACGCAGCAGGGAAGAAGCTCCGAGTTGGGGCGGTTTCCTCCTCCCTTGGGTCTTCATGACCAGCCTCCCATGACCCCAACAATGTATATTTTCATCCCCTAGGGTTTGGTGAAGAGTATTTAAGCAACCATGGTGTTTAGGAGTCCTATTGTGACAAGGAAACTATGGTTGCGGTTTTGGCTTATTAGTTTCCTATTTTGAGGATTTCTTCCTCCATTTGAGTGTGTGAGGCTTTAGGAAACCTCCCACCATAGTTAAGCATGAATTCGGGTTGCCAAGAATGCAAGATCTTTTCCCAATTCAACTCTAATTACCTCTTCCTAATTTCAGCTTATTTAAGCTACGAATTTCCATGCATTTCTTGCTTCATTTGATTTTTGGGCCAAATGTTGTCCATTGGCCCAATTATGATATTGGGTCATTAATATATAATGTTGGAAGTCTCTCTAATATTTTTATTTAATTTATGATTGCGTCGTATTTCCATGTTAACGATTTTTCGACTTGTTCCTAATTTGGATAATCGATCATAATAACTCTTAAACCTATCCCAAATAATTTTTATTAACCAAAATTTCTTGATGGGTCATTAGAGGATATTATTTGAAGTCCTTATATAATTTTATTTAATTTCTGGCTCAACCGAGTACGTGTGATAATGATTTTTCGACTTATTCATGAATTACGATAATAAGTCACGAAACACTTTAAACTTGGCTAATCTGATTTTTCTCTTCACAAATTTCTTTTTGAAACATTTAGTAATAATGTTTGGGGTCGATTTATAATTTTTACGGAATGTTCCGATGTTTTAGCACATACGATAGAGGTACGTATGTTTTAAATAATATGATATTATGGAAATTATTTATTTCCATTTATTCAAATTTTTACTTATGAAATTTTCTGGGGTGCTACAACTTTTGTATTTTCTTTCCTAAAATACCTTATCCTCTACCCTCCATTACTTTTCTTTATTACTTTTTTATTGTACTATGTGCTACCATCTATGTTTTACTATGTAGATGCTACTATCATATTAATTTTTATTATGAAATATAATGAGGTTATGAAATATAATATTCATCATTTTTTTACGGTACGGTACCATCATATTTATTTTATTATACTTTATGCTACCTTATTTTTGAAATATCGTTTGCTACCATATTTTTGTTATATCATATATATCAATGTTTTGCTATGTAGATGCACATGAAGATTAAATAAATGATATTATGACTACACTATATGCTATCATCATATTAATTTTATTATGAAATATAATCAGGTTATGAATTGTAATATTCATCATTAATTTTTTTAATATTATATGCTAGCATCATATTTATGTTATTATACTTTATGCTACCATATTATTGTTATATATTATCATATATATATTCATTATTATTTTCCTATTGAATAAATATTGTGTTAATAACTTAAATTTTACACGTCTAAATAATAGATCCTTCCCGATTTGCACAATCACTCATCACTTAATTATAAACTATCACGTGATGATGCACATAATTTGAAAAAAATGTCAACCATTTTTTTTAAATACTAACTTTGCAAGTTTAAAATTAAATTAAATATTCATATTTTTCTGGAAACAAACGGACAACATTTCCTCTGTTTACGTCATTTAAGTCCTATAAATTTAAGACATCTATGAGAATATAAAAGCTAAAAAAGATTCTATATCTTTCAAACATGCATTTCATAAAAATTACCACACAGAACTTAATTTACATAAATTTCACATCATCATATACAACAAAAGTATTTTATTTACATCAATTACACATCATTATCCAACATATAATGAGTCTGAATGTACAACAAGAGTCACAATCCGCCCATGATATACAAAACATGAGAATACGATGTCTCTTATAAGCCTTCCATTTATTCTTGTCTTCCGATTGAACAATAATACATCCCTGCAATTGTAAGAAAAACCATCAATACATGTAACCAACAAGGAATAAAATCTAAATTGATCTACAATAACATTAATTGATTACCTGTGTCAACGATTCTTCCTTTAACATAACCACAGACTATGTGAGTTCCTGTACAAAAAATACTGAAAGTAATAGTTTACTTTTATAGTTTTTGGGCTCAGAATTTCAAATCCACATTTTCAACAGGGTTGCCTAATTGACCATCCAACTATTGAATTGGATAAAACAATTCACTCATCATTGCCCAGTGCCCACACATTGTCACAAGTGAAGTCACCTACTACACTACTATGATACATTTGTAAATGCATACACAAATATGGGGTTGCATCATTCATGCCATCCTACCAAATATAATGCAGGTATTGACAAAATATATTATAGTACGAGGATAACTTGTCATTTGTGAAATATGTGGGTTTTTATCAGAACACCTGCATATAATCAACATTTGTATGACATAAGAAAATTTGTTAAGTGTCAAAATAACTAAGTAGACAAATACTTCAATGCACTATTACATGGGATTAAGGATGTGAAAAGGTAACTTAACATGATAGCATAATAATAAAGCACATGAAAAGGTAACTTAACATGGATCCAACACAGCATATGCTAATCAAAAAAGTAATATGGTTACAATGCTAGCCATTCTCTAAACAAACGTGTGAGATCAGTACAAATGGTGAGTGCACGGCCTTTGAACCACACAGCGAGAGGGTTTAACTGCAACACAATTATGCAGTTAGAAATATATAAGGAACATGATTAAGTAACTGAGTTAAGATAGAGGTGGAAGATTGCAACCTCAAAATATTACTGCCAAACTAGCTCGGATGCAATTATTTGCCTAGTATTCTCATCCCATTGGAATCCGCCAACATTAATTAGGTTCTCAGTAATGAGATAATAAGTTTTGTAGAAAGTAAAATGATGATAGAAGTAACACAGTGTCCAATTCAACCCAAATTCTTCATTGAACAAGTACTAGACCATTTCCCATCCATCACTATTGAGAGTTCCTCCCACTACTTTGTGTAGGTTATATTCTTCTCTAATGAGGTATACTAGGAGAAAATCTTTCTCGTCATCCCACAATGCACCTGAGTTGAATTATGCATAAGGATATCAATTTTCAAAGTAGATAAGAAGTAAAGAAACATTACGAACGTGTCAAACAAAGTGTGCTGACAATAAGTAGACATAATGACAAAGAAAGGATGCTAAGAACATAGCAATGTAGACATTAGCTTGACATCCTAGTCGTGTAAGACCTAATTGTTCGCCCATATTTGTGTAGCAATTTGTGTGCGTAGAATCTTCCCAGCTTGCATGGGTCGTCCGGAGGATCATCCTCCTCCTTAACATTATCCATTTGGCGTAGGTTGAAGTAGTAGTCCTCCCTATGTTCGCGTCAGATTAAGTTGTGGACAACGCAACATGCAAGAACAATCAGCACTTGTACGCGAAAAGGATAACAATTGCCCTCCCTCAAAGTCTGAAATCTATTCTTAAGCACCCCAAAACAACATTCCACATAGTTGCAAAGTTGGGCATGGCGATGTTTGAACTTGTCGTGCATATTCTTGTATGGGGCATTACCACGATTTTGGTATTCTGAGATATGGTATCGTTCGCCACGATAAGGTGCCAAGAATTTGTTAAGTGCAGAATGATTATCTAGAGGGGGGTGAATAGAGAATCTTAAAATTATATGCCAATTTGAAAAATGGAATCAGTGAAATTTAAAAACACATTAAGTGAATGACTCACAACACAGAGAAACACAAACCACACAAGAGAGAGTAGAAATTTTAAGGTGGTTCGGCTCCAATGAGGAAACCTATGTCCACCCCTCACCAAATCAGTGAGGCTGCACTACGAGGACAACTGTGTGAGACTCTCACACAACTGCTGATTCACAGCATCCACAAATCTGCTGACTCATAGCTTGAACAACCCGCTGATTCACAGCTTCAAATCTTATGATCCAATCACAACAAGTGAAGGATCAACTTAGTCCACTTCACAAAGAAGCAGACGGCTAACCAAAGTCAAATTTGAAGAAATTGAAAAGTATTGAAGTGGACAGATGTCTGAAGAAGTTTAGAGGTAATCAAACTCTTAGCACAAAAGCTAGTTCTGATTTGAGAACTCTCTAGCTTCAATTCAAACTTTCCTCAGACGAATTCTTCTTCTGATTGTAGCACAAGGATCCCATGTCTCTGAGTCGAAGAAGAATTTCAATCCTCTGTTCTCAGTGTTCAGCAACAATTCTTCGAAGTCGTAAATTGGCTTGATCTAGAAGCACCTTCTTTCGATTTGAAGCAATGCTGAAATCGCATGTTCTTCTTGAACATAGATGTCAGCCCTCCTTAGTTATTCACGCTCTCTGATCTCACTTTTTCAAACTGTGCGCAATTTCTTCCAACTGGGACACTTCACCTCTTTTGATCTGATCCCTAGAATCTTCTGTAGTGGGCCTCTTAATAGATTCCCAAAAGTTGAGAGAATCTTTTGCTGCCAAAGGATGGCATCTTCCAGAAACAAGAGACGTGTACTCGAAGTCCTAACGGACGGGCCTAGGGTCACATGTCCAATACTTATGCGCTGATGGATGCTCTGTTGAAAGATTCTAAGTATTGAAGTGTCGACACACACACATACCTGAAGAACAGCATGCGGCCAAGAAATATTCCCATTAGAGTTGACTATTAATCCTTTCAGAGTCGACCTTAATCATAACACTAACATTCTATCCAACACTGTGAAATAGTGTCAACTAAGACCTTCATAGCGTCGACCTTATCCCCTCTAATAGAGTCAACATATCCTCCTTTTAGAGTCGACCTGACAAACATGTAGAGTCGACCTTATTTGGAAAAAGTGTCGACCTCATCTGCACTTCTCTTCAAAAAACTGACTGAAGGCCTGAATAGCGTCGACCTAATCCATATTTAGTGTCGACCTTCTCTGATTCCTTCACTTCAGTGCAACATAGGAAAGCCACTAGTGTTGACCTTATCTCCGAGTAGTGTCGACCTTATCTGGTTATATCTCTTCAGTGCATCACTGAAAGAACCATTAGTGTCGACCTATTTCTTGAGCAGTGTCGACCTTAAAGACAGTACTAAATTCTTCACTTGATTCAAATGAGTTATTCCTGTGATACAAATGCAAGTGTCAGATGTTTATGGCATTTTACTTAGTTTATGACATCATCAAAACTAGGGTGTAGCGTATTGACCATTCGGATCGTCGTATAATGGGTATGGAGGTCAGTGTGTGGTCAATGACATGTGTAGTAGGTGTTTTCAGCAGGTTGTGAGGCTTTGGGGCCGACAGTTTGGGTCCAAAGCCCTCACTGGTTCACTGTCTATAAACACGACAGTGAGGAGCGTCGCGTTATGAACGCGAGGGTCCTGGGTGTCGCATTCATGGAACCGCCATTTTGAGTTGTCGTCCGCATGTGCGCCGCGTGTCGCACGCGGGGCGGGCTTGCTGATGTCAAGAGTAGGAAGGCGACAGTCTCCTACATCGCGTTCAAGTTGCGACGATGGGGTGCGTCGTGTTCCCAACCGAGCTGTGATTTTAAATAGGTTTGGTTGAATAGAGCTTTTGCAACCTCTGCTCTACCAGGGGAGGTGCTGTGCGGTGGTTTCTGAGCGATTTTGCATTCTAAAGGTGTTTTCGGCGTGTTGTCACCGTGAGGACATTGCGTGGAGCGAGAGAAACGCCGTGTGGGTCTCATTCTTCACGTTTTTCATGGAGGTAGGGAGATTCCACCTCGTTTTACTGCTAGATTATGATTGTGGCGTGTTTAATGTGTGTATTTGCTTTACAAACTATAGATGTCATGCTAGGGCACTCATTAAAGCATGAAAAATGGATGAAAACACTGGCTCACAGGGTTTGTGGGGGAGATCCGGCGAGGGGTACCCAGTTTAGGGTTTTGTCTGTGAAGGCCACGGACCAGGTTGTCGCGTTCAGAATGCGACAGCCCGATCCGTCGCGTTCTGCTTCTGAACGCAGTCTATCGGGGCGTCGTATTCAAAAGGTGACAAGGGACCCCATCGGGATAGCAAGGCCGAGGGGCTTTATATGTGTGCATGTGGCATGACTATCCGATTATCATGGTTTGTTGTGAATGGCTAAGGTAAGTGGTGCATTGGCACCTGTGGCGCTCGGGGAGCATGTCGTTTGTGTGGTTAGTGTGGTGTTGTTCACGCGGTTGATGTGGGGTTTCACATGGTTTGTGCGGTGTGCATGTGGTTTGTGTGTGCGTGGCGAGTAGTACGATGCCTACCGTGGTTACCTCTTCAGTTGGGAGCCCCAGGTTTTGTGTGAGCCAGGCACGTGAGTGCTCGGGGCTTGTCCCGGTACTGGGTACGTCGGGGTCTGTGTCGTCTTCCTGGACACCTCCTCTTATGTAGAGTAGTACATCCGGCTGAGGGAAAGACGACAGTGGGATAGCGACTTGTCAGAGTTTGTGTTTTGTCGCTTGTAGCGTGCTCGTGGTTGGGGGTTACGGACACCAGTAGACGTACTGAGCCCAGCTAGTCTTGTTTTCCAGTGCCTCACTTTAGGGAACTTGGGCCAGAGTCCCTAAAGGTGCCAGGCATGGGCCTGCGGCAGTGTGGTATGCAGGAGTGGTGTTGGTTGGTCTCCACAGTTTCTTGACTTGTGCTTAGTGGAGCGGCAGCTAGACCTTTCGCCGTGGCTGCGAGACTGAGAGCTAGATCTGTGTGGTTTGTCCGAGTCAGTTACTGGTGTCGTGAACCAGTCTTCTTGACTTGAGTTTGACATTTCCTGCTTTAGGACGTACACCTAGTTGAGGTTTGTCGTTTATTTTAATGTTGATTTCTATTAAGCATCAGGCGGTAAGTGATATTTACAATTTTAATATATCCTGCTATCTAGTTCTATAAATTGTTAGCGTAGCTTCCTGCTTTGTTTCTTGTATTGGTTTGCTCAGTTTCTAGGGGGATTTCCCTACTGAGCTAGTGACTCGTGAGGCTCACCCCTACCCCCTTTTAGGTGAAGGAGAGCAGGAGACTTCGCTTCCTTCTTCTAGTTCTGAGCCGCATCGTTGTGGAGGGTCTGCACCACCAGCAGTGAAATTTTCTTTCCGTTGTACACCTCGAGGTATGCCCTAGGTTGCTGTTGTATTAGTTTGGTTACAGTGAGGAATTGGCTATGTATATTTCATGTAAATATTTGTGAGATTGTCAATCTTATATATATTTGAGCAGTTTCCTTTATATTTCTACGGACTTATGAATGGTATCCCTTGCGAGGCTTTGGCCCGCTCGCGGAAGGCGGAGTCGTGTCAGGCTCATTATTAGGTTAACGGGTTGAATGACGAGGACCGTTACACAGGGATACAACAATCTCCCCCTTTTTGATGATGGCAACATTTAATCATAGAAGTTTATACTTTTGAATATGTTCATAAACAGGAAACATTAGTCCACTCAACCATTCACAGAAGTAAACAAGCCATCCACACAAGTAAAACATAACAATCACACAGATCCATTGCAATTGAACATACTTTGATGATCATTCCATATAACAAGGATTTTACAAGATCACCAATCTCATCAAAAGAACAAAAGACAAGTAACATAGTTATATCCACTATAAACACATAAAAAAAACACCCATAAACATCCAATAAACATCTATGACCATCTCTCCCCTTTGACATAATCAAAAAGAAGAAATCATGAAGAAGTTGGAGGTGGCTGTGGAGGGAACAACTTGTTCTCAACTTGGGATAGTCGGAAGTGGATATCACTGTAGTGGTTCCAAAGAAGGTAATCTATTGTATTGAACTTGAGACTCAAAATTCTTTCAAGTTTGCAAACTGATTATCTATCACCACTGGCACATTATCCACTCCATGAGGCATGGTTGGTGCAATTGCTGATGAAGTAGCTTGATTACTGTCTGTAGACTCATTGATGTCATGCAACTTCCAAACTGATAAATTCATCTCTCACTAGTTGAAGTTTTTGAGAGATATCTTCATGATAGCCTCTCAAAATGTTCATTCTTTGAGAGATCTGTTGAATTGTCTGAACTAAACCAGGAATGTCATAATCTTATCACCTCCTCGTTGCAATAATTTTTCAATGGTCTGGACTTTGTCATATATCTTTGCTTGGTATAAGGAGCTTTATTAAACACATACCCAATTGTCTTCACCAACTGATCAGATCTGATGATGTAAATCTGTAATTTGTTCTTGCTTGTCAACATTTCATTAAGCCTCTCCTCAATACTCTCCATCGACTATCAAACTGCAAAGCTTGTTGATCAATTTGGTGTGCAGTAGAGCAAGAGAGTGTTTACAGTAGAGAATGATCTTGAAAAAGTTGAGAACCCCAGATCGGATTTGAGCTTCTGCTGAAGATGAGGAAGGAATATCATGCACAGATGGAAAATGTTCAGAAGGAGGAAGATGAGGAGGTGAGATGTGAGGAGGATCTAATCCTAGATCATCAGCTGTATGGATATGAATAGGAGAGGGAATAGGTAGATTCTCTTCCAACTGAATATTCTCATGGACAACATCTTCCTGAATTCTCTGCTCTTTGTCATCTTGCTGAGGCTGGTCCATACCCAAATTCTCATCAACATTTTCCTGGGGTGCCAAATTAAGCTTCATAAATTTCTCAATGTGAGCCAAGTCGTATGTGTGAAACTTGGCTATTTTCTGAACTTTGGTAGCACCCAAGGGATATTTCAACTGCTGAAATATTGAGGACAAGTGAGCTGCATATGGCAGACTCTTTCTCAACTTCGGCCTGGTTACCGCATGAAGCAATTGACAGATGATGGATCTTTTGCTCTTTGGGACACTTCATGAAATTTCAATGTTGTGTGATAACACAAGCGCAATCAACCTGACCAAGAATCCAATTCAACATTCAAGAACCAAGCACATTGAGGTCGGACATCATTTCATCAGGGACCATGTAAGTAATGGAGATATTTTACTTAAATTTGTATCTACAGATAATCAATTTGCTGATATATTTACTAAACCTCTCCCTGAAGATAGATTTACTTCAATAAGAAGAGAAATAGGTATGTGCAACCCTGATTAAAAATTTTGCTCTTTACTGCACTGAATGTTACATTCATTATAAAATTTTCTAAGTCTTGGAACTTCAACTTCTCGAAAGTTGGAGTTTTGTTCTGCGACTCTTATGAAGTCGGAGTTTCAGTACTGCGACTCTCATGAAGTCGGAGTCCGTTACTGTAACTCTCATGAAGTCGGAGTCTGTTACTGCGACTCTCATGAAGTCGGAGTTGTCCACTGTGACTCTTATGAAGTCAGAGTCTATGTTTATTTTTTTTTAAAAAAAATATTTAAGATTTATTTAAAGGTAATTAATTGTAACCGCTCACTCATTTAATCACAGCCGTTCATCTCCTCATCTACGGCCGTTACATATTCCCCTTTATTATTAAACCTTTTCTTCTCCCTTTCCAAATCACCCTTTTAAAACGTCTCTGACTCTCTTGTCGTCTTCCTCCTAGTTCCCACGCGTGTTCTTCACCCTGACGAAACCGTCTTCGAAGCCTCTAGAGAATCTCTCCATTTCTCTGAAGAAAGGTAGGTTCTTTAGCCTCTTTGAACCTTTTCGACATGTCCTCTATCATCCTTCTTAGTCTCTTTCTTCACTTTTGTCTAGATGGCCTCATCTAGGCTCCGGAGGGAACCTTCTTCACCCCTGAGCAGTTCCAAAGGTTGTCTTCAGCCAAGGCCTCCATTTGCCCAGGAAAAGTAGTCGACTTCAGTCAGTTAATGAGTAGGCTAGGTTGGGTAGAAGAAACCCTAGCAGCTATGGGCTGGTCGAAGCTTCGCCAGATTTGTGAACCGCCATTTGAGGGTGCACTGAAAGCTTTCTACCTTTCCCTCCAAGTCACAGCAGATGGTTCAATTACAGGCTCTGTGAAAGGCACTATTGTTATAGTTTCTAAGGATCTGTTGGTGGAGATTTTGGATTGCCCCAACTCCGGACACACAATCAGTGAGTCAGTATCCATGGAGAAGCAACAGTTAGGGGTGATTGGCAGCCTGTGGTCTATCTCTAAGAAAGGGAACTTGGTCAACGAGCTATCTACAGATAAGAGGATTCTGCACTCTATCATCACCACCATCATTACCCCTAGGGCAAACACCCACTCTTCCATCATTACTAGAGATGGGAGTTTACTTTTTTGCGCAGTTTAGAGGCACAGGGTCAACTTGCCTTCCATCATTTTGGAAAGGATGACAAGTTCTAAGAATTTGCAGGAGTCCCTTCCTTATGGACCCCTGCTGACCCTCATTTTTAGAAGATTTGAAGTTGAACTGAATGATGAAATATCTGTGGCCGTGAAGGAGAAGATTGGGCTCTCCACCTTGAGGAGAAGCCACTATACACTGGAGGACAAGGCACATAACTTTTGGACAAAGGACTCTGTCCCTCAGTGCTCTCATGAAATATTTCCTGTTGAGGCACAAAGTTCCTCTTCTCTTCCTCCAGTTCAAGCTCCTAAAATCAGTAGAGAAGAAGTCAGAGAAGAAGCACCTACGGTAGACCAAGAAGAAGTTCAGGCTCCAATCCTCTCCCAAGAACAAGATGCTCCTGAAGATACAATCAATTAAGTTCTAAGGGACTTAAGGTGCAAGGGAGTGGCTCAGGAAGAAGAAATCCCCAGTTTCACACCATTGGAGCCTTCCCATGAGGAATACCACCTAGTCTCTCCACCCCATGTTGAGACCCGGCCAAGGTCTCAGGGGGAGACTAGCAGACATATGGATAATGTGGTGGAGTTAATCATGAAGCAACAGGAGATGATGTCTGTACTGCAGATGCAAATACAACATATAGACATCAAGTTTGATTTTATGTCTGAAGAGGTCCAGCAGATGAAGGACCTGTTATTACAGTTGGTGTGCCAACAAGGCACTAGTGGATCTCATGTTCCCCCATCCACTCAATAGCAACAACAGCAACAGCCTGAGGAAGTGGTTCTACAGCTAGCAAACCTAGCAGATCAGTCTAGTATGGATCCAGCAGAAGGGCCAGATAAGACTCAGTAGTAACCAGTAGAGCAACAACATCAGTCTCAACAGGAGTCAATTTCTGAGCAGCCTTTGAAGCCTCAAGATCAGCCTATGGAGGTAGAAGCCGATCCCAAAGTCAAAACTTTTAAGAGAAGGGTTGGAAGGAAACTCCTAAAATCTGGTCTCCTAGTTTTCCCCTCTCAACCCTTAACTATCTCTTCTCCTCCTGCTACTGATCCTACACCTCCTCCTACTTTTGAACAACCACCTGCACCTCCCTCTCAACCTATTCCCTCAGTCTTATCTCATCCTCCTCCCTCAGCTTCTCACTTCCACAAGTACTTCACTTTCTTTGTATCCTATGAAGTACACTTTCCAGCCTCACAAGATAAACACATCCACTCTTCACACCTTAGCTCCTCACTTTTTCTCCTCTCATCCTACTACATCAATTCCTTCTACAGGCAGATCTACTCTTTCACTTGCTGAAATTGTACCCAGTGTGGTACTATCATCAAGAGTAGGGCGCTAGTTGAAAGATAATTCTAGTGCTCTTCTTCCCCAATTTTGGTATGCCTTCATCTATCATTTTGAGCATCATATGAATCTTTTCAAGGAATTCCTTTCCATTAAAGCCTTCCTGGAAGTCCATGGGATGCCAGGCTACAAATTTGAAGATCGGCTCCCTACCTTGCTTAAAACTTCAGAAGTTCAACTGGACGATGTGTATCTCATCACACAGAAAAGCCATTATCTATCTCCTTCAAAATTCTTGAACCAATACCTTGGTGAAGCCACCAAATTTCAAGTTACTCAAGCTAGGAACCAGTTTATGGATGTTCCCCTTCACCTCAATCTTAGATTTTTTGATCTCTTTGGCAACCTCCTAAAAGAGCTCCAAATCAAATACAACAGAATGAAATAGTTTAATGAAGACAGATTCCGGATGGGTTTGCCAGATGTGAATAAGGGGCAGTGGGATATGATTCTCAATGGGAAAAGAGAAATTTCTCCATCAATGACCATTGGATTGCCCTCTAGACTGCATCCCAGCCTGGTAGGTGCCATTTCCTCCAGGAAACATTTTGCTCAAGTTGTCTTCAATAGACACATTCGGATAGCAGCCAGATTCAAGATTAAGTACAACATCAAACTTTCATTCCATCGGTTTGTTCTCATGCAAGCCCCCAAGAACTCTTAGCACATGCTAGATTTCCAGCACAACTTTGCAGAATCTGAGAGGTTGACTGAAGATCAATGGGCAGCAGCTTATCCAGAAGAGCATATAGAATGCCAGAAAATGAAGCTATCTCCCTCTGTCTATCTCTGTAAAGGTTATGAGACACTTTGGAAGTCTGTCTCACACAAATGGAAACAAAGGTATCTTGTCTACTATCAGGCAAAGGAAGCTACTCACTCCCAAGGACTACACTGGAATATAACTGTTCATGAATTTCTGCACCTGGCAACATCTAAGAAGTTTGTTCCCCTTAAGGGTACCCTGCGCAGTGACAACTTCTGTAGAAGAATCAGCTGGTTTTATCGCAGGCACATTAAGTCTTATAGGAAAATCCCTTTTATAGGATCCTCCTATAACATAGATATTTCCAAGTTTGAAAATTTCTTCCCTAGAAATGAGAGGAAGCTATGGGCTCTTCTTCAGCCCTTCTTTGCTCAAATCCCTCCTTCCCTCTATCTTCCCAACTCTTTGTCTTCTTCATGAATGTAAAATGTTTTTCTTTCATATCAATATACATAAGTTTCTAGCCATCTGTGTGTATGTTCTCTCTCTCTTTGTATCTCATCCTTTCTGTTAATGCCACAAAGGGGGAGAAAGAAAGTAAGAAACAAATACAAATATATATAGCCAAACCAAATTTGTTTTCACTAACTATTTAAAAGTTTTTGTCATTAACAAAAAGGGGGAGAATTGTTGAGCAACTATTTCTAAAATATTATTAAACATTTTAAGCACTGTGTTTTTGCTATGACAAAATCTTTTAAGACTGTATATTACTTGTCAAAAGTCATACCACAAAAAAATCTAAGTATCAACACTAGATACAAAATTTTCTCTAAGTCCACAACATATACTATGTAGCATACTAACTCCGACTTCAGGAAAGTCGAAGTGTTGCAACATTTGAACGAACTATACTCCGACTTTGGAAAAGTTGAAGTCTAGCAGTACTCCGACTTCTGAGAAGTCAAAATCTGATAGGTCTCCGACTCTTGTAAAGTTGTAGTCTAGTTGGACTCCGACTTCTTAAAAGTCAAAGTCTGTCTGGACTCTGACTCTTGGAAAGTTGAAGTATGACTTATATTGCTCTCACTCTGACTTCTAAAAATTTGAATTATGTTTATGATGTACCTTACTCTGACTCCTCAGAAGTCGAAGTCTATGTACCTTACTCTGACTCCTCAGAAGTCGAATTCTCTGTCTCACTGCGACTTCTGTATAGTCCAAGTTCTGTATGTATCTAGTCTTTGACTTCGACTCCTTTAAGTCGAAGTATCATATGCCAACTTCTGTGTACTTGTACATAAATAAGATTTGTATGAACTTGTCATTCCACAGAATCCATGAAATATTAATCTTGTTTATTTCTATGTTTAGTACATTCCAAAGGGATCCTTTACTGAATGAATAACTATTATGGGTCTTACAGAATAATGTTTTTTCTTGCTATCAAATTTAAATATTTTGTTAAGCAAAAGTATATTCTGAACTTTCATATAAAAGAAATCATTGTTAAAGATTTGAAAGAATTATACAAATTGGTCTCTTGCTTTGTAGCAACCTGAATTTTTGAGAAAATAAAAATTTAAATAATAAATTAAAAAACTTAGAAAAAATGGATATTAAATGAAAAGAGCATTTAACAAAACCCATTAAATGAAAACAAGTAATGGGCTTTATTAAATGGACCCATTAGAAATTAGTGGGCCAAAATAAGAATTTATAAAAGGGGAATAATAGGAAAATACCCTAAATTCGTAACTAAAATATTACTTAAATAGAAAAGATTTATTTAATACATTAAATAACTAGTTTGAGTCATAATAGGATTCATAAACCTACCCTATATGATTTAGCACGAATTTAGATCTCATCCAAGTCTAAATAGGGATTGGAAAGCAAGGAAGGAAGGTTAGAGTTAGGAAATCTCGGAATTTAGAGGAATTAGAGTAGAAATAGGAATAGGAATTCATGCATGCATAAATACACCTCATAAACCCTCTTGGCCGACCCTAGCTCATTGCCAAAGGTTGCTGGATGTGGGGAAGAGGTCAAGGAGGAGAGGATCTCGTGGGAAGAAGGTGTTCTTGAAGCTTCTTCCTCGTTTTTGGGAGTTTCAACCCTAGAAGACAAATAAATCCAAAGGTAGACATTCTCACAAGCTAAAATTCTGAAATTTTTTCTGTAGGTTCTTCCTACCCTAAGTTTCATATTTTCCATCCATCCTATCTTTTGTTCTTAATTTTTGAAGTTCTGCAAACATGATAACCCCGAGACATCATGTTAAATCCATATCTCCTTGTATACTTGATCCCATGCTATGAAATTTTTATTGTAAATACTTGATCTTGTTAGGGATCTTTTGACCCTGAAAGCCTAATTTCTGTTGAGCATGTTACTCGAATTAAATCCATCTTGCTCCCTATGTCATGTTCTATGTTACTCGTTCTTGTTCGTTCTCAAACCATATTCAAACCATGCTCTCTCTTGAATCCCTATTTACTGGAAGTACTCTCGCATGTCTAGTTTCATTTGCCACTGATTTCATGATTTTTCATCGCATATATAATTAGTTATGATTTTCTGAACAACTCTATATCAAAAATTGATATCCTTGGTCCACAATCCAATGTCTGGTCTGACTCCTGTCAGAGTCAGGCGCAGACGACCAGAAGGCGACGCCTCGAAATGTCGCTTTCTGGGCTCCGATTGCGACAGCCTACTGTCGCGACCAAGAAGGCGACAGGTGAGCAGTCGCATTCTCAGAACCCGATCTGCAAGCCATGTCGCGACCCTTTTTAGGCCCTGTCGCGTTCTGCCCTGACCCTGTCGCGACCCGTACAGGGGTACGTCGCCTTCACAGGAATTTTGGTGAAAAACCCATAAAAATATTTCTGTCACTTTCTAAATAATCCTTACGCCTTTTTACAGTTATACCCCCAGTAAAAACCTTGCTTAAAAATGGAGCAATATCGAATAATTTTAAATACATCTTCACGACTTATTTCTATCTATGATTTCTCTTGCACTTGCACACACATGAACCATCCATTTATGGCTGAAATCTTGCAGAAAATATCTCATAATGTATCTGGTAATTTATTGAAATAAAGTACATTAATTGCCCTATTTTAAAAGGACTTGTATTTGTTTCTCGCGTTGTTTATATACCGATATCGACGCTCCACTGTCCTAGAATTCCTCTAGAACGTCGAGCACCTGTTTTATATACACACTTTTCTTGGCTTGTGGTGAACTCTCCGTCGGATATTCCTTCTGGCCGGACTAGTGAACCCTTGCACAAGGCCTCCGTAAGTCTCCTCTGATCATGGATTCCCACATGGTCGACGAGCCGGTTGTACCCTAACACCCATTACATCTTTAGGGATCGATATGATCCAAACGGCTATTAGAAGTTCGCTCTTACCTTGAATCACGTCGGACCTCTGGACTTGTGCATAACATGGCCAGCGGGAAGATCGTGAGTTCCACCTGACTGCCAACACCACGTGCGAGTGTTGTGCAACTGTTACTATCGCCTGTTTACTCGACGTGTTACATACAATGTCCATTAGTTCTCATCTATACTCTATTCGCTCGTCTATTCACGTTCACTCTACTATCTCGTCTATTCATCTAGTGCTCTCATCTACTTCTTGGTACTCTATATTGGCCATTGACTGATTGTCTAAAGATAAACAATATAACCAATGCCTGGCAATATATAAAGGGCCCGATCTGGTCCTGGGATGTGCGCCCGAAAGTGCTAGTGCCCATGGGAGTTAAATGATCAGAGTGTTTGGCATTACACTCAAGTGCTATCTATCTCGACTATTTATATGACAATCAAAACACAAAACGTGCTATACTCTCTCGATGTCTAGAATGACAAATAAGTGCTATACTCGTCGTGCTATTATACTTGTGCTAGTTGTGCTATGGCCATCCTGCTATTCGTGTTATACTCGATACGTGTGCTATTTTTGGAAACTATACTCGATCTTGTGCTATTGTTCTATCTCTTGCTCTATTTTGACTCTCTTGTACCTGCTATCTTTAGATACTCTGCCATTAAATGCGTTAATTATTTAAAGCCTGCTTGAGCCTGAGATTTAAGTCTTACTGGGCGTTATCGCTCACCCTACGTTATTTGATGTTGTGTTCTCAGGTGAGACCAAGGATGACACATACACTCACGAGGAAGGGAATGACCAAGAGTGAAGCCAGGAGTACCCTCGAGTCATTATGTTATCTTAGAGTTGCAGTTAGTTATTTCCTTTTATTGCAATGTAATTGGGCCCTATAGAATGGCTCTGATATTAGTGGTTGTAACTAGACATTTGAAAGGTTATTAATGAGAAAGATTGGCTTTAGTATTATTCAATATGCAATGGTTCGATGTCTAGTACTCGCTCTATACCCTTTTCTTGCAACTGCCTTCGCACTCCGATATTCCGCGTCGGGGCGTGACATGCTTTCTGTCAGAACTTTAGTTCTTTTCTATTTGACAGATGATATGTGTTGGTAGGTATAAGCAGTATGAGCTATCTGTTAGAACCCACCTACCATATCTGCTTTTGTCAGAACATTCCTTATTTTCAAGATACAACTGTCTGTCTGTTTTTAATGCACTGAACATCTGTCCATCCGAGGTTCTTTATACTTTATATATATTTCTATCTCACCTACCTTCGAAAGGACAAAGGTACTCATGCTCCCTTACCTTGTAGATAGTTAGCTACCTGTTGAAGCTTGCAATCTTTTTTATAAGCTATTTGATAAAGCCATGAAGCGGCATACATAGCCTGAAGACATTGGGACTCCAAAAGCTGAAGGACTGATGGATATAACAGAAGTCTCAAGATGTTAAATATCCAAGGATCAACGGCTATTCTTCAAATGGCTAGTTTTCCAACGGATAGTTTTAAACGGCAAGATTCAAGCAATTGAAGCTTATATATAGAAGCTGAAGTCTGGGCCAGAGAATAACACACAAGGAGAAAAACCACAGCACTGAACTCCAATTCTGAGATTGCAAGAATCACCACAAGCCTTCTACTGAAAAGAGAAAGAGAGCTGCTTCAACCCTCGACTTCCAAGCTCTCCTTTTTAGAAGTCTTTTTCTTTTGGATGGGATTCTGTAATTGTAGTTCCTTTCAGTCCACGCTCTTAGATTCAGAAGGAGTTAGAGGTGCAATTCTTACTTGTATCTCTTTCTGGTTCTTTGTGTTTGCTCATTCTTTTGAGTAGACACACAAGTGTTTTCTTATTTCTGTGTTAGATAACCCCCAGGGGGTTTGTTCCCTGCAGTGTCCCTCTCGTGAAGGGAAGATCTACTGGTGTAGGTAGTCTTTGTACCCCTTGGTAAAGGGAAGACTTGCTTGGGAGCTAGTGGGTTTGTAATATCTCTCAAGTTGAGTGAAGGCCAAGTTCTTTTGGTAGTTAGTGAAATCGTAAGAGGTTACTTGGGGACTGGATTAAGGACTTCTATGTGGGAAGGGTCAAACCAGGATAAAATATCTTGTGCAATTGTGTGATTATTTCTGCCAAGTTTTTCACTTGTTTTACACACACCACACTAAATACTAACAACTTTATTTAGTGTCATCTATTTTCAGATAATTTTTAAAAGCAGAAGTAGTCCTATTCACCCCCCTCTAGGACATCTATAGTGCCATCTCGATTCAACAGTACTTTGCCATCTACCCTAGTTGGCGGCAATCAGTGTTGCTACCAACCTAACAGGTGAGTCCCAATAGTATGTTCCCCTGTTCCTTGTGTAAGGCCTGGACACGAGGTGTTCGCCTCCTGGCATGGTGTACCAGACGTCGAGAGCATCTCTGTCTGAGTGTGTTGTGTGTGTTGCCATGTTTTGTTTGTATTATGCTTCCCAAGCATCGAGCCGGGCTCTGCCTGGATGACCAACGTAGAGTGAACTCCGTCGGTGAGCCTAGATGTCGAGTGCGAATCCATCTAGTGCATTCCCCTAATAGTGGTTTCGAGCCGATTTTCGTGGGGACCCTTCTCACCGGCCAGAGTCCTAGCTTCGGGGAAAATTGACCGAGGACCGTGACGAGAGAGACTAGTCTAGTGTGTGCACACATGGTTAGGGTTGCAGGACTCTATGGTGCCAAGACTCTAAGACACATCCCCTAGCCAATCCCACTTGTTTGCTAGCTTGTAGGTGTTGTGTTGTGTTGTGGTGTTGTGATCCTGTGAGGTTCCTATGTTGCCGATGCACTCTTGAGTAGAGGCAAGTGTCATGGTACCGATTTTCTGTAAGGTATTTATGGTACCATTAGCTAATTAGTGCAGTGTTAGTTTTTAGTTATATTTTCCTTTCCTGCACTATTAGTTTGGTTTTCAATAGGGTTGTTGTCCCTACTGGATCTCGAGTTGAAACTCACTCTTCCCTTTCAAGTGAGGCTTCATCTAGTCAGGGTGGTGCAGAGCAAAGTTGCCCTAGTGGGTCTGTGTAGCTGCCAGCTATAGAGCCTTTTGGATACATGGTTGTATACCATTTACTTTTATGTGCTTTTCTTTACAGTTATTTAGTATTGTGCATCTCCTCAGACTACTTTCTTTACCCTTCCGAGCTTTGGCTTGTGGGTGGCAATTCAAGATCCAGGTATACTGGTTACAATCTAGTGTATCAGATCTTGGGTCGTTACACTTACACAGTAAAAAGGTAAGTACTTACACACTTATATAGTTACACATGTAGCTCTATAAGTATTTTGTAACTTGTTACAGAGTTATAAAAAGAAGTGCTTAAAGACCCGCACAATAAAAAAGTAAGTACTTACAGAGTTACACATGAAACTTTGTAAGTACTTTATAACTAGTTATAATGTTACAGAAAAAAGTAATTAGAAACTTACATAGTAAAAAGGTAAGTACTTATATACTTATAGAGTTACCCATGTAACTATGTAAGTACTTCGTAACTTGTGATAGAGTTCCAAAAAGAAGTGTTTAGAGACTTACATAGTAAAAAAAGTAAGTATTACATACTTGCAGAGTTACACATGTAACTTTGCAAGTACTTGAACTACTTACAGAGTTTCTGTGTAACTCTGCAAGTATTTGAACTACTTATAGAGTTACAGAAAGAAGTACTTATGCACTCATGAGGTAAAATAGTAAGTACTTACATACTTATAGAGTTATACATGTAAGTATGTAAGTACTTTCTAACTAGTTACAAAGTTACATAAAGGCGTACTTATAGACTTATATAGTAAAAAAGTAAGTGCTTACATACTCATAAAGTTACACATCTAACTTTTCGAGGAAAAAAGGCATTTGCCCAATGTTCAATGTCATTTTTGAGGATGCAATCCTTTGCTACAGGAAAATCTAGAACTCAGAGTAATGCGTAAGTCAATAAATGTACATCCTTCAAAGTAAACTGGTAATAAGTAAGTATGTAATTAAAATGTTCTTTAGTCCACTGTAACTCTATAAATAGAATATTGGTGGTTAGTAGAAACATCAGTAACTCCTGTACGTGTACGTAGGTATGCGTTGAAGATAGAAAAATGTGAAGTTGAAGAAAACGCAACAAATGCCAAACAGTGGTGGTGACAAAAGGCTTCGGCGATTGCTAGACTTGGATCTACATAGGAGAAAGGTTGGAAAGGTCTATTAGAACTCGTCAGGTGGGCGAGTCAGATTCAGGTGGTTTTCGGCTACCGCAGTAGTCAGTGGGTGCGAGTAAGGGTAAAGCATCAGCAGGACCTTCTTCATCAGGTTTTGGTAAATGGGGTCAGAAATTGAAGTAAGCATTTAAAGGTAAAGGAAGAGGATGGGGAGGTCGACAGCAATTTCAGCAAGGTCGTGGTAGGCCAGAGGTGGAGGAGTCGCAGCAGAGTACTGCCAGACAGCCTGTTATTCCACCAGGGTATAGGTGTTATAATTGTAATCAGCCGGGGCATTTGATCCGCAATTGCCCCTATCCGAGAGAGTATGGATATGGAAGAGGTGTGCAGCAGCAGCAGCAGCCGCAGCAGTTTCAGCAGCCACGGGCAGGTCGTGGCAGAGGAGCACTGCAGCAGCGGGGAAGGGGTCGGGTTATGGCTATCACCTGAGCCTAGGCAGAGGCATCAAATATGATAGAAGGTACTTTACCTCTTTATGACTATTCAGTAAGAGTTTTATTTGATTCGGGTGCCTCTCATTCTTTTATTTCCGAAGAGTTTCTGGATTGCATGGCTCATCCTTTAGAGGAAAAGTCTTGTGAGTTAGTAGTAGAGGTTCCCTCGGGTGAATTCCTGCTCACTTCAAGCTATGTAGATGAAGCTCCTATTGTGATTGAAGGGAACCAGATGCCGGGTCGGTTGTATGCCCTGCAATTGATAGACTATGATATTATTTTGGGTATGGATTGGCTTGAGACTTATGGAGCAATGCTAGATTGTAGAAAGAAGAGATCAGGTTTTGTCATCCTAATGGTGTAGTATTTGAATATCAAGGTATGCCTTTTTATACCTCTAAGTTCCTAATTTCTGCAATTAGAGCTAGAAAGTTGGTAAATGCTGGATGTGTGGCTTATTTAGCCTCGGTAAGTTTGGTAGAAGCTAGTCAGTTAGTGGAAGCAGTTCCCGTGGTTAGGGAATTTACTGATGTTTTTCCTGAAGATTTGCCTGGTTTAGCTCCACATAGAGAGGTGGACTTCACCATTGAGTTACTGCCAGGTACCATGCCGATTCTAAAGCTCCATATCGGATGGCACCAGCAGAACTTAAAAAATTGAAAAAGCAATTAGAAGAGCTGTTGTAAAAAGGGTTCATTAGACCGAGTCATTCCCCGTGGGGAGCACCGGGTTGTTTTTGAAAAAGAAAGATGGAAGTTTTCGTATGTGTATTGATTATAGAAAGCTAAATGATGTGACCATTAAGAATAAATACTCATTGCCGAGGATAGATCATATGTTTGATCAGTTGCAATCGGCAAAAGTATTTTCTAAAATTGATTTGAGGTCTGGGTATTACCAGTTGAGAATCAAGGAAGAGGATATAGATAAAACAGCTTTCAGAACCAGATATGGTCACTATGAATTTGTGGTTATGCCATTTGGGTTGACCAATGCTCCTGCAGGTTTTATGGATCTGATGAATAGAATTTTTCATCCATATTTGGACCAATTCATTATGGTCTTTATAGATGATATTTTGATTTATTCAGCATCTGAAGAGGAGCATGCAGCTCATTTGAGGTTTACCCTGCAGTTGTTAAGGGATAACCAGTTGTTTGCTAAATTCAGTAAGTGTGATTTTAGTTGAAAGAAATTCAATTTCTGGGTCATGTTATCTCAGCTAAAGGAGTAGCAGTGGACCCAAGTAAAGTGGAAGCAGTGATGAAATGGGAAGTGCCTAAGACAATTACTGAGATTAGAAGTTTTCTGGGATTGGCGGGTTATTATAGGCGCTTCATACAAGATTTTTCTAAAATTGCGGCACCTATGACCAAGTTGACCAGAAAGGTGTGCCATTTGTGTGGTCCAGTGAATGTCAGAAAAGTTTTATGGAATTGAAGAAAGACTTACAACAGCACCCATATTGCATTACCGGCAGGAAGTGGTGGTTTTGTGGTATATACTGATGCTTCAAGAAGAGGACTTGGCGCAGTACTTATGCAGCATGGCAAAGTAATAGCTTATGCGTCCAGGCAATTGAAGCTGGCAGAAGAGAATTATCCCACTCATGATTTGGAATTGGCATCACTTGTGTTTGCTTTGAAAATGTGGAGGCATTATCTGTATGGCGAGAGATTTGAGATCTTTACAAATCATAAAAGCTTGAAGTATATCTTCTCACAGAAAGATTTAAATCTCCGTCAGCACAGATGGATTGAATATTTGAAAGATTATGATTTCAGTTTGGCTTACCATCCGAGTAAGGCCAATGTTGTAGCAGATGCCTTGAGCAGAAAGGCATATATAAACTGATGATGATCAAAGAGTGGAAGCTGTATGAAGAGATAGTGGAGAACTCCTTGTATGTGCCCAATAGTCAGCGACGGGCAGTACTAGCTGCTAGTGCTGTAGAGCCGTCCTTGTATTGGCAGATTGTTGAGGCTCAGAAAGCAGATGTAAGTTTAGCTGAGATTGTAAAATGGAAGGAGTTACCATTGATGATAATTGTGGGTTAGGCTCAAAGGCAGGTTATTTGTACCAGCTAAAAGAGAGGTAAAGCAGCGAGTGTTGGAAGAGGCCCATAAATCTAGGTACACTATCCATCCGGTAGTACTAAAATGTACCATGATTAAGGAACATTTCTGGTGGCCTCATATGAAAAAGGAAATAGCAGAATTTGTTGCAAATTGTGCTATCTGTCAACAGATTAAAGCAGAACATCAGAAGCCTGGAGGTCTATTGCAACCGTTACCCATTCCACAGTGGAAAGGGATGATATTGCCATGGACTTTGTGGCAGGCTTACCAAGATCAGCTTCGGGACATAATGGAATTTGGGTATTTGTTGACAGATTGACCAAGGTGTGTAGATTAGTGGCAGTAAGTATGTCTTGGACAGTGGACAGATTAGCAAAGTTTATGTTGAAAGATTGTTCCACTGCATGGTATTCCGAAGACTATCGTGTCTGACAGAGATCCAAGATTTACTTCTGGTTTCTGGAGAAGTCTGCAGAAGTAATTGACACTGAGCTGAGATATAGCTCCGCTTATCATCCCCAGACAGATGGTCAAACAGAGAGGACTATCAACGATTGAAGACATGTTGCGAGCTTGTTGTTTTTGGGGAGGTAACTGGAGCATCATTTGGGAATGGTTGAGTTTGCTTATAATAATAGTTATCATACCAGTCTTGGGATGGCACCGTATGAAGCTTTATATGGAAGGCCATGTAGAACCCCATTGAACTGGCATGAAGTGGGAGAGGCAGTTAGTGGGTCCTGAATTGATTCAGCAAACCACAAAGTAGTAAAGCTTATTAAGGAAAAATTGCAGGCAGCTCAAAGTAGGCAAAAGAGTTATGCAGATAACCGAAGGAGACCATTCAGTTTGAAGTGGGAGATTTTGTTTTCTTGAGAGTTTCCCCGAGTAAAGGTATTATGAGGTTTGGCAAGACTGGAAATTGAGCCCAAGGTATGTGGGACCTTTCCAGGTAATTGAAAGAATTGGGGAAACAGCTTATAGGCTGGATTTGCCAGCAGATTTTGCGGATGTCCATGATATTTCATGTTTCTATGTTAAGAAAGTGTATTGAAGATCCAGCTCAGATAATCAGCTATCAAGGTGGTGACCTGAGGCCGGATATGACTATGCCAGAATATCCGGTACAGATCACTGATCGAAAGATAAAGAAGCTGAGAAATAAAGAAATCGAGCTAGTTAAAGTGCGATGGGAAAATAGGTTGGGTGGTGAGGATACCTGGGAATTAGCCGAGGAGATGGCTAAGGGTATCCCTATCTGTTTGAATAAGGTTTTGTATTTCTTTTTAGATGATAGTACTTGTAAAAAGTGTCATATTTAAGTTGTTTATGTTTGAGTTGTGTTATGAATTTCGAGGTCGAAATTTTCTTTTTAGATAATAGTAATGTAACGTCGCGTGTTTTTTCGGATCTTTATGGATCATGTGTGTAATGGTTGTGGTGGCCATTGTGAGGCCAGTGTGGTTTCGATGTGTGGTGTGCGCAGGTTTGGTGCAGGCTTGGTCCTGAAAAAAATAGGACCTGCTGCAGTTGATTAGGGGTTGACGGCCAGGTGTGGTCGTTGACTGGTTTGACGTCCTCGAAGGTGACGTCAACCTTAACTTAACGCAGGCTTTATGGACGTTTACTGTGACGGTTCACTAAACGGCATTAGGGTTGACGCCAACCTGTGCGACCTGCAGAATATAGGTCTACCCGAGGACAGCTATCTCACTCCATTCTCCCTCTCCCTTGCCCTGTTTTCATGCCCCTTGCTTCCCCACTACTTCCAACAGTTGCAGAAGGCTAGTTGGAGGATCGTGGAACGCGAGACGGTGACGAATCGGCCAAGGAAACGCCAGTGCGAGGCGTGATCTCCGTAGGAGCTCGCGGAGGGTTTGGTGCAGATCGGGAGGATTTAGGAGGTTTAAGCGCGTCCGGAGGTAGGGGACGATCCCTTTAGTTCATTCTAATCGCTTTAATGTGTTCTGAAAGCATGAAATGACGTGTTAATCACGTTTTTTGGGAAGGAGTGTTCCATGTGGGTTAATAGGTGGTTTGATTAATTTGAGTAGCAAACATGTTGTTTATGGTTTTGGTTATAGTGTGTGGATGTTAGAGGAAGTATTTCCTCATGTTTTTCTCAATGGTTTCGGGACCAAGAATGCCTATAGAATCGGTTTAGGGTTTCTGCAGGAACTGGAGGTGAGGAGCTTGGCGTCAATATCGATTGAGCCAGGTTCTTCAGCTGGGAACTAAACGGCCAAATCCCTTGCCGTTTATATTCCATCGACGGCAGTCGATGTTGCCGCCAGCATGTTTTTATTTAAATATTGCCATACGAATGTTTGTCAGTAATAAGCGGTGTGTTGGTATTTGTGGTACACTGGGTGCACGTGGTTGCTGTGACTAGCATACAGGGTATGCAGTTAGCTAGTACTTTACGTGTTTACGTGGTATTCACGTGTGGTGAACTACCAGTGCACGAGGTTTGTGCGAGACTTCACGTGGTTTGTGTGACGTGCACGTGGTTTTGTGTGCGTGGCGAGTAGTACGACGCCTACCGTGGTTACCTCTCCAGTTGGGTGCCCCAGGTTCTCTATGAGCCAGGCTGTTAGCTCGGGGCTTTGTCTCGATACTTGTGTTGTACCGTCGAGGTCTGTGTCGTCTGACCTGGACACCCTTACTCCTGTGTTTGAGTTGTACATCCGGCTGAGGGAAAGATGACAGTGGGACAGTGACTGTCGTACTTGTCTTTTAGTCACTTGTAGTGCGCTCGTAGTTGGGAGTACGGACACCAGTTGTCGACACTGGTCCCCAGCTAGTCCTTTTCCAGTGCCTCACTCTAGCGAGCCCAGTCCAGGTCTCTAGAGGTGCCAGGCATGGGCCTGCGACCGTGTGGTCCGCAGGTGGTTGTGTTTAGTTGGTCTCCACAGTTTCTTGACCTTTTCACGTGGAGTGGCAGCTGGACCTTTCGTCCGTGGCTGCGAGACTGAGAGGTAGACCTGTGTTAGCTTGTCCGAGTCAGTCTCTGGTGTCGCGAACCAGTTACGTGGCTCGTGTTGGCGGTCTCTACTTTAGCTCGTACACTTGTACTGGTTTGCCGTTTAATTATTATAGTTGTTTTTCATAGTCAGCAGATGGTGAGTACTTTTATAGCTTTTATATCATGCTTAGCTGTTCTATAAATTGTTGGTACTGTTTACTGCTTCCGTACCTGTGTTTTGGTTTTGCTCGGTGTTGGGGGAGTTCCCTACTGAGCCAGTGACTAGCGAGGCTCACCCCTACCCCCACAGGTGAAGGCGAGGAGGACATTTCTCGACCATCGTCCAGTTCAGAGCCGCGTCGTAGAGGTGCAGGGTCAGTACCTCCCCCAGTAGTGTAGTAGAAGCAGCGTGTAGAGTAGTAGTGTAGTTTGTTGTTTACCTTTTTCTAGTTGTACCTCGGGGTATGCCCCAGGTTCTTGTACTTTCTTTCAGTTTTGTGAAAATATGGCTATGTAAACTTGTGAAATATATATATGAAATGGTGTGTTCCTTTGTGTTTACACGGACTGTGGTGTGATATCCCTTGCGAGGCTTTGGCCCGTTCGCGGGAGATGGACTCGGATCAAGTACGTTACGGTTTAACGGACTTGGAGAGGTGTTTCCGTCATAGTTATGATTAGTTGTAGTTTAACATGCTTGTGTGTGCATGTTATGTTCGGTTGCCGGTGTTGCTAGTGAGACCCTTTGAGGTTGAGGTCTCTTGTGTAGTTGTGTTTCTTTTTGTGGGGGTCCCTACTGAGCCCGTGACGTGTTGAGGCTCACCCCTTACAGTCTGTTTCAGGTGTTGGCCGACTTAGCAGGCGTTGGCTAACTTTGGCGTGGTTTACGTAGAGTACTGCAGACTTGTACCACCAGCAGTAGAGTAGCTGAGTTGTCTGAGCTTGTGCTCCCTCGGGGTATGCCCCAAGTAGTAGTACTCTTTAATTGGACATGTAATATGTGGACGATTGTACAATGTGGTTTACAGTTACATACACTTGTACTTTCCTATGTTATATACTATAATTGTGGTCTTTTATATTCGTACTGGACATGTGTTTGTGATATCCCTTGCAAGACTTCGGTCCGATCACGGAAGACGGATCTGGATATGGACCCCTTATTGGGTAATGTCCAGGCCGTTATAGTTGGTATCAGAGCAATGGTCCAATTAGATATGAAAGACATTGAAGGTACATGTCCCCATACATGGATTAATGTCCACTGCTGGTAGTAAGTCTGCGGTTTTATGTGATTTCAAATGATTTTCACGTAAGTTTTTGTTATGTGAATTGTGTATTGGTTAGGTAGTTGTTGGTAGCAGTTAGGAACCGAGATGATTAGTAAGAAATGCAAACTCTGAAAAGTGAAAAGATTATGAAAAAGGTTATGTGTAAACCTAGCGGATGTTGGAAATGGCAGAAAATGGTAATATTAGAGATATAAATTGAGTGGATACTCGTATGTTAAGGGCAAAGGCAGTTGAGTTACTTAAAGAATTTGCAGTATGAAGCTAGAAGATTAGTGATTTCAGATATGAAATTTGGCAAGAATGTTTTCAGTGAGATATAGAAATGGGTAGAGTCAGAGATAAGTAAGTTATGAGGGATAGCAGAGGAATAGAGTTGGAATGAGGAATGGAGGATAATGTGAAAAGATAATTAATTGTATATTAGTGATTGAGAACTTCAGCAGAGGTGATCTTTGTGTTGAGATTTATGCCAGATGATATCATGGAATAGTTTGGTGACAGTGTGTTAAGAGGTAAAGGAATTTGTGACAAATGTATAAAATGGATCAACCCCAGATGAGAAATGATAGCAGAGGTACAAGAATTGGGCAGCCATATCACATCAGTGGTGATTAGCATTGGTTGCATCCGTGAGTTCAGAATAGAGAAGTATGGAATAGTGATAGTGTAAAGAATGTGATAATAGAGATCTGCATAAGAGGTGTCGAGTTGAATAGCTGAGCAAAGAAGAGTAAATAGGGATCGGGTGCACAGTAAAGTTCTTCTGCGAATTTAAAAGAAAGATATCAGCATGGCATACTGTCATGCCCCGACGCGGAATCGGTCGGAACGTGAGGCAGTTGTCAAGTAAACGGGTATAGAGCGAGTACTAGACATAAAACCATTGCACATGAATAATACTAAAGATAATCCTTCTCATTAATAACTTTCAAATGTCTAGTTACAACCACTAATATCAGAGCCATTCATAGGGCCCAATTACATTGAAATAAAAGCAAAAAGACTAACTATGACTCTAACATATTGCTATGACACTAGGTACTCGTAACGTCACTCCTGGTCATTCCGTCCTCTTGAGTGTATAGTTCATCCTCGTCTCACCTGAGAACACAACGACAAATAACGTAGGGTGAGCGATAACGCCCAGTAGGACTTAAATCTCAATAGTCAAGAAGGCTTTAAATGATTAATGAATTAAAGGTAGGTACTAATGATAGAGCGAGAGAGTCAAGTATAAGATAGCAAGATAGTACGTGAACGAAATAGCACAACTTTCCAAATATAGCAAGAGTGTCGAGTATAGGCACAAAATAGCAAGATGGCCATAGCACAATATCACAAAGTATAGCAATCGCACAACGAGTATAGTAATAGCACTTTGTTTGTCTTGTAGTCAACGAGAGAATATAGCACTTTTGATTGTCATTTAGATAGTCGAGATAGATAGCACTCGAGTGTAATGCCAAACACTCCGATCATTTAACTCCCATGGGCACTAGCACTTTCGGGCGCACATCCCCAGACCGATCGGGCCCTCTATATATTGCCAGCATTGGTTATATTGTTTATCTTTAGACAATCGGTCAATGGCCAATATGGATTACCAAGAAATAGATGAGAGCACTAGATTATAGACGAGATAGTAGAGTGAACGTGAAAAGATGAGCGAGTAGTCATAGATGAGAGCTAGTGGACATTGCACATAACACGTCGAGTAAACAGGCGATAGTAACAGTTGCACAACATGCGCACGAGGTGTTGGCAGTCAGGTGGAACTCACTACCTTCCTGCTGGCCATGTACGCACAAGTCCAGAGGTCCGGCGTGATTCAGGATAAGAGCGCACTTCTAATAGCCATTTGGATCATATTGATCCCTAAAGGTATCATAAGTGTTAGGGTACAACCGGCTCATCGACCATGTGGGAATCCTTGGACATAGGAGACTTACGAGGCCTTGAACAAAGACTACATAGTCCGGCAGAAGGAGTATCCGACGGAGAGTTCGTCCAAGTCAAGAAAGTGTGTATATAGAAACAAGTGCTCGACGTTCTAGAGGAGTTTCTAGAATAGCGGAGCGTCGGTATCGGTGTTCCAAACATCACGAGAAAATGTACACAAGTATATTTAAGAATGAGGCATTTAATGACATAAATTACCAGAAGATTATGTAACATGTTCATGCCAATTAAGCCATATTTGGATAGTTAAAGTGTGTGTAAGTGTCATGAATTGTAGATAGAAAAGGTCATGTGTATGTATTTTAATCACACATAAATGTTTAATTATAACAAGTGTAATCTTCTGTTGTATGACTGTTAAACAAGAGTACAAGCATTGTGGAGAGTCAGAACATCAAAATTTGGGGGTTTTTTTATGCAAAAAGGCCAGAACGCGACGCACCCTTGTAAGGGTCGCGACGGTGTTCGGCAATCGCGACAGGGGGCTTGCATAGGTCGCGACAGGCTTGGCTTTTCGGGCAGGCAGTCGCAACGGGGTCATGTGAGGGTCGTGACGGGGTAAACATACCGGGCAGCCAGATCGCTATGACCGTCTCTATCGCGATCAGATCGTGTCAGGATGCTCTGTCGCGATGGCCCCTGTGAACCGCGGCCTATCGGGCCGTCGCGTTCACAGAGTCTGTCCCGGTCCGACAGGGAACAGGCATTATATGGGATTGTGGGCCAAAACTTACCTATTGACACATGTGATTCCGAAAATCATAACTAATGATACAAGCGATGAAAAATCATGAAATTAATTGCGAATTGTTCTAGACATGCATGGTACCTACAGTACATAGGAATTGGAAACTAACAGGGTTCCGACATACTTTGGTCTGGTGTTCATGAAGAACTTAGAACATACCCAGTTGAGATCAACGAATTAATTCGCATGATAGGGTGGATGAAAATTAGGCTTTCAGGGGGAAAATACACCTAATATCCAAGTTCTTATAGTCAAAATCTCATGGCATGAGGATGAGTATACATGAAGATATGAATTTAAGAAGAGGGTTCGGGGTTATGAAGTTCATAGAACTTTGAAAATTGAGAACTAAAGATTTGTTCAATGGAAAAATATAAAACCAAAGGGCTTTTGTTCCTGATGGACAAACTATCCTACAGAAAAAGTTTCATAGTTTGTGCTCGTGAGAATGCTTACCTTTGACTCGTTTTGTCTTCTAGGGTTAAGAACTTGAAGAACTCGGGGAAGACTTGAGGGTTCCTCCTTCTCCACGAATTCTCCCTTCCCTTGGCTCCTTCCCACGTTCCAGCAATCCCTTGGCACGAGCTAGGCCGGCCATGAGGGTTTTAGAGGAGTATTTAAGCATCTCCCCATTCTATTTCCTATTATGACTCTAATTCCTATTTATTCTGAATTTCCTATTTCCCTCTCCCCTTTTTAGGCATGAGAACTCCTAATTGGGTTACGATGGGAGCTAATTTCGTGGCCAACCCATTAGGGTAGGTTTAGGAATCCCAATCCAACTCAAACTTCCTTTTTAATACATTAAATACCACTTTTATAATTAAGCATTATTTTAGTTACGAATTTAGGGTATTTTTTCATTATTCCCCTTTAAAAATTTATTTTGGCCCACTAAATTCTATTGGGTCAATTAATAAGGCCCATTACTTCTTTTCTTTAATGGGTTTAGTAAATTCTCTTTCCATTAATTTTCTATTTAATTTATTTTCTTTTATTTGATTTTCTAATAAATTAATTAGTTTGTTCTATATTATTAAATTTTATTTTCAAAAAAAATCTAGGTTGCTACACATACGCGATGTTCGTGGAGGTTCTGCAGAAGACTTTATTAAAGACTGCAGAATTAGTAATGATTAGAAGTTGTGTTTGGTTATGGAATCAGGCAGAGCAGATTATGGAATTTAAAAGAGATATGTCAGAGTTTGGCTGGGGCAGAACATGAATGGAAAGAAGATAGATGGTAATAAGAATTACAGTGTGAAGAATATATTGAGGCTAGTCAGTTAGTAAAGTGCTTCAGAGGAATACACCGCGGTTGTAATATTGGCAGTTGGTAGAATATGGACCAGAAAAAGAAAAAGAATGGAAGCAGATGATTGAGAAAATGATCAGAAAGGATTTGCAGATTAGTGTATAGAAAATGGGATTTTAAAGTAAGTAGAGGTACTTGTGGAAAACATTTCTGAAGAAATGTAAAAAGGAAAAGGGGCGGATCAATTAAGAAACAGTGAATATGGCCAGTATAGCAGAATAGAACCGAAAGAGAGAAATGTGATGCAGTAGATTACAATAAGCACAAATAGATTTGTTATATAAAGAGAAGCAGATCAGTAAACTCCAGTGTTTTAGGCAAGTGGCAGTTGATGGAGCAGAATAAGTAAAGAAATATGTGAAATAGGAATTGAGTCCAATTGGGATTCGGGTAATAGTGAAAGTGGAAAGTGAGTAAAAGTAGAAACAGAAATAGAAGTTATGAAAGATTGTGCCGAATGGCCAGAATGATCAGAGTAGCGCAGTGTAAGCGTGGTGGGGCTATACCCCACAGGTTCATTTGTTCGAAAGGGGAATTGCAGATTTTGGCACAGTTGGGCAAGAGGTTGAATATTTTAAGAAAAATGAGTCAAAGAATGTGAAGCAGAACAGCATGAAAAGGCAAGAAAGTCAGAAATGACAGTGAGTTTTCCATGAAAAGTTAGCAGTTGAATGTATAAAGAAAGAATAAAGAAAAATAAAGCAGAGAACAGTTGACAGTCATGAGTAGAAAAGAAGTGGCACGGTAGAGTTTAAGGAAAAAGATATGATTTTAAATGGTAAATAAGAATAGAGAAATAGATGAGGCAAAATAACTGTAGACAATGATAAACAGAAATGAAATGACATCGGAAATTTGAGAATTGAAAGAGGTTATGGCATGGTAAAGCATCACAATGGAGCAATGTTTAGTAAATAATTTGAGAAAGTAAAGCGGCCAGAAAAGGATGTTGCAAGTACAGTCAAGAAAATGTGGAAGCAGGTTGAGTCCAAGGAGATAAAGCGTCAACGGCAAGATAAATTGCCTACAGTTGAAAGATACGGAAAGAGCAGATTGCAGCAATCGGGCAGAACAACTATGAAAGGAATTAAAGAAAAAGGAAAAGCAGAACGAGCACGGAAAAGAGCAGATTGAAATGGTATGGAAGGCAAGTACAGAGAAAATGTATCCTACTTGATCTGTATATGGCTTTATTTCTTTTTAGGTGTTAGTCTGTCTTGCCAGGGTTTCGCCCTGAATGTCGAGGATGACATTTCTTTTTAGGTGTTAGTAATGTAACAGTACGGTCGTTTGGATCCAGGTTTATCAGGTCTATGTGTGATACTCTTGACCAAGAGATGGTCAATGGGCTATTTGTGTGGTTTCTGTGCACAGAGAGGGCATTATGGGTCGGATATGCCAGCCCATTTGCACTGCTGGTTCAGTGTTTGGAATTGCGGCGGAGGCAGGCGACGCGATTTGAATGTGTCGGCCTTGCCGGACGTGATTTAGGAACCGCCTCTGTGGCACGTGGCGTGTGGGTTCCGTTTGGCGTCGAACATGGCGGACACGTTTAAGGAAGTTAAATGTGGCGTCTGTTTCGGACGTGATTTGCAATAGTATGTTAAAAGCTTCGTTTCGGCCAGACAGAGCAGAGGAGGCTCTGTCCGGCGCAGGGGAGATGCTGTGAAGCTTCTCCGGTGAGGATTTTCGGTGGTTTTCGGCTTCTGGCGGCTGGTGCGGCGTGGGAACCACGCGAGGATGATGCTCGGAGCATGGGCGTGCTGTCGGCGAGGAGGTTTTGACATTTTCTTCTGGTAGGAAGACTTCCTACCTTGGTTTAATGGTTTTAAAGCATGAATGGATTGGGAATTAAGGGATGGATCATGTATGGGTGGTTTGCCTTGTTAGGTTTAACCTTTTTATGGTTGTAATGGATTGAATGATGTGTATTGTTGTGGGTTTTCCCATGGGCAAAAGTGGGTTCGGTCTGTGAGTTGAGCTCACAGACGAACTGGAGTCGCGTCGGGTGTCCCCGCCACGATTCGTTGAACGCGACGCTTCGAGTCGACGCGTTCTGCTTTCCGATGTGTCTGTTAAGTCAGTCATCTGGTCGAGACCTTGTGGTCTATCGCGTTAGCATTAAACACGGTGAAAAGGTCGGACACGACTATGGGTTGACCGAAGATTTGACCGGTTTGGGTCTAGAGGCGTCGTGTCGGGCCGACGCGACTTGGTTGCGTCGTTAAGGCCTGTCGCGATAGCCTTTTGAATAATGTCTAGAAGGGCCGACACAATCTTGTCGCACCGGTTGGCCCTGGCGCGTTAAGGATTAGAATGGTGTCCTGGCAGGTCGATGCAATTTGAGAGGCGTCGCCTGTATTCGATGCGGTTTGATCTCCTAAGGGAATGTTGGGTGTTGGGCAGTGAAGGTCTGGTGTAGACCTAGCCCGGGTGTGTGGTTGTTCTTTAAAGATTATTGTAATACGTATTAAGTGGTCTACATTGCCAAGGAGATCACGGAGTGACCAATGACAGGCAAGGTTGTGTTCCGATATGGTTAATGTGTATAAGTCTAATGTGTGGTCTTGGCAGTCATGTGATGACCCCGTTAATGAGCGGTTGTGTGTAGGATGCCTTGAGGGTCACAGGGTGACCGATGACAAGCCATTCCTTCACTTGTGTACTATGGGTTGTACGTAAAGGTTATATAAGTATGAATATCGTGGTTGTGTGTTTACCGAGTCTGGTGGTCCGGCGCCTATTCTGGAATACCTCTCTAGTCGGTTACCCTAGCACCGGGTGCTTAGGGCTTGTCCCGGTACCGGAGTACCATCGAGGTCTGTGTCGTCTTCCTGGACACCCTCCTCTTATGTTTGAGTAGTACGTCCGGCTGAGGGGAAAGACGACAGGGGACAACGGCTTGTGTTTGTGGGTGTGCGGCCATTTGTAGCGCGCTCTTGGTTGGGGGACGGACACTAGTAGTCGACACTGGTCCCCAGCTAGTCCTGTTTCCAGTGCCTCACTTTAGGGTTCTCAGCCAGAGTCCCTAAAGGTGTCAGGCTTGGGCCTGCGGGGTGTGTGACCTGCAGGTTGTGGTGGTTAGTTGGTCTCCACTGTTCTTGGCCTGTTGTTGTGGAGCGGCAGTTGGACCTTCCGTCCGTGACTACGAGACTAAGAGGTAGTTCTTGTGCTTTGTTGTCCGGGTTGGATACTGGCGTCATGAACCAGTAGTCTGTTCCCGTGTGGTGGTGGCGTCTCCGTACCGACTCGTGTTTAACCACCGGTTGTGGTTTGTGTGTGAACCGCTGATTAAGGTTATAACCGTTGTGGTGTGCCCTGGGGGTGGCACGGTTCTATGGTTCAGTGTTGTACCTCCTGGTAGCAGGTACATGTACCCCTCATGGGTAGAGTTGTGTTGTGGTGGTACATGAGTCCCGACCCCAGCTAGTGTTGAGGTGAGACCGTGCGTACTGTGGAGGTCTTGTGGTGTGACCCTCCACATGTTGTGTGTTATTTATACTTGTACCACGTATTTTTAGTTATGGTTTGGTTTACGGGTGTTGGCTGGTGGCCTCCAATCCCGATGCTCCGTGTGTGTGGTTAGCCTGTGAGACCATAGCCTAGGCAGTGGTTTGTCGGTGAGGCTTGTGGTCGAGGTGTTTAGTTGAAGGGTGGACTAGCGGTGTTAAGCTAGTCTTGTGTTTCCCTTTACTTTTCAAGGACCGGGGTTTAGCCGATGTGTTTATGATTAGTTGTTTAACATGCTTGTGTGTGCATGTTATGTTTCGGTTTTCGGTGTTGCCAATGAGACCCTTTGGGGTTGAGGTCTCTTGTGTAGTTGTGTTTCTTTGTGGGAGGTCCCCACTGAGCCCGTGATGTGTTGAGGCTCACTCTCTTACAGTCTATTTCAGGTGTTGGCCAACTTAGCAGGCGTTGGCTGACTTCGGCGTGGTTACGCAGATTAGTGTAGACTTGTACCACCAGCAGTAGAGTAGCTGAGTCTTCTAAGCTTGTGCTCCCTCGGAGTATGCCCCAGGTAGTTGTACTCTTTAATTGGACATGTAATATGTGGACGATTGTACATTGTGGTTTACAGTTATATACACTTGTACTTTCCTGTGTTATATACTGTAATTGTGGTCTTTTATATTCGTACTGGACAAGTGTTTGTGATCTCCCTTGCGAGACTTCGGTCCGATCGCGGGAGATGGATCTGGATATGGACCCTTATTGGGTATAAATGTCCAGGGCTATTACAAGTTTCATCTAAATTCTTATTCTTTTAGGACCTTAATAGATTAAAGCTCTAATGCCAATAAAATTGTCATGCCCAGATGTGGAATTTCGGAACGTGCAGCTATATTCAGATCATAAGCAGAACAATATATATCTTGGATGTGACAACCACATTAAGTAAATCTCATTATAAATTCAAATGACATCTTATTACTATATCCAATAAACATTAGAGCCAACCATAGGGCCCATTATACAAATCACATAATAGTCTTAATGAAAAGTAAGCTAATACAGATGCTACTTCAATTAGTTAAACTCTAGACTATGGTACAGGGATGCTCTTCACTCTTGCCCTTACCCTTCAGTTTCCATAGGCTCGTCGTCACTACCTGAAAAGGTTTAGGAAAAACAAGTATGAGCGCGCTAACGCCTAGTAGGATTTCTATCTCATGGTGCGGGCTATGATATAAGTAATTAACACTTTGTAAGAAGCAAGATTATCACAAGGTGAAAGACATAAGTATGCATGATATTACCAATAAGAATAATTGATGGATTGGAGTAGGACACTCCATGGAGTTTTATAACGAATCAGATACTCTCAGAAGCATTGAAAAAGGAATTCAAGAACAAGTACTTATCAAATGAGCAAGAATTGGCCATATTCACACAAATAACATAGATTCACATGATCAAACGTATCATATCAGATGAAGGCACATTCACACAATCTTGCACACATACCGGTGTCATCCCATACACCATAAGTCCATACTCTCGTGGTTACTAAGTACGTTAGGGCACTCCTCCCCAGGACCAGATAGGGCCCTTATTTGCATAGGCATTGGTTATTGGACCGAAGTCTCACGTTGTGTCGATCAAGCTCAGATACATATTATGGCCACAGATTTCCAAAAACAAGCTCATAGTAACAAGGACAAGATCTTTTATCGAGTTCAAAAATATGACAATTGATCAAGAGATCAATCTGGATAGATATAGACTGGCCTTTAAGTTCCATAAATTATAGATATTTTCACCAAGACAAATGCAAAGAAGGTCATTCAATTGGTAATCAGACAACCTATTCGATATTGTAGACACCTGATTCTGGCTTATATGAGTTGAATCACTTTTCTTGTCATCTTAGTAAGCCCCTAGTTGGTCACTCACCTTGAGCCCACTATTAACCTTGCTTTGAGCCCATTAAAGAGCCCAATTTCACTGGATCTCGTCCGTTATCCTTTTAAAAGAGTCCATGAACCTTCATGAGCCCATTATTCTCCCATTTTGATTGGCCTTTATTAGGAATAAATCGATTTTCCTTAATGCGACGTATCGTGGCACCGCGTTATCAAGGTCGCGCCCCCCTTGGCCATCGCGACAGCCCATGCATATCCATGCACGTGGCTTCAGAGTCGCGACACCTAAGGCCGTCGCGTTCATCATGTCGCGCCCCTACGATACGTCGCGACTTCAGCCGTGGCAACAGCCTCCGCAACCACCTCCTATTTATCCTCTTATGACTTTATCTTAATCTCTAAGCAACCCCCCAACCCCCTGGCCGCGGTTTGAGCTCTCGGGATACCTTAGGGCCTCCTTAGGACTCTCCCATCCGGATTTAATTGAATTTATCCTCTCATTTAGGTAATTGTCACCTAAAAATGGGATTTTCTCTCTCATTGTCTATATAAGCAAGGCCATCTCCTTCAGAGGGAGGGGAGCCCCATTCTCACCACAAAGTGCTGCCAAAATTTCCTCTGATCTAGACTTAGCCTCGTGGCTCTCCATCTCCCTCCATTTTCCTCACATTTCCTTCACTAAGCCATGCATACTTCTTCATCTTTGGAGCTTAGTGTTTGAGGAGGGCGACTCCTACATTCTCCGGAGCTTCTACAGCATTTGTGGATGTCGTTCAACGCCAAGGTGTCGCCCCATATGGGGCTCTTTCTTCCTTCTCCCTCATCTCACTTTTCATACATGCATGTTATTTCTTTCTAGATAGATTGCATTCCTTTTTCCTCCCACGTTTTCCATCCACCCAAGGGGTTTAAAAATCACCCCCAGGTCCGTCCCCTCCATGCTTCACCTTTCCTTTTCACTTTTGGATAGTTGCTACGTTTAAGTTTATTCTAACAGGGTGTTCTTTGTCGTTTTCCTTGTTTTGGCAGGCACACAAGCAAACATAGACGAGCAGCTCTTGTTCTCTGGCCAACCGGAGGACAGGAAGAAGGTCCACACCAACTTCTCCCGCACTGCAGAGAATGCGGCCGGCGAGGGCGACGCGACAACGTTGACGTGCCTTGTTAGGGCGTCGCAACATCAGACCCATCGCGACGGGGTCGCCCGTCGCGATCTCAGGTTAGTGCCCCATTCTCTCTCTTCCTTTTCCTAGCTTAGTTAGCCCCTTTTCATTCTCTTATACGGCAACTATCTAGGTGGTGATCACATCCATGCTTCCATGCTTCTATAGTTAATACATATTTGCGTGTTTTGGGGGTGCACATTCCCCGTGATTACACCTTTTGGCGATCACGGTGGGACATTCAGTGCTAGCCTCGTGATTGTTGCTTGTTTGTCTGCCATATTTCTCTATTTAATTGTTGTATAGAACCCTGTTAGGTATGTTTCTGTGTTTTTTCTGTATTTCTGGTATCGATCGTTAACGCGGCCCATCGTGCGGCCGCGACTTAGTCACACCAGCCTCGGAGGACGTGACTTCAGGTACGTGTTTCTTCCTCTCCCCCCACACTGTTTCTTCACTGAGGTTGTTCCCACGTCCTCTTCATGCTATTGTGCCATGTATATTCGCGTTTGTATTTGTTAGAATCCTGCTAGGACTCAGATTTTCCTTTTGTTTTCATTGTTGGATTTCGGATCCTATCGCGGCGTGACGTTTGGTCGCGACAATGTAGTGCCCTGGTTGGAGGTCGCATCTTCAGGTACACAGTGGTTGTTATTGCTTTTTATCCATGTTCCGGTTTTTGTGTGTTTTGTGAGTCTTGCTGTGTTGTTTAGTCTGTTACACGACTATTGTATGTGTCAGGTTAGTCTGTTTACTCTTTGTTTGCATGCAATTACAGGTCTCTGCACTCTGTTGACATCGTGCCCGGGTTACCGGGCACGATAAGGTCACGGCGTACCTAGCCATCGCGACTGCAGCCGAGTCCTGTTAGTTGCTCTGTGTTAGCATAAGTTAGACCTTGCATACACTTCTGGGCACCTAGGCCCATGCATACACTACAGATCCATACTGTTTAGGTTATCCTCCTTGGTTGAGTGGGTCCTCTCACATGCGAGCACTCGTGGGCTGACCAGGGCCGCCTGTTGAGGGCCTCCGTAAGTCCCCGTGACCATACGCACGTTGCGGTTCGTCGGGCTGGTTGTACCCGTAGCACCCCTAGTTCGAGCCATCTTCCCGCGTGAGTTGTGTATCCCCTTTAGTGTCACCGGAGTACCTGAGTACACACCCATTAGGGCCTTCTTTAGCCGAGTGTATTTCAATTAAATCAATCCATTAAAAGGCTAAGTAATAACCCTAAAACCTCGACGTGTATCATGTTAACTTGGGTGTTTGCTTGAGAACTCCTTTTCTCATCCCCTTCTTGTGTGTTTGTACCTGTTGTTGTACCCCTATTTGTATTTTAGTGTATCCTTTTAATTCATCCTTCATCCTTTCATGGCTCCTTTCTATTTCACCCATCCTCCAACCTCTCCTCCTCATGTAGACCCCTTGTCTCATGAGTTTCTTTCAAATCAGCCCAGCCCAGGGCCCATCGGGCTACCTTTTCCCATGCCGACTCGTTACCCTCCTCCTCCGATGAGGCCGCAGAATTGGAGTGCCTCCTACTTGAAATGGGCCCTGACCAGGCCCGCGAATTGTTGTCCACCTTTGCTCCACAATCTTCTTCAGGGATGGGCCCACATTATCCTACTCGTTTTAGATCCACTCACGTTGTCACTCCTGGATTGGGCCATCCTTTTGTTCAGCCCACATCATCACAACCGGCCCATTATATTCAATCTAGTCCAGACCTTGGCTCTCAACTCTGCTCTCATTCCCAAGCTGGCCCTCGCTACCCACAATTCACCTCGACTCAGGACTTCCAATCCGAGTTCGAGTCCATGAAGCGAGAGCTTAGCCACCTGCGGAGGCAACTAAATCCCAAACCCTCCTTCAATGATACACTTCCTGATTTTCATGGTCTCCGGATCCCTCCACTTTCTCAGCTCCCTGTTTATCGCAAATATAGTGGAGCCGGAGATCCTTACATCCATCTGAAGCAGTTCCTCTATGTGTAGCGACCCTCATTATATCAGTACGGTTATACCAACCCACGTCGATATAGTGAACGTTGCCACAGTGGGACATTTACCCAACAATAACATTCAGTTGAGATACACGTGAATATAAGAACAGAGTAGCGGAAGTAAAAGAACCACTATCTTCATTTCATTCATCATCCGCATTTAACATACATGTTTCGATAACCTTTAAAGAGCTAAAAGTCCACATAATTTAAATTGCTGAAAATCAAATACATAGATGTCCATACTTATACATTCTTCCATGATAATGCTAGTACAATGTTCATTTACATACTATGAAGATCACAAAATGTCACAAGTACTCCAACACTCTAATCTCCGCGCTCGGAGTCGGTCTCCAACGTCTCCTCCACAAGTGTCTCGTCACCAACTACACCTGTACGCCGAAGCAAGTAGTGAGTCTAAAAGACTCCGCAAGTAATTCTACACATACCGTACATGCACATATCACAGTAGGTTCTACATACACGTTCACAAGACACAACATGTAGCATGCTTGACATTAATTTTACAACCTATCATGGTGAATCTACAATTTAAACACAGGGACTATGCTTTCAGATTTCCTAAAATAGAATCACCTATCACATGCTTTCTATTCATTTCTCACATAAAAATCTATCTTCAACTAACTAAGACATGAAAGCCATTAACATGAATTTCCGAGCATGCACGAAAGGAAACATACATAACATGGAATCTACACATTCCTACACATATACGTAACCATTTTCATGCTTTAAGCTTGCTGGTTTTACATGCTTTAGCAACCATAATCTAACACATGAGAGCTACAACAACGATTAAATCACAACATGTGGACAACCAAGTATGGAAGTTGTTTATATATGCTTAACAATTATCCCTAGCATGGATTCTAGGCATTTGCATACATAAACATGATCATAACATAGTAAAGCTACTGTTTAAGCATGATTTCAGATTGTCATAACATGGATTACAACTCACATCCTCACATTTTGGTTTCACATTTTTACACAATTTCAAATTCGCATATTTCACCACTTTACACATGCACTTTTACATATTGTTCACATTCACATTTTTCACATGAACACATACACATTTACACATTCACATTTAGTGTCGTGACACATAGTCCAAACCACCAAAGAAGGACACAACACATCACATCACATAGACGCCATCTAGGCAATACAATGGCGACTCTTGGACTGCGCAGACCGGGAGAACAAGTCTCCACCCTAACCAGTGGTACTTGTCCACCTCCAGGATTTCCTCCTAATGCCCTTAGGGTCGCAACACATCGAACCTTCTCAGGGGGACTTTTCCCTGATACGGTTCCACTGCCCTCTGTGGAAGCAGTGTCACATTTGGCACAATTTACACATTTCACGTTTTCCGATTTAAGCACTTAGTTTAGCACATGACACTCACATTTCACTCATTCACTCATTCACACACATGGGGCTCTGTTTTCCTGACATGACACTACAATTACAGAAATTTTACACTCAGGGAATTTCACCCTTCAGGTTGAAATAAAAAGAATTAAATCATTTTTGCAACGGCATGCATTAATTTCGCATTTCTACATAAAAAATTCATATTGCGTCATATACTTGTCCAAATGACCTGAAATTTTAACCACTAGCTGATTTCGGTTTTAGGATCCCACATGCAAATTTTCAGATTTTTCTAACCTGAAACGTAATTACAGAAAATCTAACATCGAATTCACATGCTATCCACAATTCAAGTTAGCATGGAGTTGAACACCAATCACAAATTTAACAACTCACTGTCTGAACCCTAGCATGCATAGAGCCACATGATTTATTCCCGAATTTATTGGGCAATACACCATTTACGGAAGATTTATCGTGACCTACGCATGATTTCTATTTCCCAAAGCAGAAAATTCAATAAATCATACAAGCATGGAAAATTCCAGAAACTCAGAGCACAGACAGGGTTGTACATACATGGTCTAACAAAATTAGGGCAACATGATTTTACCACGGATTATCAGGATAATGGTGAGAACATACACATGAACATTCTTCCACATGCTTTCAAATACGTAAATAAGCTCTACCATCCACAAAATAAGTGTACATTCACATTCCCATCCATCACATTAGCTAGTATACATAGCATATAAGAGATTACATTATATCCTCATCATGAAACATATCGAAATTAATCATATAGAAGGGCAGAACAGCTTGCTGTTCTGCTTAGATGAACTTAACGGCAAGCTATGGCCGCTAATTAATGTTAACGGCACAATCGCTGGACGCTAAGCATGATCTTAACGACAACAGATGTTGCCGTTAAGTTCAGGTCTGTGCAAAACACAGACCTGAGCTCCAAAGATAGGGTGAATTGGGGGATCTAGGACACGAGGGAAAATGCACAAAAATGATAAAACCAACCTAGACACATACAGGGACGATATGGGTAGGGTACTTGCCTCTAGAAAATACACCAAACGGGTCTAGGGCTCGATGAAGCTCTCCTTGGGCTGTCCCAAGAAGCTCCTAGAAAAGCTTCACTCCGGGTTCTAGGATGAAGATGGCTCCAAGATAAGGTCGGGGAAGCCTCCTCCTCCACTCCAGCTAGCTCCTTGCTGCAGTAGATGGTCGGTGCAAGCTTCAGGTAGCCGAATTTAGGGTTGCAAAGGTGAGCTCTTCACACAGATTTTAGGGTTTTCTCTTTTTTTTTCTCTCTTCTCCTCTCTTGCAAAGGGCAAAGAGAAGGGTGTGAGTTGCAAAAATGGCTTTGTATATATCCAAAGACCTCTCACCCACGCAGGAGATGATGTGATACCCCTTTCAGACCGTTGGGGACAGCTCCCCAATGGTTGGGGTAGCTTGCTCCCGGGATTTTCGGCTCTGATACGCATGCAGGTCAGGATCTTGACGTCAACATCGGTGGACGCCTAAGTGAGTTCTGACGTCACACGATATTGACGTTGACAACCCTTAGCGTCCAATAGGTGGACGCCAACTGGCCCTTCGGTCAGAATTCAAAATCAAGCAGAAACCCATGCACATCATGTATATATACATGTAATATCTATATGGTATTGTGCACACACTACCATCAAGCAATACATACATTATTTATACCTAA
>CM024756.1:128120612-128190346 GCA_014218235.1 Colocasia esculenta
CCAGCACAGCAGAGCGTTTCACCTTTGTGAAGACGAAGCTCTGTGGTCACAAGGAAGTAGATATTGAAGATCTGCAGAAGAATGGAATGAGCAGCTTTGTTGAGAAGATCAACCAGATGAAATGGAAAGGACTTACCACGTGCTCAGAGGTAAGTTATCCGGACTTGGTAAGGCGTTCTTGTGTGCTTAGAACAGAAGAAGATGGGGCCCTCGTCTCTTCGTCAAGGGCACCCTAATCAGAATCGACCAGAACTGCTTAGGATGCTGTTTGGAGTAAGCACATCCGGTTTCAGTGGGATTCACTCAGTAGAACCCAAGAAAAGGGTTTGGGGATTGTTGGGCCGGGGTTCAAGATGAGGGATGGCAAGCTAGATATCAATCAATTAAGTGCCTTCATCGCCTCCTTCACTTCATTGTATGTCAGATTTTGGTTCCCCGTATGCAACCTTCTCCTCTTGCACTAAGGCTGACTCCGACCTAATGTTCTGGGCCATTAAAAATAAGGAAATCAATATGGCCGCTGTGATGATAGAGAGAATGAAATTGCCAGGGAACAGATTTGGGACACTAAAGCAAGTTGAATGTGTCCCTGCCCTATGCCCATTTACTTACCAGGATTTTCAGACACTTCGGTGTAGATGTCTCAGGGGCAGTTGTAGAGAAGATGGGCCAAGCTATCAGGTCCAGAAATCTAAAGAAGAGTGGCTTTTCAGTAGTCAATGGGGTCTGGTCCAAGGCCTCAGTTGCAGAAGGTGAAGCACTCATTGGTGAGCCTTCAGTTGCTCAATCTCGGCTGGAAGCAGCTGATGTGATGCCTGAATTACCACTGGAATCAGGTTCTGTTCCATCCTTGTAGAAGCAGAGCAGGAAGGGCCATCTATGGACAGAAATCAATCAGAGGCAGCAACAGCAGTAAGGGAAGAAGAAGAAAGGCCAGCAGCAGCACATCCAGAATTTCCTGAAGTGCCAGTTGTACTTCATGCTGAAAGGAGATTGAGGATATTCTCCCAGAGGACATCTTACCTGTTATAGAGGAGACTGTGGCTTCAGGCCACATTATTGAAGAAGGCCCAGTGGAAGAAGAGCAGCAAAATCCTCAAATGACTCTATGGAATGGATGCTCCCTGTCAGGGGGAGACTGGTGCAGTTACAGAAGATGCTCCACTTGAGGGGGAGCAATCCCAAGAGAAACCAGCTGATGCCCACCAGCCACCAGAGATCAGGAGAAGAACAGAGAGATTCTGCAAATTTGGATCTCAGAGAAGGGGAGACAGCTAGTTCATCCAGTTCTGATGAGGATAATGATCCACCTCCTCCAGCTACAAAGGGCAAAGAGAAAGTTATAGCTCCTGAGTACCCCTTTTAGCTGACTCACCATTTGAAAGACAGGTCAAGCAAAAAATTGTCATTAATTTAAAACCTGTGATTGAAAGGTTGGATATTCAGGGTGAGCTGCTTTGTACACTTCAGTCTGATGTGAATTCCATTTTTCTGAGCCAGCTTCAGCCCGCAAGGAACTTGTTCAGATTCGCACTGCCATGACATGGTTCCATCAAGAAATAGGGACCATGAAGAATTTGTTATCTGACATCCTTCAGGCAGTTGGAGCTCAAGCTCCTCCTCCTCCAGCAGCTCAGGAACCTAACACAAGTGTACCTGAGCCCTCCGGGCAATCAGCAGCCGCCCCAGCAGAAGGACCAGCAGCCGCATCATCAGGGCCATCAAGGCCAGCTGAAGAGTCAGGGCCATCAGGGCCATCAAGGCCAGCTGAAGAGTCAGGGCCATCAGGGCCAGCTGAAGAATCAGGGCCATCAGGGCCAGTTGTGTTGGAATCAGGGCCACCAGGGCCGGCAGTATTGGTTCCTTTGCCTCCCTTGCCTGAAGAAGTGGTTTCAGATCCTCCACCCTTTGCTCCCACTTCTACCAACACTCCCATTCCTCCTTCTCCACCCACTAACTTCACAGCTCCACCTGCTCCACCTCACTTCAAAAGGCCTAGATCCAGGCACATTTCTTCTCCCACACCTTTCCCTCCTCCTCCTACCTCATCCTCCTCCTGTTTCTTCCACTTCTCATCTTTCTTCTTCTCAAAATTTCGAGGCCCCTCCAGCATCCTCAGCTGGAGCCTCATCCTCTTCTGGTACATCTTCATCTCCAGAAGTAGGATTCTCAATCTGATGCATTTCTCTACCCCCCTGCACCTCCCTCCTTTATCACTATTATTCCTAAGAATGTCCAAATCGACTCTCCCTTTCTTGATAAAATTAAGGATGAGTTTGAAGAGGTTATCCTTAGGTCTGTACTAAAGTAGGTGACCACCTTTCCAAGACAGACTCTTCCAGTACTGTCTCAAAGAAACGCAAACTTACTTCCTCCAACACTCCTCTTTACCCACCTTTGTGGTTTTCTCTTACAGTGACCACAGCATACCTCACTGTACAAAGAATACCTACAAAAGGTTGTTTTTGCCACTCTTTACAATCTTCCTTTTTTAACCTCTCTGACCATCTAGACGTAATTCTTCCCTATTCTCCTCTGTCTAAAGCCGAAAATCCAAAATCTTCTCCTCAGCCCACTCCAAAACTGAGGAGCAATGGGCTAGATCTCATAAAGATTTGTACAATCGCTTTCTTCAGGCTAAGGCAGCAAGTTTCCTCCCAGGGATCACTCCTTAACCCTTTCTGAGTGGTTCAAGTTTCACCACCAGAGCACCTGGGCCCCTGCCATTCAGAAGCTAATCAAGCTGATCAGGCATTTCCAAATGTTCAACAACTACAGGTATCTCAACAGATTACCTGAAGTTCAGCTTAGCCAGTTCAAGAGAGCCATCAAGGTCCTTATCCACTCTGAGCAGTCTGAGGAAATAAGAGTAGATTTTGCAACTCTTCATTTACCTGAAGACATTCTCCTGCCTCAGATTCATTTCCTGATCATGGAGTCTTCGATTGGTTCAATCATCTTTGAGCGTTTTGCCAGAGTCATGGGCAGAATCAAGATTCAGAAAGCCTCCAAGTTGGTTTTCCTAGATTTCTATTCCGGGAATATCATAGAGGGTTTGTCAAATCTGATGTTCTTGCCCCTCTACTCTCAGAATGTGAAAGGCTGAATGCCTCCGCCGAATGGTCCAAGCTTTACTCTCTGTCAGCTCAACAGCTAGCTCACCTGAATGCTGCTCAGGCCAGGGAAGGCAAAGCTCCTGTCTCTCCTGCCACTTTCTTGACATGAACTCCATCCATCTGGTCCTTGATCCCTACAAAATTTGGGCTGAAAGGTACAAGGTGTTTCTAGCTCTTCGCCATGAACTCAAGGAGAAACAGATTTTCTATCCTGTCACCATGGATCATTCTTGCCTGTGCAAGCTTTGGTACAACTCTCCTCATCCGCTCCTCCATGGATCCAGATGATTATGACCAGTTTCTTACCAAGCAGCGCAGCCTCTATCTCTCCAAGATGGCTTCAACCATGGGACCAACCTTCTCCATTGAGAGTGGTGCCTTTAGGCAATTTTTTATGCGTCAGGAAGAGCAGCCTGGAAGCTATTTCTCATTATGCCTCCTTCTCTCTCCTGCTTATTATTTCCTGTACCTCCACAAGCTTAATGAATGGGTTGTGCTCTTTCTCCTCATTGTCTCTTATTCTTTGTCTCTTCCTATTACTTTTTTGCTTAATGACAAAAAGGGGGAGAATGTTTACCTACATTTGTCTGATACATTCTTGAATGAAGTACTTTTATTCCTGTTTACTGTTAAATACTACTAAATGTTGATCATAGTTTTGTCATCACCAAAAAGGGGAGATTGATGAACAGTCCATCCCCATGTACTTTTAAATTAATTACATGCTTATTTTGGTGATAAACAAAACACTGTCAAAAGTTTTTCTAACTTGTTATTTAGCCTTAAGCACAGGAAATACCCAAAGAAAGTCAAGCATTTGTGGTAAGTACTTACATACATTGTTTTCAGAAGAGCTATAACGATTCCTTCATTAACTGTAACGATTTCCTCACAAGTACAACGATTTACTTGTAAGATTGAATAACCCTGCTGTGTCAAACAAGTCGATATCATAACGATTCTGTAAGTTATCATAACGATTTCTTTAGAAAGTTATAACGACTTGTTCGTCATAACGATTCTGTAAGTCATCGTAACGATTCCTTTGGAAAGTTGTAACGACTTGTTTATCATAACGATTTCTTTAGAAAGTTATAACGACTTGTTTGTCATAACGACTCTGTAAGTCATCGTAACGATTCCTTTAGAAAGTTATAACGACTTGCTCGTCATAACGATTCTGTAAGTTATCATAACGATTTCTTTAGAAAGTTATAACGACTTGTTCGTCATAACGACTCTGTAAGTCATCGTAACGATTTCTTTAGAAAGTTATAACGACTTGCTCGTCATAACGATTCTGTAAGTTATCATAACGATTTCTTTAGAAAGTTATAACGACTTGTTCGTCATAACGATTCTGTAAGTCATCGTAACGATTCCTTTGGAAAGTTGTAACGACTTGTTTATCATAACGATTCTATAAGTAAGCGTAACGATTCTTTTGGGAGTTATAACGACTTGGTTGTGATAACGATTTCATAAGTTATCATAACGACTTCTTTCTGAGTCTATAGCAATTTGTTCACAACGATTCTATCAGACTATCATAACGATTGCATAAGTCATGTTTCTATTAATTTATTGTTTATCTTGATTTAAGATACGTTGAATAGTCAAAGTTGCATCACGTCTGTTTGACTGCCATGCATTTAATAAAGACTGAACATATCTCTGCATGGATACGGAACATATCTTCCATTCTCGTGTATTCTCTGAATGCATCCTTTAGAACGATAAACTGTTACTACTATATTTGTGTCTATCTGCTCTAATGTTGATTGACATATGGAGATAGTATAGCTGTCTACCATTAAAGCTCAACCTTGCAGAACCTTGAGGATGTACTATCCTACAACATCAGACACAGAAAGAACTACAAGCCAACTCAGAAGATCTCATCACTTTGCGTGCTCCAAAGAACAAAAGACTGTCGACAGGAAGCTTCCACAAATCCTTCAGTCTAAACTACACCAAAGCTGTGAGACAACGGTCATCTCTTCGTCCTCATTCAAATTGGAGATATAAATACAAGACGAAGTTCTGAAGACAAGACATACACCGTAGAAGAAAGCATTATACATATTTAAGAGAGACCAGAACTCTGCAGCTTTCAAGTCTTCAAGATCTCTAGAGCCAGAAATTCATTCCTTTCGATCTTGGCTCTTAGCTCCTTGTGCTGTGAGAAGAAAAATTAAGGAAGAGCTAGATTAGTTCTGAGAGAGTGCACATTGTGTAGATCTTTGTCTCTCAGTGCTTGTAGCTTCAGATTGAATGTTGTAAAAGCTTGATCTAGGGGCTAGTCATTTCTTTCAAGATTTTCTTGTGTTTTTCCCTTCGTGTGTGAAGGAAGACCTGGTGGTACCAGGGTGTTGTGTTCCCTTCAGGAGTGAAGGAAGACCTGGTGGTACCAGGGTGTTGTGTTCCCTTCAGGAGTGAAGGAAGACCAGCTGAGCTGGGTGGTTGTTTTTTTTGTCCATAGGGGGACTATACCCTAGTTAGTGAAATCCTGAGGGTTGCTCAGGGACTGGACGTAGGACTCCTAAGGAGAGGAGATCCGAACCAGGATAAATCTGTATGTTGTGTGATTGTCTTCATTGTGTGATTGTTGTTTTTACTAACCATTACTAATCTCTTTCAAGAACTCTTTATGTTTGTTTGAGTTCAGGTCTTTATCAGATAAATTTTATTTAAAGACCCATTCACCCCCCACTCTGGGTTAGCCAACCGGGCAACACAATGAGCTCAGACATTAAGTTAGATAGTGATTGTAACGTCGCGCGTTTTCCGGATCCCCGTGGATCCAGGTTGTGGGTTTGGTGGCCAGTGTGAGCCCATTAGTGTTGGTGTTTCTTACTAGATCCTTACCGGGTTTGGTTTTGGGTTTGTGTTGGTGTTCAGCTTGCTGGACACCAGCAGTGTGTTGGCGTCCATCGATGAGGACGTCGACTGTTGAACTTGGCGTCAAGCTTTGTGGACATCTAGTTGTGGCGGTCTGGTTAAACGGCCAAAGGGTTGACGTTAACCTGACATGTCTGTTTTTTATGGCAGACCCGAGCTCGTTCTTTCTCCTCCTTCCCTTCTCTTCCCCCACCTTCACCCTTGAGCTTCTTCGCGAGTTCTGACGGTCGACGGGAGCTCGTGGGAAGGCGTGGTGCGCGTGGTAGCGGCAGATCGGGCGGGGAATGACGGATTGGAGCGCGGTGTTCGTGGGACGTTTCTCGGGTTTCGGCGTGATTCGAGGTTCTTCGGGAGTTTAATTGCGTTTCTGAGGTAGGGGTCGAGCCCTGTTAGCTTTTAGAAACATTAAAACACGACTTAATCACTTGACTAGCATTTTTATTGTATTTTCGGATCAAGTCGTACCATGCGGGGTTAAAGGGTGGTTTGATGAATTTAATGTGTAAAGCATGTTGTAATGGGTTGTTCCGGGTTCTAGTATGTTAAAGGAACAGTTTTTATATGTTTTTCTATAGTTTAAACGGTTGGAAAACCTGTAGAGCTGGATTAGGGTTTCTGCAGGGTTTTAGGCCGGAGAACTTGGCGTCAAGATCTCCTGTCGCCAATCTCACCAGCCGAGATATAAACGGCTAGATCGCTTGCCGTTTACTTCTTATAAGCGGCAGTCGATGATGCCGCCAACCTGTGCATGTATCCATGCAGTGTTGTTTACGTAGTTTTCCTGGTTATGAATATTGTGTGATTGTGTGTGCATGGCGATGACCGGTGTGAGCCAGTGCACTTGTTATGCTCTTGAGCATACTGCTCATGTAAAGGGGCATGTTTTACGTAAATGATATGTGATGTACGTAATCGCTTTCCGTGGTATGTGTGGTGCGTTGGCACCCGTGGCACTCTTGGAGTGCGTTGTCCATGTGTTGGACATGTGGTTTACGTGGAAGACGTGTGGTACACCAACCAGGATGTAAATACACGTGTTGTTTACGTGGTTTGAGTGTGTGTATACTACACACTTTGTGGTAATATAATTCTTATGATTTATCGTAGTAACTGGGCAGTGAGGTTCCTGTGTGAGCCTAGCCATGACTTTGTGGTGTTTGGGCAGTGAAGGTCCATACAGACCTAGCCCTGGTTCGTTGTTGTCTATCGAATAATATTATATTGATTTATGTAGTAAGTGGTGTGTTGCCACGAAGGTCAGGAGATGATCAATGATAGGTCAAATATGATTGGCTATTGTGATTTATATATATGTTAGTGTGAGTTAGCTTGGAGGTTACAAGATGACCAATGATAGGCAAGTTTGTGGTTCAGTTATGTGTTGGTGTGGGATAGCTTTGGGGTCACACGGTGACCGATGTTAAGCTAATCCTAACACTTGTATATTGTGAATTATAAGTAAAGGCTATATGTGTAAATATCGTGGTTTGTGCTAGCCGAGTGTGGTGGTCCGGCGCCTATTCCGGAATGCCTCTCTAGTCGAGTACCCCAGGTTCTTTGTGAGCCAGGCACGTGTGTTTGTTGTGCTCGGGGTTTTGTCCCGATACAGTGTGGTACCGTTGAGGTCTGTGTCGTCTTCCTGGACACCCTCACTCCTGAGTTTGAGTTGTACGTCCGGCTGAGGGAAAGACGGCAGTGGGACAGCGACTTCCCAGAGTTTGTTCTTGTGTCGCTTGTAGCACGCTCATAGTTGGGGGTACGGACACCAGTAGACGTCACTGGTCCCCAGCTAGTCCTGTTTTCCAGTGCCTCACTTTAGAGTGCTCCGGCCAGAGACTCTAGAGGTGCCAGGCATGGGCCTGTAGCTGTGTGTCTGCAGGTGTGGTGTTGGTTAGTCTCCACAGTTGTTTGACTTCTTCCTAGTGGAGCGGCAGTTGGACCTTTCGTCCGTGACTGCGAGGCTGAGAGGTAGTTCTTGTGTTGTGTTGTCCGGGTTGGATATTGGCCTGATCAGCCAGTAGTCCGTTCCCGTGTGGTGGCGTCGTTCTTTCTGACTCGTGCTTTTCCAGTGACTGTGGTTTGTGAGTTTGTGACTCGTGGTCGAGGTTTGACCAATTCGAGGTGTGCCCTAGTGTTGGCACAGTTGTGACTGAGTTATGGTTTGTGTGACTCGTCGATTAAGGTTTCACTTGTAATGTTGTGTCTAAGTGAAGGCACAATATAATTGTGGTTCAGTGTGGTGTTTACCACCTTCTTGTACCCTTGTTCGGGTGTTTGTGTTGTGGTACCTCAGAGTAGCAGGTACTTGTTCCCTTCGTGGGTTATTTTGTAGTTTTGTGGTGGTACATTGTGTACCAACCTTTTCAGGTACTTGTGTGTTGTGGAGGTCTTGTGGTTTGACCTGCCACTTGCTGTATCCTAACTGTTTTAAATAATCTTTGTTTATAAGATTATTGTGGATTAGTTTGTGATTATTAATTATGTTACCTTTATGGGTATTTTGCCGATGAGGCTTATAGCCTAGGCATAATGTGGTTTAGTTGAGCTGTGCTCCGTGGAGGCCGTGTGAGACCTTCCACTTGTTGAGTTTTACTCTTCTTGGATATGATTCCAATTATAGTTTTAGTGAATTATGGATTGGCTTCGTGGTAGCCAGTTCCGTTACCTTGTGTGTAGTTTCCGATGTAGTGTGGTTTGGAGTATAAAGGACCAGCTCTTTCTTAGCAGTCCTATTACTCAAGTGTTTGAGGTTCGCCTGTGAAGCTTGTAGCCTGGGCAGTGACTTGCCTGTGTGGCTTATAGTTTAGGCAACCCGTTGTTGTAGCAGTGTGCCAGTGAGACTGTGGTTTAGGCACTTTAGTAGTTGGGCTGACTAATGATATTATATTAGTCCTGTAGTCCTACTTTTCTTCTGAGGACTTTATGTTATTATCATGAGCATGTTTAATTGTTATTTATTGTAATGATGTGAGCATGAAATGGTTTGGCTATTGTTGTTGCCAGTGAGACCCATTGGGGTTGAGGTGTCTGTGGTTACAGTGTTGTTTTGGGTAGCCCCTACTGAGCCAGTGACTTGTTGAGGCTCACTCCCCTACAGTTCTTTTCAGGGCTTGCCGTGTGTTTGGCTTGCAGTGGCGTTGCGTCAGACTTGTACCACCAGTAGTAGTTTGGTAGTTTGTGTTGTGTGAGCTTGTGCTCCTCGGGGTATGCCCCAGGTAGTTGTACTCTTTTAATTGGACATGTATTAATGTAATGGGACAGTTGTACAAATTTGTGAACAAATATGAGCACATGTACTTTCTTGTGTCTTATATTCCTGTGTTTTGTCTTTTGTACTCTTACTGGACACGTGTGTGAGATATCCCTTGCGAGACTTTGGTCCGTTCGCGGGAGGCGGATCTGGATATGGAGCCTTAATGGGCATAAATACCCCGGTCCGTCACAGTGATCCTCTTGGTAAGAAGGTAGATCAAAAGATCTATAGAGGAATGATAGGATCACTGCTCTATCTTACTGCTAGCAGACCAGATATAATGTTCAGTGTGTGTTTATGTGCAAGAGTCCAAGCTGATCCAAAAGAATCACATGTTCATGCTGTTAAAAGAATTGTTAGATATCTTATAAATACCAGTAAATTAGGACTTTGGTTTCCCAGGGTCTGAATTCAAGTTAATGGATATAGTGATGCTGACTATGCTGGATGCAAATAGATAGGAAAAGCACTAGTGGCACTTGTCAAATTCTTGCAGGATGCTTGATATCTTGGTCTTCCAGGAAGCAAACTCAGTAGCTTTGTCAACCATAGAAGCTGAATACATTGCAGCAGAGAGTTGTTGTACTCAACTCTTGTGGATCAAACACCAATTGGAAGACTATGGTCATCAGCTCCAGAAATTCCAATGCTATGTGATAATACAAGCGCAATAATTTGACCAAGAATCCTATCCAACACTCAAGAACAAAACACATTGAGGTTAGACATCACTTCATCAGGGACCATGTAAGTAATGACAATATTTTACTTGAATTGTTTCTACATAAAATCAACTTGCTGATATTTTTACAAAGCCTCTTCCTGAGGATAGATTCACATCTATTAGAAGAGAATAGGTAATTTGTAATCCTGATTGAAATTCTAAAAAAAAAAAAATAAAAATAAAATGACACTTGAATTGTTTGTTAGATACTACTATTTGAACTGTCGGTAAAAACCACCCTGAAAAATTCTAAGTCCCAGACATTCGACTTATGCATTTGAATCATGTTATAAATCTCTCATTCGATTGATGTAGTCGATTACATAATTCGACTTACTGTGAATTTTTTTTTTTAAAAGGGGGCGCTCTCAATAAAATCCTTTTAAATGTATCAACGGTCAAATCACTTGATCCCGACCATTCATCCTAAAATCTTCGGGCCATTACTTTTCCTCCTTATATAAAAAAACCCATTTTCCTTTAGAAGACACCCTTCGAAATCCATCTTCGACTCCCTTGTCTTCTTCTGCTTCTTCGTGCCCTTATTTTTTTCTGGCGAAGGACTTCTGAAGAACCCTGAAATCTCCATCATCCTCCTCGAAGAAAGTAGGATCTTGGAACTCTCTTCAACATTTTTTATCACTCCTTTATTGGTTCCCTGAGTCATTTCCATTTCCATATTCTAGATGGCTTCGTCTAGGGTTCCGGATACTGTCCAGTTGACCCCTGATCAACTCTAGCGTCTTGCTAAGATCCCTATCTGTCCAGGGAAGGCCGTTGACTTTTCTCATTTGAGTGGCAACTTGTCTTGGGTAGAAGACACCCTCAATGCCATGGGCTGGACCAAGCTATGTCAGATTTCTGAGCCCTCTGTGGAAAAGGCCATTAGAGCCTTCTATGCGTCTCTGCAAGTATCTTCTGGAAACTCAGTGTTTGGTTTGTCAAAGGAACCAAGATTACCATATCAGAAGAGTTATTGGTTGAGAATTTTGGATTGTCCAAGTACTGGACACAAACTCAATGAGTTTGTTCCCCTTGAAAGCAAAAATTGGGGATATAGGTAATTGGCCACTATCAGTAAGAAGGGGCTTTTAGTGAATGAGTTATCAGCAGAAAAGAGACTGATCCACTCAGTTATTACAACATTGTGACCCCTAGAGCAGGAACTCACTCCTCCATAACTGCCAGGGATGGAATATACTTTTTTGGGCTGTTCAGAGGCATAGAGTAAATTTGCCAGTAGTTATTTTAGAAAAGACTACAGCTTCAAAGGATTTGTAGGAATCCCTTCCTTATGGATCTTCTGCTCATCGATCTTCAAGAGATTCTCAGTAGAACTATCTGGAGAAATCTCTGTTGGAATCAAGAAAAAATTGGAATCTTTACCTTGAGAAGGAGTCCTATTCCTTGGTCAGCAAAACAAAATTTATGGTTCAAGGATTCATACCAAATGTGATCATGAGATTTTCCTATGAACCTCTCATCTCATTATCCCTCAAGAAGTTCAACATGAAAATTTCCAGTAGTAGAAATAGAGAACCAGAAGTCCAAGTCGATCTGAAGCCCCGTTCAGATCCAAGCAAGAATCCCTTTTCATGTTTCCTCCGTCCTTCCTGAATCAATGCTCCTGAGGGAACCATTGATGAGGTTCTAAGAGACATTAGAGGTAAAGAGTTGTCTCTGATGATATTTCCTATTTTTACTCCATGGACTGAATTTGAGGAAAGTGAACATCAATCCTTTCCATCTCGTATGAGACCTTGCCAAGGTATCAGGTGAGAGTAGCAATAACTTCTCTACCATTTTAGATTTGTTAAGTACACAACAAGAGACTCTTTGTTGGGTTGAATGCCTAGTTCATATCATTTCCCTCCTATTTTGATGATGACAAGAAGTGTTCCTAAAGCAATGTAAATGAAACATGTCAAAAAAAATCATACCTGAGATTCATGTTCATAAAGTATTTTTTCAAACCACATTTATCATTTATAGTCATGATAAATCATTTAACTAATGATATATGTGTTTATTTTTTCAGGTACTAACATTTTATGCAAAAGATGTGTCGACACACCCATCAATGGTGTCGACACATCAACACAGATTCAAAGAGAAAATGTGTAAAAATGACTAGAGTGTGTCGACACATGTCAAGAGTGTGTCGACACGAGTGGCAGATTTCCAGAGATCAAGGGTACCCAGGTCGACACACTCCCAGAGCAGGTCGACACTAGATCCCATTCCCAGAACAGCCAGTTTGAGGAATTGGGACAGCAGGTCGACACACTCCCAGAGCAGGTCGACACTAGACCCAGTTCCCAGAACAGCCAGTTTGAAAATTGGGACAGCAGGTCGACACACTCAAGAGCAGGTCGACACGGGACCCTTCTCCCAGAACAGACTTTTCTATCTTTGGGACAGTGTGTCGACACAACCACCAGGGCAGGTCGACACACTACGGAAATTTTCATCCAAAGAGCTGATGGCTGCCACGTGTCCTTCTAGGGCGATCAGAATCTTCCTAGGGAAGCGTGCCCTTGTACCCCAAAAGGGTATCTTTGGAATCCTAAGGGTATAAAAGGTCCTTTTTGTCCTCCCTTCAAAGAGAGACCCAACCAACCTCTCAGAGCCACCTGAACGATTCCTGGCGGCCAAGAGAGTTCTTGTCTCCCTCTTCTGCCTTCCTGGAGTCTCCTCAAGACCTCTTCTCACCAATTCAAGGTGTGAGGATTGTGGTTTGATCTTTAAAGAAGCCTCTGAAGCATCTCAAGGAAGCAGATCAAGTAGAAGCCATCGTTGGAGAAGAATTCAAGGAAGATCCAACCTCCCAGATTGCAGAGCATCGTCTTGGACTTCATGTTTACAAGCTTCTTCCCAATCCAAGCTTCTACAAGGGAGTACACTTGAAGAACGAAGCCATTCAATACATTTTACTCTACTTCTGTTCTTCTGAGATATCTCTTGAGATTATGCAAGTGCTTCTGCATAACTCTCATTAGTGTTCTCAAATTTCGACTAGATCTGTTGCTAGGAGATCTTGTCTTAAGTTGGTGTCTAGCAAGTCTATGTGTGAGCCTTGTGCTCAGCTTGTTGTGAGCCGGTGTGCTCAGTGTTGAGTTGTCAAACTCAAGTGTGTGTGTTGAGCAGTCTTGCTCAGTTGTTCTAGAGTAGTCTTGCTCTAGAAGTGGTGTGAGTTGTAAGCTCTTCAGTGTTGGAGTTGTCAGGCTCCAGTGGGTGTGTTACCCAGTTGTGTTAGTGAATCCTCACGGTTGTGAGGGGTGGATGTAGGAATCACATGGGTGATTTCCGAACCACCTAAAAATCCTTGTGCATTTGTCTTCTGTGGTTTGATTGATATATTCGATAGATGTATGCATAGGATTCGTTTTTAATTCACTTAATCAACTTGCTTCACATCCAAGTTCTTCAACTCACTCAAATCTAATCAGATCTGTAGGTTTTCACTGATAATATTGCCTCTGATTCTAGATAGTATTCAAATTCTTAAGCTTCCGCAAAAGTGGCTAAGATCTATTCATCCCCCCCTTCTAGATCTTTTCCTTATATTAATCTCGATCCTTCAATTGGTATCAGAGCGGGTTTACATCGATCTGATTTGAACTGAGCAGCTTTTGTTTCTGAGTATTGAGTGTTTGTTTGCTTGTTTGTCTGTTTGTTTGTTTGCTTATTTGCTTAACTACTTGTCTGTGCATTTACTTAAGTGTCATGGACTCAAAGGGTTTCATAGCTGAGGGCCATTCCATAAATAGGCCACCATTCTTTAATGGTCTGGACTATTCTTATTGGAAAACAGAATGCAAGTATTTCTGAGGGCCCAGAACTATGAGATCTGGAAAGTAGTTGAGGTGGGTCCCTATGAGAACCAGGGAGAAGAAGATACCTGGACAAGGGAACAGATAAGGAAAGCTACACTGAATTATAGTGCCATGAACATGATTCAGTGTGCTGTCCATCCCAAAGAGTATTCGAGAATCTCTATGTGCAAATCTGCCAAAGAGATGTGGGATAAACTCGAATTACTCTATGAGGGAACATCTCAGGTCAAGGAGACCAAGGCAAACATTTTAGTTTCAGAATATGAACTCTTTATGATGAAATCTAATGAATCTATTTCTGAAATGTTTGCCAGATTCATGGTGATAGTCAATGGACTCAAGGCTTTGGGTAAGGAGTATACTGATGCAGACTTGGTAAGAAGATTTTGCGTTCACTTTCTTCACTTTGGCATACCAAGGCCACTGTTATTGAAGATTCAAAAGATTGTCCAAAATCTCTTTGGATGAATTGATTGGATCTTTAATGACATATGAAATAAACTTAAAAAGAAATGAAGAACACATCATTAAGACCAAGCCTATAGCACTCAAAGCTTCTTCAAGCAACAAAGATAAAAATCAGGATAAAACAAGTTCTGAAGAATCTGAGTCGAATGAGGATGAGATTGCCCTCATGACCAGACAATTCAGGAAATTTTTGAAATATAGGAAAGGGAAAATGTCTGGGAAAAAGAAATTTCCCTCAGGTAAGAAGAATATTTCCTCTTCCAATTTCAATAAGAATCATAAACCTGATGAGAATGTTATCTGTTACAGGTGCAACAAGCCAGGACACATGAAGGGAGAGTGTCCTGAGAACAAAAAGGAAAAGCACAAGAGATTCCAGAAATATAAAAAGCCAAGGCCATGGTGGCCACTTGGTCTGATGAAGACTCAAGTGAGGAAGAAGAAGAAGAGAAGAAGTCCTCAAGCTCAGAGAGTGAGGAAGTCTGCTTCATGGCCAACAGCTCAGATGGCAAGGTAAATACTTCCTTTGAAGACTATACTGTTGAAGATTGGCAGGATGTGTATGCAGAACTGGTTGAAAAATATTCTGAAATGAGAAAAGAAAACAAACACATCAAAAAGAAAATGAAAATCTTTACCATAACCAATCCTCAAACAAAAGAATAATTGAACTGGAATCTGAAGTAACAGAAGTGCTTGAAGAAAAAGAGAATCTCCTAAATCAATTGATGAACTGAAACTTGCCTCTCAAAAGGCCTCCCAAGAATTCAGAAACTTAACTGAAAAGCTGGAAACTGAAAAACAAGAAAAACAACAGAAAATTGAAGAAATTGTAATTCTTAAAAACCAGCTAAAGGAAAGGGAGGAGGTTATCCAAACCTTCACAAAAGGCCAAGATAACCTAGAGGCATTGCTAGGATCCAACATGACAACTACATCTCATGGATTGGGATTCAACAAAAGAAATCAACAAAAGACAAATCTGGTGAGAAAAGGGAAAAGCACCATTAATCAAATTTGTCAAAGGTCCCAATCTGGAAAATACTGAAATTCAACAAACAGCAAACAAAATCCCAAACAAAACTCAAACAAAACTCAAAACAAATCAAAAATCCAAAAACAAAAGAAGACTGTCAGGTCGACACAGTCCCCTGACAGGTCGACCTGTTCAACATCAAAAACCATAAACAACTCACCAAAATTCAAATAAAAATCTGAAAAATAAGAAAAGGGAAAAGACATAATCCATGAAAAACCTTGGACTTCCAAGAAATCTCTTCAAGAAAATTGGATTAATCCTTGGAACCAATGGTATGAAAATCCCTGTTGGTATTATCCTCAATACCCTTATCCAAATTTCTGGATGTACCAACACAATCCATGGATTCCACCTCCTTCTCAGAAATCAAATTTCCAAGTGAAAAACTCCCCTCCTACCAAAACAAAGATCTTGGTGATTTCACTCCCAAGAGAAAGAACAAACAGAAAAATGCTGAAAACACCAAAGTAACAAAACAAAATCTAAAACAAATCAAATATGGGTGAGAAAAGATTTGATGTCTCTGTTAAATCATTCTGATGGTCCCAACTCTGTTTGGGTACCAAAATCTTCTCTCCACTGATCTTGTTGCAGGAAAGTCGTGCACCCAACACAAATATATGGTTTCTTGACAGTGGGTGTTCACGACATATGACTGGAGATAGAGCCAAATTCTCATTCCTGCTTGAAAAGGAGGGAGGGTCAGTTACTTTTGGAGGTAAAAATAAAGGAAAGATCTTAGGATCTGGAAAGGTTGGTCAAACTTCTTCAAACTCAGTAGATAATGTTTTGTTAGTTGATGGACTTGATTATAACTTACTCAGTATTAGCCAACTATGTGACAAAGGTCACAAAGTTGTGTTTGAATCTGATTTTTGCAAAATAATTGATTCATCAACTGACAAAATCAAATTTTGTGGAAAAAGAGAAAACAATGTCTACATGATCAACCTTAATAAAAACTTTTCTGAAAATCTTTGTTTTGTTGCAAATAAAGATGAAATTGCATGGACTTGGCACAAAAGACTTGGCCATGCAAGTTTCAGAACTTTGAATAAGTTGTTAAGATTGAATTTGGTTAAAGGTCTTCCTGAATCCTTTTCTAATGTTGAAGGTCAAATTTGTGGGATCTGTGCTAAAGGAAAACAAACTAGGAAATCCTTTAAAGTCTTCAATGATGTACTCACATCTAAGCCACTGGAACTTCTTCACATGGACCTCTTTGGGCCAACAAGAGTTCTAAGTTTAAGTGGCAAAAGATATGGGTTGTAATCATTGATGACTTTACTAGTTTACCTGGGTTATTTTTCTATCTCACAAAAGTGATGCATGCCTTGAATTCAGGAACTTTTGTACCACTGTCTTAACCACTTATCCATATAAAATCAAAAACATCTTAACTGATCATGGGGGTGAATTTGAGAACACATCCTTTTCTGATTTTTGTGCTGAATTTCAGATAATCCACAAGTTTTCTTCACCAAGAACTCCAGAACAAAATGAGTTGTGGAAAGAAAGAACAGAACTCTTGTGGAAATGGCTAGAACCATGCTTCTTGAGAGTAACTTGCCCAAATCCTTCTGGGCTGAAGCTGTAACACAGCAAACCACATACTCAATAGAGCATTGGTCAGACCAAAAATCAAGAAACCCCCTATGAATTATTGAAAACAAAAGCCAACTGTTTCCTATTTTAAAATCTTTGGGTGCAAATGCTATGTACATAATAATAACAAAGAAAACCTTGACAAGTTTGATGCTAAGAGTCAGGAAGCTATCTTCCTTGGCTATTCTGAAGTGTCAAGGGCCTTCAAAGTGTACATAATGAAAACCAAATCTGTTGAAGAATCTCCACATGTTATTTTTGATGAAATTCCTTTTCCACTAATGATTCTAAATCTTGCAGGGAAAAACAAACAATGAAGAGGATGACCTCATTGTGGATTCTTCACCAACCGTTGAGGAGAGTAATAACATTGAAGAAAACCTGAACAACAACTCACAATCTCCAAATGGTTCAGGTAATATTGCTCCAGAAGTGGGAACTTCTCAACAGGTAATTTCTGAACCTCGTTTCTAAGAGATCACCCATTAGACAGTGTAGTTGGCAATCTAAATGATAGAGTTAGGACCAGATCATCCTTCTTGCAAAATATTGAAGAAGACTCACTAGCTCTAATTTCCCAAATTGAACCCAAGTCAATTGATGAAGCCTTATCCAGTTCTGATTGGATTAATGCTATGCATGATGAACTTCATCAATTTGAAAGAAATCAAGTGTGGGAATTAGTGCCTAGACCTAGTGACCAAACAGTGATTGGCACTAGATGGGTCTTCAGAAATAAATTGAATGAAGCTGGTCAAGTAATAAGAAACAAAGCTAGGCTAGTTGCAAAGGGGTATAACCAAGAATTTGGAATTGACTTTGAAGAATCTTATGCCCCTGTAGCTAGACTAGAAGCTGTGAGAATTTTCCTTGCTTTTGCATCCTCCATGAAATTCAAAGTCTTTCAAATGGATGTTAAAAGTGCATTTCTAAATGGATATATAAGGAAAATGTGTTTGTTGAACAACCTCCTGGGTTTGATAATGAAAAATATCCTAACCATGTTTTCAAGCTTAATAAGGCACTCTATGGTCTTAAACAAGCTCCAAGAGCTTGGTATGATCGTTTGAGTTCCTTTTTACTTGAAAAAGGATATTCTAGAGGTAATGTTGATCAAACATTGTTCACAAAACAGTAAAAATCAAATAATTGTGGTCCAAATTTATGTTGACATAATTTTTGGCTCCACCAATAAAGGCCTTTGCACTGAATTTTCAAATCAAATGCAGAATGAATTTGAAATGAGCTTAATGGGAGATTTAACATTCTTTTTGGGATTGCAGGTTAACAAACAAATGAAGGAATCTTCATCAGTCAAACCAAATATGTCAAGGAGCTACTAAAAAGGTTTGACTATCAGAACCTTAAACATTCAAGCACACCCATTGCAATAAATGCTAAACTAGAAGAAGACCCATCTGGTAAGTCAGTAGATCCAAACCTACAGAGGTATGATTGGCTCTCTGCTCTACCTTACTACTTCTAGACCTGACATTCAGTTTTGTGTGTGCTTATGTGCTAGATTCCAATCAAATCCTAAAGAAAGTCATATGCTTGCTGTGAAAAGAATTTTTAAATATCTTGCTGGAACATGTGATTTAGGAATTTGGTATCCTGCTGGTTGCAAGTTAGAATTGTTTGCCTATTGTGATGCTGATTATGCTGGGTGTAAGTTAGATAGAAAAAGCACAAGTGGCTTGTGTGTATTTCTAGGTGGGTGCCTTATTTCTTGGGCTTCAAAGAAGCAACAATCAGTTGCTCTGTCAACTGCAGAAGCTGAATATGTTGCAGCAGGTAGATGTGGAACTCAGATTCTCTGGGTGAAACATCAACTTCTTGATTACAACCAAGATTTAGGGTGTGTACCCATCCTATGTGATAACACTAGTGCCATAAATTTATCTAAAAACCCCATTCAGCATTCTAGAACAAAGCACATTGAAATTAGGCATCATTTCTTGAGAGATGAGGTTGCAAAGAAATCTTTTGAACTCCATTTTATTGAAACTGAAAAACAAATTGCAGACATATTCACAAAACCCCTTCCTGAAAATAGATTCTCATCTTTAAGGAGAGAACTTGGTCTTTGTAAATGTCCACCTTCTTGATCTCTCTTAAGATTTGGTTGAGTGCCATGCATTATCTAAGGAGGAGTTCTTTGCATTTCATATTTCCTTGCTTCCTCAAGATACATGTTCATATCTCTCTCATTTTCAACTCTATTCTCTTTTTACAATAAACTCTCCACTTCTTATTGTATTGAAACTTCTTGGTATATCAAATAGTGACTTGAAGAAGGACAAGTTATGCTTGTCTAGACACTTTCACTATGCGTGAGAACATATCTCCGCCAAGTACTAAGAAGTTAATATGCAATAATTAAGGGGGAGCTTTTATTGTTCCAAGAGACATTCTCTTCTGATTTCAAAACTTGCACAGTTTTAACTTCCACTTCTTTTTGCTAATGAATTCTTCAACTCTTATTGTATTGAAATCTCTTGGTATATCAAATGGTGACTTGAAGAAGGACAAGTTATGCTTGTCTGGACACTTTCACTATGCGAGAGTATGTGTCTCCGCCAAGTACCAAGAAATGGATATACAGTTGTTGAGGGGGAGTCTTTGTTGTCCAAGAAGAAAATTCTCTTCTGATTTCAAAATTGCACATCTTTATTCTGATGACAATGGTTGAAATCATCATCTCAGGGGAGCTAGAAAATTCACAAGTCATTTTTTTTGCAAATTTCAAAACCCTTCTTGCATTTCATCAATTCCTTGCATGATGTCCTCATTCTAAAAGTCTAGAATCTCAAAATGAACCTTGAGTGATCTATTATATTCTTTACTAATCACTTTCCACTATGTCCTTCAATCCACAGAAATTCAGATCTCTTCCTAAACTAAATAACAATTTGTGTATTGAACTTAAAACATTTCCTTGTTTGCAACTGATGACTGGATGTATTTGAATTCTATCTCACAAACTCTCCAACATCTATAAAATCCAACAGAGCAATGGCATTTGTGCTGAGAAACTGCACACCTTCACAATGAATGAAGTGCTATGTATGTCATGAGGCATTACTGCTAACTCTGTTCAAAGGGGATCCAAATCAAAATAACCTCAAAATTCAAGCAATTATGTGCTATATTTTTTATGATGACTGAGTAACTGGAATATTGGCGTCTAAAAAACGTATATTTTCATGTCAAAAGGTCATCATTTACCCCTTTGAGACTTGACAATGACTAAATCTTGAGTATCCAGGGACTATGGTGTGTAAAAAGCACTAGTACTTGAGTGAAAGAGATTTACATCATTTGATAGTTTGTTAAAAGAACAAAATATGAAATTATTGGAGATTTGTTTAGAAAGAATCATCTTCCTCCTTCATCAAGTTGTTCTTTAAGCTTGTGTTTTACTTTCAACACAACTGTGTTTAGTCTAGATGATATCTTTAATTCTTGAAAATTGAGAAACATGGTAGATTTTGGTTGATTGTTAGATACATTATATCCCTCAATTTATCATTTTGTTGATTCAAGTCTTGGAATGCTAATATCCTGTTGGAAATTGTGTGAAACACTTGAACTGTGATGAATCTTTGCAAAATACAACAAGTGAATTTTGGGCATCTTAAAAATCCTTGAAATGATAATTCCTCTCATTCCTAATCATTCTAAGATATTCCCAAATTTCTCCAAAATTTCCTCTTCAAATTCAAATTTTCTTCAAGGCTGTGTCGACACACTATGTGTCCTGTGTCGACACACTCTCTGGGTCAGGTCGACACACCCTCTTCCTGTGTCGACACACCCCCCTTGCCAGAACTCTTTTTCAGCCCGTTAGGGTTCACCTTAACCCTTGTTGTTCCTGCTGCGGGCAGTGTACCACTGCTTCTATTTGGGAGACAGGTCGACCCGATGGCCTCATTTCCACTTCGTTCCGGCAAGAAAACCTCTCCAGCTTCTCTCAAGCTCTCATCCCCCTTCCATCATCTCTCTGCTCCTCCACTTCCATCTCCTCTCTGAATTCCACTCATCCTGCACCATGGTCCGCAAGCTTGGTCCCCGCCGTGGCGCAAGGTCTCAGGCCTCCTCAAGGCCGGTTCCGGCAACCAGTGCCGATGCCCAGGTGGAAAGAAGACCAAGCGCGAAATGATCCCACAGAACTTCCAGAATCTTCTGCACCTCTCAGAGCTTCAAAGAGAGGTAGGACCTCCACTACTGGCAGAGGTAGACAAGTTTCAAACCCTAGACCAGAGACTTCGGGGGATTCCTCTGACCATCCTGAGGAATCATCTTCCTCCTCCTCTTCTGACTCTAAAGAGGACATTCCCTCAGAATCAGTGAGTGCTGCCAAACTGATTTTGAAGCCAAGAATTCTAGACCTTTCAGACACCCAATTAGCAGACTCTCTCCCCGAAATTCAGACCTACTTTTCTTTCCAATCTTGGATACCCTTTATATCTGAATTTCAAGTCTGCTATCCAAGGTTAGTTAGAGAGTTCTACAAAAACCTCACCTGCACAGAAGAAGGTTTTAAATCCAAAGTCAAGGGGATAGAGATAGACATGCCAACTGCTGTAGCAGCCTCCATTTTCAAAGTGCCAGATGAAGGGGCTGACTACCATGATTTGAAGTTGATTTACATGAAGCCTACTCAATCTTGACAGGCCATCCTGCAGATCCATCAGATCCCAAACAAACCTATGTAACAAGGTTTAATGCCAACTCATTTCCACCTGTACTAAGGGTAATTCACCACATCTTGACAACCATAGTTACCCCTCAAGGTGGTGGGAGGGATAGATTGACAGATATCCAGAGATTCATACTGTATTGCATGGTCAAAGATATCAAGGTCAACCTTCATGTAATACTTTATCAAATCATTTCTGAGACTACAAGAGCAGACCTCAAGAGATCTCTACCTTATGGAGCTCATATGACCTCAGTGTTCAAGCACTTTGGTGTGCCATTGGAATCTGAAAAATTCCAATCCATTCCCAAGTCAAACATCTACACATTCAAGAACATCCAGAAGTTTATGGGATTCAGATTAGAAGGAAATCAAATAAGAAGAGGACCAGCTGTGGTTGAGGCTCCTCCAATTCAAGAGGAACAGCCTCAAGATCAAGGGGAACAGCCCCAACTCCAGGAGGATCAGCCTCAGGATCAAGGGGATCAGCCCCAAGTACAAGAGGAACAGCCTCCAGTTGAAAGGGACCAGCCCCTAGGTCAAGAGGATCAGCCTCCTATGCATGAGGATCAGCCTCAAGTTGCTAATGAAGGTGACAGTCCTTTCCATGCTCCTCTCTCACCTCAGCTTCCTCATCCTTCTCCACAACCCTCATTCCACCCATCCACATCTTCTGGTGGCCTTCTGTTCCACCAGAATTGATATCTTTTCTAAATGACAAATTTGAATCCTTCAACTCCTCACTTCAATCAATGTCCACATCCTTTGAGCTACGGATTCAAAGACTGGAAAACACAGTATCTGCCAAATTTATTGAGCAGAAGGCAGCTTCAGATTATGCTGCTCAAAGGTTCAATAGGTTAATTGGCACAATGGCAGATGCCTCCCTACAGCTAAAAGAACATCAAGACAAGTTGGAGACAGTTCTTAAGGGAATATTGGCAAATTCCCAAGCAGATGTCTTCAACACCAACCAAACATTGCATGAGATTTCCAGCACCAGATTGTCATTTGCTCATTTTGTGGATGATCTGGAAAGTATGAGGAACTTCAATGAGCACATTGACAGGCAGCTTACAGACTTACCAAGGAGTTCAAGATAATGCAAAGACCTGGTTGGTCAGCTGGATCATCAAGCTCTCAACCTATTTCAGATGAATTGAAAAGCACTCAGAGCACTTTGATAGAGCATTCTGATAGAATGGAGCATTATCTTCACACTAGGCTGACAACCATCCATGAACAGATAAAGTCAAGCATGAAGTCAATGGAAAAGAGATTGTCAGACATTGAGATCCTTCTAGCTCCAATTCCTCCTCCTCCTCCATCTAAACCCAATGTAATTTTTTTTGATAATGTCAAAGGGGGAGAAGAATGAATGAATTGAATGTAATATTTTGATGTATGATCTTTTGAATGAAATGAAATTGGCTTTTAAATGAAATGAAAGTGGTGTTTGGCTTCAATGCAAACCTTTGTCTTGTGTGTTGAATACTTGTTCAAGTGTTTTGACTTGTGTGCACAAAAGCTCTAATTTCAAGTAACATTGTATCTCACAAACAAATCATCAATTGTTACTGAACAAAATCAAAAGGTCATTGACAAGTATAAACAAAAGGAAACAAAAATTTAAACAATCAAAATTGCTTAAAATCACACATCACACTTCATCAAAACCACATGAAATATGGATTTAATGTTGCCATCATCAAAAGGGGGAGATTGTTGGGTTGAATGCCTAGTTCATATCATTTCCCTCCTATTTTGATGATGACAAGAAGTGTTCCTAAAGCAATGTAAATGAAACATGTCAAAAAAATCATACCTGAAATCATGTTCATAAAGTATTTTTCAAACACATTTATCATTTATAGTCATGATAAATCATTTAACTAATGATATATGTGTTTATTTTTTCAGGTACTAACATTTTATGCAAAAGATGTGTCGACACACCCATCAATGGTGTCGACACATCAACACAGATTCAAAGAAAAATGTGTAAAAATGACTAAGTGTGTCGACACATGTCAGAGTGTGTCGACACGAGTGGCAGATTTCCAGAGATCAAGGGTACCCAGGTCGACACACTCCCAGAGCAGGTCGACACTAGATCCCATTCCCAGAACAACCAGTTTGAGGAATTGGGACAGCAGGTCGACACACTCCCAGAGCAGGTCGACACTAGACCCAGTTCCCAGAACAGCCAGTTTGAAGAATTGGGACAGCAGGTCGACACACTCAAGAGCAGGTCGACACGGGACCCTTCTCCCAGAACAGACTTTTCTATCTTTGGGACAGTGTGTCGACACAACCACCAGGGCAGGTCGACACACTACGGAAACTTTTCATCCAAAGAGCTGATGGCTGCCACGTGTCCTTCTAGGGCGATCAGAATCTTCCTAGGGAAGCGTGCCCTTGTACCCCAAAAGGGTATCTTTGGAATCCTAAGGGTATAAAAGGTCCCTTTTGTCCTCCCTTCATAGAGAGAGACCCAACCAGCCTCTCAGAGCCACCTGAACGATTCCTGGCGGCCAAGAGAGCTCTTGTCTCCCTCTTCTGCCTTCCTGGAGTCTCCTCAAGACCTCTTCTCACCAATTCAAGGTGTGAGGATTGTGGTTTGATCTTTAAAGAAGCCTCTGAAGCATCTCAAGGAAGCAGATCAAGTAGAAGCCATCGTTGGAGAAGAATTCAAGGAAGATCCACCTCCCAGATTGCAGAGCATCGTCTTGGACTTCATGTTTACAAGCTTCTTCCCAATCCAAGCTTCTACAAGGGAGTACACTTGAAGAACGAAGCCATTCAATACATTTTACTCTACTTCTGTTCTTCTGAGATATCTCTTGAGATTATGCAAGTGCTTCTGCATAACTCTCATTAGTGTTCTCAAATTCGACTAGATCTGTTGCTAGGAGATCTTGTCTTAAGTTGGTGTCTAGCAAGTCTATGTGTGAGCCTTGTGCTCAGCTTGTTGTGAGCCGGTGTGCTCAGTGTTGAGTTGTCAAACTCAAGTGTTGTGTTGAGCAGTCTTGCTCAGTTGTTCTAGAGTAGTCTTGCTCTAGAAGTGGTGTGAGTTGTAAGCTCTTCAGTGTTGGAGTTGTCAGGCTCCAGTGGGTGTGTTACCCAGTTGTGTTAGTGAATCCTCACGGGTTGTGAGGGGTGGATGTAGGAATCACATGGGTGATTTCCGAACCACCTAAAAATCCTTGTGCATTTGTCTTCTGTGGTTTGATTGATATATTCGATAGATGTATGCATAGGATTCGTTTTTAATTCACTTAATCAACTTGCTTCACATCCAAGTTCTTCAACTCACTCAAATCTAATCAGATCTGTAGGTTTTCACTGATAATATTGCCTCTGATTCTAGATAGTATTCAAATTTCTTAAGCTTCTTCCGCAAAAGTGGCTAAGATCTATTCATCCCCCCCCTTCTAGATCTTTTCCTTATATTAATCTCGATCCTTCAACTCTTCTGTTCTTCAGATACAAGTTGAATTTGTTGATGCCAAGTTTGAAAATTGTTTGATGAGGTTAAGCAGATAAAAGATCTATTGCTTCAGTTGGTGTGCAACAGGGCACTTCTAGGCCATCAGGGCCTTCTTCCTCTCAACAGCAAGGAGAACATGTTCCAGTTTCAGAGATGCACAAGTTGGTGTTCAAGAAACTCTAGTACCAGAACCTAAAGAGTCAGTCCTTGAACAACCATCAGTGGAAGAAAAAGGGCCAGATTCACAGGCAGAGCAGCAGCAACAGCACCAGTAGGTTGAGCAGCAACCTAAATAGGACCAGGAGCCAGAATATCACGTTCAAGGGCATGATGTGCCAGTGCCTGATTAGCACAAAGAGCTTGAGCCACAGTTGAGGAGCCTCCTAAGCAGCAGGAAGAATTAGAGTAAGAGGCACAGTTAACCATCGTGTTGCTTCAACCACAAATTGAGCACATCAAGAGCCTGTAGTGGAAAAGCAATCAGCAGGAGTGGCAGCAACAGTAGAGGAGTCCCAGCAAGAGAATCAATCCCAGATGAAGCCTAAGGCCAAGAGATCCCTTGAATCCTCTCATGAACTCCAAACTTCCTTACTCCTTCCACCATTTTGGTATGCTTTCATCCACCACTCTGAGCATTGCATGAATCTGTTCAGAGAATATCTCTCTATTTGAGCATTCCTTGAAATTCATGAGATGCCAAGGTTCACCTTTGAACATTGGCTTCCTACTCTGCTCAGAACTACACAAATCTCAGTAGAAGACCTTCAGTTCATCTCTCAGAAAAGTCATTGCTTAACTCGCAAAGAGTTCATTGACCTCTATCCAGATGAAGCAGCCAGATATCAAACAACCCAATCTAGAAACCAATTTTTGACAATTAAGCATCACCTGTCTCTAAGGTTTCATGAGCTGTTTGGAATTCATCTCAGGAAATCTCAGGCCAAGTACACCCAAATGAAAATCTTCAACTTTGAAGATTCAAATTAGGTTTGCATAATGTTTCTAAAGGCCAATGGGAAAATCTTTTAAGAGGCCAAAGAGAAATCGTTCCTTCCATGACTATGGTTCTACCATCCGGTCTCCATCCTCCCCTCATAAGAGCTGTCGCATACAGAAGAGACTTTGCTGAAGCTATCTTTAACAGATTCATCCGGATTGCCACAAGATTCAAAATCAAATACAAATACAAACTGTCTTTTCAGAGATTTGTATTTCCGCAGCTCTCCAAGAACCTCCGTCATCTCCTAGATTTTCAACTATGTTTTACTGAAACTGAAAGATTCAATATTGATCAATGGGCAGTAGCTTATCCCTCGTACCACTCTGATTGTGAGAAGTTGAAGCTTACTCTTGATGAGTTTCACTCCAAGAGTCTTAAGGACTTAAGAAAGAACATTGGTCATAGGTGGGCATAGAGGTACTTGATATATTATCAGCCAAGGATTCAGTTGTGTCCAGTGGTCTATATTGGAATATCACTCTCAATGAGTTTCTTCGCCTTGCAGCTTCTAAGCAGTTTGTTCCCCTCAAAGCTTGCCTAGACAGAGAAAAGTATCACAATAGGATTTCCTGGTACCGGAGGCGCCACATCAAATCTCTTAAAAATTACCCTCCACTAATCCTGATTACAACATAGATTATGCATTGTTTGACAATTACTTTGAGAAGAATGAGAAGAAGCTCTGGGATCTCCTTCAACCTTTTTTTGCTAAGATCCCTAGATCTCTGTATTACCTAGTTCTCTGTCTAAGTCATGAACATTTTCTTATGTATTTCCTTTGCTTTCTGAATGAAATGTCTTTTGCTTGACTATCCTTTCTATTAATGCCACAAAGGGGGAGAAAAAGAATTGACATATTTATTACTGACTATTTAAATTTTTTGTCATAACAAAAAGGGGAAGAATTGTTGAGCAACTACCCCTAAGAAATTTAAATTAAAGATTTTATTAATTCAAATGTACTCATTATTTTTGCTATGACAAAATACTTAAATAGATATTCTACAAAGTAAATATATCACAAAATATATATATAGACAAATACCATAGCTAAAATCCTGATCACAAAGTTTTTCTAAGTCCACGGACTCTCTCTATGCCCTACTGAATCCGACTGTTGACTTCGACTGCTAACTTTGACTCCTTCAGAAACGAAGTTAAACAACCTCCAAAATTGTCCACAACTTTATATGTAATTCGACTGATGACTCCGACTGGTATAGTCGAAAGCCTTACAAAATCCAATACTTGATTCGACTGTCATCTTCAACTGCCACAGTCGAATGCTTCTTAAAAGTTAAACTCTTGATTCGACTTTCATCTTCAACTACCACACTCGAATGCCTCAGAAATCGATCTATATAGTATTCGACTGCTATAGTCGAATAGCCTTGTTTTTTCTCAGAAGTTGAATTACCTTGTTAGAGTCGAATCACTTCTACTCCTTCAGTCGAATTGTATGTTCTTATAAATTCGACTTCACTGTTAATTCTGTACTTAATACTTTTTCTGATCTGTTTTAGGCTTAACACCTACTATAAGCTTATCTCCTAATCTTTTCACATCCTTTTTAATGGATCTTTTATATCTTATTACTCCATCAGAAATATCATTATTTTATTATTTTCTCTGACAGGACAAGTCATATTAAACTTAAAATATCATCTAAATCCTATGCAAACTATTTCTGAAATATTTTTGATCTGAGCCTCATGGTCTTCACATCTTCGCTCCAAATTTTCATGGATACAATAGACACAGTGCATTTATGTATTTTCAGGCGCATGGCATCTGACCAAAGCCTACCTACCACTGACAAGACCCATGCTTCACCTTTTAGCATATCTGTCTGTCTACTCCTCCTGTCTAAAAGATTGTGCATACGAGGTTTCCATACCTTCTTTCTGTATTTTTCTGACTCACCTACCTCAAGGTATAGAGATGCTCTTCCTTTTGTCTTGTCCTTTGTGCAGGCATTTATTGGAGCACGTTTTTGAGATGCTCCTTTCACAGTCCACTCCGAAAGGAAAAGAGCTTATCTTCTAGCTGTGAAAACTGCACCTCTTCTGAAGACCTTGGAAAGAAGCAAAACTGAAGAACCTCTGGATAATAAGTCATCAAAATACAAAGGAAACTAGAGCTCTCTCTAAACGGTCAGATTGCAAATGGCTACAACTCCAATGACTATCTTCTAACAACTATATTCTGAAGTGTATAAAAGGAGCTCAAGTTTTAAAGAAGACATACAGCTTTTGCATTTCCTGTGAGCTTCATCGAATTTCTTCAAGCCTTTCCTGCAAGCAAAAGTCTGAGAGCTTTTCTCTTCAGAATACATTCTCTGAAGCTCTCCTAGAAGTCTTGAATAGGGTGGCAACTGTAATTGCTTATTTTCTTCAAGTCCACCCTTGCATTTCAGATAGGATTCAAGTCTCATTTCTGATCTATTAATCCTTCTGAATTCTATATGTGTTTGTGCTCAGATCTGAGGCAACACACAAGTGTTTTCTTTATTATTCTTGTGTAATTTCTGCAGAAGTCTGGTTCTGCATTGCCCCTCCTCTGAAGGGAAGGCCTTGTGAAAGGCAGTTGTTGTACCCTTGTTTAGGGAGACTTGCTTGGGAGCAAGTGGGTTGTAATTCCTCTCAAGGGTGAGAGAAGGCCAATTATTGGCAGTTAGTGGAAATCTCAAGTGGTTAACTTGAGGACTGGATGTAGGACTTCCTAATTGGAAGGGCCGAACCAGGATAAATCCTTGTGCATTCCTTGTGTGATTGTTTCCGCCTTGTTTACACTTGAATCACACACATCACACTAAGCTCTAACAATTTATTTAGTGTTGTGCAATTTCAGAAGAAAATTAAAAGGAAGAAGTCCTATTCACCCCCCCTCTAGGACATTCTTAGTGCCATTTCGATCCAACAATATATTGGTGTAAACCTGCCATATGTTGGTGTAAAACTGGCATATGTTGGTACAAACTAGCATATGTTTGTATAAACTTACATATGATGGTGCAAACGAACATATGTTAGTGTAAAACAACATATGTTGGTGCAAACATGCATATGTTAGTGCAAACTGGTATTTGTTGGTGTAAAACAACATATGTTGGTGCAAACTGACATATGTTGGTGCAAACTGGCATATGTTAGTACAAACTTGCATATGTTGGTGAAAACTGCCATATGTTGGGTGTAAACTGGCATATGTTGGTATAAACTGTCATTTGTTAGTGTAAAACAACATATGTTGGTGCAAACTGGCATATTTTGGTGTAAAACTACCATATGTTGGTGCAAACAGATATATTTTGTGCAAACTGACATATGTTGATGTAAACAACATATGTTGGTGCAAACTGACATATGTTGGTGCAAACAGACATATGTTAGTGCAAACTTACATATGTTGGTGCAAACTGACATATGTTAGTGCAAATTGGCATATGTTGGTGTAAAACTGTCATATGTTGGTGCAAACAGGCATGTTTAGTGCAAACTGACATATATTGGTACAAACTGGCATATGTTGGTATAAAACTGGCATATGTTGGTGCAAACATGCATATGTTAGTGTAAACTGACATATGTTGGTGCAAACTGACATATGTTGGTGTAAAACTGGCATATGTTGGTGCAAACTGGCATATGTTGGTGTAAAACTAGCATATGTTGGTGTAAAACTGGCATATGTTGGTGCAAACTGGTATATGTTGGTGCAAACAGGCATATGTTAGTGTAAAACTAGCATATGTTGGTGTAAAACTGGCATATGTTGGTGCAAACTGGCATATGTTAGTGTAAAACTGACATATGTTGGTGTAAACTGACATATGTTGGTGCAAACATGCATATATTAGTGCAAACTGACATATGTTGTACAAACTGACATATGTTGATATGCTACCAACATATGATGTTTTACACCAACATATGCCAGTTTGCACCAACATATGTAAGTTTAAACTAACATATGCTTGTTTGCACCACATATGTTATTTTACAATAACAAATGCCATTTGCACTAACATATGCTTGTTTGCACCAACATATGCCAGTTTTATACCAACATATATCTGTTTGCACCAGCATATATTGTTTTTACATATGCCAATTTGCACCAACTATGTTGTTTTACACCAACATATGACAGTTTAACACCAACATATGCCAGTTTGCACCGACATATGCCAGTTTTACACCAACATATGCCAATTTACGCCAACGTATGCCAGGTTACACAACATATGTCAGTTTATTCCAACATATACAATTTTACACCACCATATGACTGTTTGCACTCACAAATGACCGTTTATCACCAACATATCTTATTTTTCACCAACATATGCCAGTTTCTACCAACATTAAAAAATGTGTTTATATACACAAGCTGTCGTATACATTCAAACTGTACATATCACCAACACTGTAGTATACACCAAGAAGATTTACATACAAACTGTAATATATCACCAATATAATAGTTTATATACGAAGTAGATTTACACAAACTCTAATATATCACCACACTGTCATATACACAAGAAGATTTACATACAAACTGTCATATACATAAGAAGATTTACATTGTTGAATACACATAGAAGATTTACATTAACATGTCAAACTTTTAGCACTTGCATATGTCAATATTTCTACTGCAATTGTGCCCTTATTAATGACATGTCTACATGACTGAACCTCCACTCTATTTCACCCTTCCTAGAGATGGTTTCCATGAACTTTATCACAAATAGCGCACAATTTGCACTATTAGAGGACTGGTCTGGGCACTGATCATCATATATGAGCTCTTGTGGGTCATCCATAATGCCAAAAATTTGAAAATGCATCCAGCAGAGTAACCTACAAACACATACACTGGTTAGCATATTTTTAGTATTTGGTACTTACCCATCTTTTTGCCGCAGCCATGTACCTTTTACTCCCTTAGATTGAATTATATAATGTGGCTTTCTTCTTCTTCACATCGACCACTAATAGGTGCCAGTGGTTGCTTGTAAATAAGACGAAGAATAAGAGATCCACTTTGTCAATATCTCCTTTAGTGGCCATGTTAGGAAGGGAGCTTTTCATCTTTTTACCCTCTCCGAAATTTTTGCCTTGTGCTTTGAAAGCTGTGCACTAAGAGGGCAGGCGTGTACGTGCATATATAATACTCATTTGGTGAATTCTCCATCTTCTAAATGAGGAATTGGAACCAATATCAATTACCTGAAATTCAAATGCAAGTCATAGTGAGTCTAAATACCTCAAATTCAATACTTGACATTACATTAATATATAAGAACTTACATCATCAACAATGAGCTTTCCAAAAAGAATGGCATGAACATGTTCTCGAGTTACATAACCATCCCACCTGTTGTTCATGACTTTTGTCCTATTCAACAAACAAAAGTTGCTTAAGTTATATTTTTCACCATACACTTGAATAATAGACAATTAGTAAGCTTACCCATCAATAGTTGGCAAAGAACGTGTGGACAATTTTTTTTTGCTCCTCAGACAATAAATCATGCCCACAAAAATCTATCCTGGATTCAAGGAGTGGCTACAACAGAATTGGTTCCACAATTATATTAGGTTCTACAAATTATATTAACTGGAATGGTAGCTTCTAATAAGTATATTACAAAAATAGTAAATTACCTAGCCATGTTTTATTGAATTGGTAGCTTCAGGGTCCTCCTCCTCATTCATGGCAATAACCTTATATTCTTCCTTGTCCTCCTCCTTCTTCAGAGTAGCCACATTCCCAGCCATCTCTACCACTTTGTCTAATTCATCCACATCACGGGGGCCGGGGAGGTTGATGAGCCTCTTCCTTCTTTAGTTTGGCCCATATTTGTCATGTCTTTGGCTTCATTTTTAGGTCCAATAGTGGAGAATTATCTTTCAGCCATGTAGCTCTTCATCTGCTTAAAAAAGGAGTCAAGCTTTGTTCCAAATTCTTCTAACTCCCTCCTTGTTTGCCTATCTCTTTCCTCAATCCTACACACTACACCTGTTAGCTCATTGCGCATTTTGACATGACTTTACTCACTCCACTTTGATGGAGACATCTCCCCTGTCTCCTCCTCTCCTCCCTGTCCTTCTCTTTCTTGTTCTCCTGCCTCTCCTCCTCCTCCTCCCCCTCCCCCATCATCCATCTTAGTGGAGCTCTCCAGCCCACTAAGCAACCATTCCTCTTCAGAGTGAGGAATCAAGTTTACCAAAATCTAAAAAATATCAAGCAAAGTCACATTACATAAACATTGAACATTAATAAAACTATAAAAGCAAGAATGAAACAGATCATACTTGCTCAACTTTTAGATTTTTGGCTTGAACTTGGACTTTCCTCTTTTTGGAGCTTCCCACCGCATGATGTGGGGGAAAACTATTTTATTAATCGGCCTTTGCAACCTTGTATGTTCCAACAACCAAACCTGTGCACAAAAAATGTTAGGAGTCAACTCAACATAATATTAAAATAGATTTACAAAAAAAAAACTTAGTTTAACTTACACACACAGGCTGTAGAACAACCATATATAAAGCACTTGCCCTCCAAATCTGATTTATTATTCTGCTTGGCAAGCGTCTTCACACCACATATCTTATTCTTGGCTGCTTCATGGGTATCATCCATCTTGTTTAGAATGAGTTTTTGAAAACCATCAGCCCATGTAAAGTCTTTTACTCTATCTAGATCATCTAAGCAATGAAGCATTTGTGAAGGACATGTAAAGTTGGTCCTTGGCGTAAGAAGGTGCTCAAAAGAAGAAGAATACAAAGCCGCACAGTATTGGCCACGTCATCCATCTCATTGGACTTATTATTCCATGAATGAAATTTTTGATACATTCTCTATCAATCTTTTGAGTATTTGAGAATCGTTTATGTAGAACAGATTTTTGCACTGGACCGCTAATGGGCACATCTCGCCCGACAGAAGGAACTCCAAGTATCAATGCAACATCATCAGTTGTGAAAGGAATAATTGTTGTCCCAAACTTGAATAGATCTTCCCCTTCCCATCCAAGGATTGTCTCTTCTAAAAAACTAATGTTGAATGCCCGTCCTGGAACATTATTGACATACGGGAAAAAAGGGGTTCTCCTCATTAATTCTATATGACATTACCGAAATTCCAAACCATCTCTATCACTGCAGTAGATATTCATTGAACATCGACTTATTAGTGGTGCACTGGCCCTTTCTTTACTCTCTTCTTTGCTGGCAAAAGAAAAATACTCAATTTAGCTACGAAATATTGTATGCTAAGGGTCTACATTGTGTGTGTGTGTGTGTAATATATATATATATATATATATATATATAATATTATATATATATATATATATATTATATATATATATATATATGTGATCAAATGTCAAATATATGTGCTGAAAATATGTATATAAATAGATGCACTGATTTTTCACCTGATTTTTTGTTTGACCTCACACAAGCTCTCTTTTTTCTGGAAGCTCCCAATTCACGTACTTGCTCAGCTTCCAACATGTTAAATTGAATTCTGACACAATGTTTTGACCTTCATTTTGGTGGGTAGTGCTAGAGTAGGTAGCAAGGTGGATGCCGGTGGGTTTATAATGTTCTCACACAGAGGGGAAGATGGGGGGAAAATGCTATCAGCCTTAAACTCCATTGGCCTTCGAACCCTAACAGCACTAGGGGTTAAGACCTATGATGGTGGTCGTGTACTTGGGTGGAGAATATTGAGTGGGGGGGGGGGGGTCTTTCAGTTGTGGCTGGAGCCTTCGATCCCTAAGGCGACGACGGGGGTGGAAGTTAGGGGGAGTACTAGTTGTGGGAGACTCACGAGCTGGGTCCGTGCTGGAGGATCGATAGTGGACATGTTAGAGCTTGGTGCCGATGGCAAAGGTTTTCTAGTTACACAGGGGGAGGAGCGACGTCGAAGGTCTTCCAGTTGCACAGGACTTGGCGCGATGCTAAAGGTCTTCCAGTAGCACAGAGGGAGGAGCAACGACGGAGGAGTTGATTTAACAACGGGAGGATCGACGGTAGATGTGAGTTAGAGCTTGTTGCACGGCGGAGATATTCCAATCGCACAGAGGAAGGAGCATGGCAGTGGAGTTTCACACGGGCTTCCAGTCGCACAGGGGGAGGAGTAGGAAGAGGGAAAACGACGGAATAAGAATTTTGAATATTTCAAGTCAAACTTTAATGCCCCCTATTCTTCTCTCTCTCCCCCCTCCATGTCAGCCCATGTCAGCTGCCAAATGGTCCAATGTTATTGGGAGTTTGCAAATTGACTACGCTTATTTGCAAACCCCGGTTTGCACCCAAAGTTTTCCAAAAGAAAATCGTTACGGACATGGAATAAGTAGGTGTTTGGCAATGCGAATGATAGCATAACAAAAGTAGAAGAGGAGGTGGCCAGCTTACAGGCGGAGTTTGATAGTCAACCTAGGGAGAACAACAGAATGGCCCTTAATGAGGCTAATGCTTGACTCAGGCGGGCCCTCCATTGTTCTGCTCCCAGAAAGCCAGATTGCATTGGTTGAATAATGGTGACAAAAATACTTCTTTTTATCATGCACTTGTACAAGGTAACAAAAGGAAGAATTATATTCACAGGCTCAAGATTAATGAGGTGATCAAACGGTTTTAAAGGATGAAGTAGCTAGGTTTTTCCAACATCTACTAACCTCTAGCCCCCATAATTATAATGACGAAAATCTGTTGCAACTCATTTCACAGATTGTTTCAGAGGACCAGAATAATAAACTTTGTGCGATCCCCAATGCAAAGGAGATTAAGACTGCGGTTTGGAGTATTAATGGAAATATATAGTGCCCCAAGCTCGGACAGTTTTAATGGCTATTTTTATACTTCCTTGTTGGGATATCATTGAGTAGGATGTTGTTGCTGCGGCACGGAGCTTCTTTCAGGGGTTTCCTTTACCAAATGGGGTAACTTCTTCCCTAAGGTTGGCCATCCTTCTACTTTCAGTGATTTTAGGCCGATGAGTCTGTATTGTGTCCAGAATTTTGTGTGACAGGTTGACAGACATTTTGCCCTAAATTATTTCGGAGGAACAAGGTGCTTTTGTGAAAGGAAGACTCATTCTTGACAATGTATCCTTGTCCAGACAACTGGTTAGGGACATTGGCAGGAAAGTCTGGGGTCATAATGTCATTTTTAAGTTAGATATGATGAAAGCCTATGATAGAGTGGAATGGGATTTTCTACTAGCATTGGCTTTCCTCAAGGTTTACATCTTATATGGGCATGCTGGTCTAACTATTGGTTCTTTGTAATCTTCAATGGGTCCATAGCCGATTATTTTAAATCGTCAAAAGGGCTGCGGCAGGGTGACCCTTTGGCACCAACTCTGTTTATTATTATGGAAGAGGTACTCAGCAGGGGACTGAAAAGACTTCAAACATCTGGCATCATTAAACCATACTACTCTGGTCTCAGATGTTGCCCTGTTATCTCTCACTACTTTATGTTGATGATACTTTAATTTTTCTAAATGGGCAAGCGAACAACATTAGGAGGCTTCTGCACTTTGTGTATGACTACGAAGTATCCTCTGGGCAAAAAGTGAATGTTAGCAAGAGCTGCTTCATGCTATCAGAGAAGGCACCAACTAATGTAGCTAATAAGATTAAAGAGCTGATAGGATATAGGCGCCAATAGGTGCTTCGGATTACCTTGGTGTTCCTATCAGGCAGCGAAGAGTTGGGATAGCAGACTATTAAGTGTCTCATCGACAAAATTAATAATAAATTAGATGACTGGAAGTCAAAGCTTCTATCTCAGGCGGGGCGAGTGGTACTTATTAATTCTGCTCTCAAGTCAATTCCTGTTTTATCTTGCTGCTGCTTCTGCTATTCCTAAGATTGTGTTAAGGTTTATAGAAAAGTCATGTGCTCTTTCTTTTGGGATGGTACTGATGGAGTGCGTCGCCGCCACTAGGTTCCATGGGGGGTTATCCAACAACTATACGTGAAGGTGGGTTGGGGATCAGTAAGTTTATGGCATGTGCAAGTATCCCTAGTGGCTAAACAAATGTGGAATATTTCTTATGGTTCCTCACTATGGGATCTTTATTGAAGAAGTCGGTACCAGACTGGCCAGTCGGGGACAACAAGTGTATTGCTAATGTGCTGGAACATGTAACCTTCAAAATAGTTCCATCAGATCTGCAACTTCATATCCTTTTGTCCTTTGGATATAAACCTCGTATTGTTCAGAGGAGAATCAAACTTGTAAGATGGATCCCGCCCACAATTGATTTTTGTTTAAATGTTGATGGGGCATGGAAAGGCAACCCAGGAGCTTGTGCAGGGGGTGGGGATGTATCAGGGATAGCTCCGGTACCATCAGATTGGCCTTTGCTCACTTTTATGGCAATGGTAATAGTCTACTAGCTGAAGTCAGAGCATTATGTGATGGGCTCAGACTGGCCAAGGAACATGATATGAAGCTATCCATGATCTATTTTGACTCTGCGACTCTGGTAAACTCTATTGGCAACAACATGGTCCTTATGGGAGAGTACAAAATGGTGGAAAATTGCAGCTGATCTTATATGCAGTACCAGCACCATGGTGGCCCACGTATATAGAGAGACGAACCAGGTGGCGGACGCCTTGGCTACATATGATTGCCAAACATTTTTCAATGCCTTATTTTTCTCTTACGCTGATTGCCTCATGCTTGTAAGGACCAAGTTACTTTGGACAGAACATGCATGATGAACATTAGATATGTATAACAAGGTATGCCCTAGTGATGCTATAAATTTATTACTATAATAAAATTTTAGCCTAGGAGTCACATTGGTGGAGTGGATACATTCTCTCCCTTTGGGAGAGGGTGTACTCCCCTAGCTTGCTGTGTGGACTTTAGAAAAAAAAAGATGTTAGTTAACAATCGATGTATCAATCGACTGGCCAAGATACAACGTTGTCAGTTGAAGTTGGACTTCGGATATGACGAAGTTACCAGTCATTTTTAACTATAAAATACGTGTCAATTTATATACCCGATAATAAAAGGAGTTGGTTAATAAATATGGAAAGTATGGACTATAAATCGTGACCAAACTCGAATCCAATAGTTGGACTTCGGATATGACAAAGTTACCAGCCATTTTTAAACTATAAAATATGTGTCAATTTTATACCCGATAATAAAAAGGAGTTGGTTAAGATAAATATGGAAAGTATGGACTATAAATCATGACCAACTTGAATCCAATAGTGGATTCCAAACCTGATCCCTAGAAGTAAACTAAATAGGAAGACCTGTTACGGAAACAATTCCTATAGAAGTTCTGAAACATAATAGGACTCCTACCAAGAGTTAGGAAACTACAAACCCCCGAAGATTTAACCATCATTAGACTTCCATATTACCCAAATTCGTGCCCTATTGAGAGAGAGTTTTCTAAAGGTTTCCCACTCCAATTGGGACGGGAATCCTCCAGACACGGAAGGGATCAAGATGAAACCGCAACTCCACTTCTCTAGTTACAATAGGACTCCTAACAATCCTAATCTATAAATACTCGTCATAAGCCCTTGGGGGCGAGTTACCAACTTGTTATAGAACTTGCAGAAGATGACCTAGAGCACCAGAGAAGGAGGAGATCACCCAACCAGAGCTTTCTTCCCCAGACTCTGTTCTTCTTCCTTCTGCAGAAATACTTTTTAGGGAGTTCAAAGATAGACAATCTCTCAAGCAAAAATCTAATTAATATCGTTCATAGATAGTCTATGAAACCAATAACCAAAGCCATGTTTTTCCCAGATTGGAGCAGAATTAAGGATGAAGATATCTATAAGATGGCTTTCAGAAGCAAGTATGGACATATGAATGTTTGTTGTTATGCCTTTTGGTCTAACCAATGCTCCTACAGCTTTTATGCAATTGATGAACAATGTCTATCGGCCATATCTCGACAAATTCATCGTGGTATTTATTGATGATATCCTTATATATTCCAAACCAAAGAGGGACATGAAGAGCATCTGAGGATCGCTCTACAGATCTTGCACGACAACAAGCTCTATGCTAAACTGAGCAAGTGCGAGTTTTGGCTCGAAGAAGTGTCCTTCTTGGACCATGTCATCTCCAAGGATGGCATCTCTGTTGATCCCTCCAAGGTTGAAGTTGTGCTTAATTAGGAGAGACCGACCAACGTCACTGAGATCAGAAGCTTTTTGGGACTGGCTGGTTATTACAAGCGGTTCATAAAAGACTTCTCCAAGATCTCTGTACCACTCACTCGCCTTACTCGAAAGGCGAATCCTTATGTCTATAGTAAGATTGTGAGAAAAGCTTTTAAACATTAAAGGAATGTTTAACCTCTGCCTCAGTTCTCGCTCTTCCTATAGAGGGGGAAGATTTCTCAATTTATACCGATGCATCTGGAATCGATTTAGGCTGTGTACTGATGCCGAAGGATAGAGTTATAGCCTATTCGTCATAACAATTGAAGACTCATGAGGTCAACTACTCCGTACATGATTTAGAGTTGGCCGCTGTAGTCCTTGCACTCAAGATCTGGAGACATTATCTCTACGGAGAACTATCTACACAGATCACAAACGCTTAAAGTATCTGTTCTCTTAGAAGCAGCTCAACATGAGACAGAGAAGATGGTTGGAGTACCTTAAGGACTTCGACTTCAATATTCAATATCACCCTGACAAGGGTAATGTTGTAGCTAATGTGCTTAGCAGGAAGCCTGTGGCCTCCTTGTCTTGTTTAGTTATGGGCGAGAAGAAATTGCTAGAACAATTCGCCAGACTATACATAAATATTAAGCAAAGGAGCGATTAGGTACTGGTTGCTAACCTCAGAATAAAACCCAACATCTTTGATGAGATCAAAGAACAACAAGCAAACGATCCATTCTTGGTTCGTGTCAAGGACACCATAGCAGACAGACCAGACTTCTCTATCTCTGAAGATGGAAGATTACTATTTCATGGCAGGACCTGTGTGCCTGACAATGAAGAACTGAAAGGAAATCTGATGGATGAAGCTCACAAGACTAAGTACACTATTCACCCTAGTGCAACCAAGATGTATCAAGACATGGAAAGAACATTTTGGTGGCCAAACATGAAAAAAGAGGTAGTTGAGCATGCTGCTCATTGTCTCACTTGTCAACAAGTGAAGGCAGAACATCGGCCCCCTGCAGGTGTACTTAGACCCTTAGAAATCCCAGAGTGAAAGTGGAAAAGCATTAGCATGGACTTCATCATGGGTTTCCCAGGACTCGTGGTGGACTGGACGCCATATAGGTCATTGTTGATCGACTAACTAAGTTTGCACACTTTCTGCCAATTAAAAGCAAATGACTGTGGATGTGTTAGCCGCTCTTTATGTAAAAGAGATGTGAGACTGCATGGAGTTCCATCCTTAATAGTCTCAGATCGTGACCTAAGATTTACCTCTCATTTCTGGAAGGGATTGCAAACTACACTTGGTATTAAACTCAACTTTAGTACTGCTTTTCACCCACAAATAGATGGACAAACTAAGAGGACCAATCAAATTGTGGAAGACATGCTAAGAGCTTGCACAATAGACTTTGAAGGCTATTGGAATAAGTAATTGCCTTTAATGGAGTTCGCTTATAACAATAGCTATCATGCAAGTATAAAGATGGCTCCATTTGAAACACTATATGGCAAAAGTTGTAGATCACCAGTATGTTGGACAGAGGTTGGTGAACAACAATGGTTAGGCCCAACATGGTACAAGCTACAAGCAGAGACATTTAGGTTATTCGAGATAGGCTTAAGATTGCTCAATTCAGACAGAAGAGCTATGCCGACAAGAGAAGGAGAGACTTAGAATTTCAAGTTGGAGATCATGTACTTTTAAAGGTATCTCCTACTCGTGGAATTCAAAGGTTTGGAGTCAAAGGGAAGCTAAGTTCAAGATTTATTAGCCCTTTCGAAGTGCTTGCAAGGGTTGGTGAAGTCTCATACCGACTGACATTACCTCCACATTTAGCGTTCGTACACAATGTATTCCATGTCTCTATGCTCAGGAAAGACGTGTATGATCCTACCCATATCATACTCCATGAGAATTTACTACTGCATAAGGACATGACTTATAAAGAAAAGCCAATCAAATACAGGACCAAAAATTGCAACAACTCAGGAATAGGTCCATTCTTGTGGTAAAGGTTCTATGAAATAACCGTAGAGTAGAAGAAGCTACATGGGAACCTGAATCAACAATGAGGTGAAACTACCTCAACATATTTAGTAAGTCATTCTCCTTATTATGATTATGAATTTGGGGACCAAATTCTTTTATGTGGGGGAGGGTGTAACAACTTGGATTTTTTAATCCAAAATAAATAATAATAATAATAAATTTGTGAAGAGGTTTGATTAAAGCACACCAAACGAAAAGGCAATGGATAATAGTCAATAACCATATGGGCTGGTCAGCAATCAATATAGAACTATGTGTATAACAACAATCGATGTTAGTTAACAATCGATATTTAAAGCAGCAATCAATGTTAGTTAATAATCGATGTTGAAAGAGCAATCGATGTTACTTAGCAATCAATGTTAGTTAACAATAGATGTTTAAAGACAATCGATGTTGAACAACAATCGATGTTTAAGGGCAATCGATGTATCAAATCGACTAGCCAAGATACAACGTTGTCAATCGAAATTGGACTTGGATATGACAAAGTTACCAGTCATTTTTAAACTATAAAATACGTGTTAATTTTATACTTGATAGTAAAAAAGAGTTAGTTAAGATAAATATGGAAAGTATGGACTATAAATCGTGACCGAACTCGAATCCATTAGTGGATTCCGAACCAAATCCCTAGAACTAAACTAAATAGGAAGACCTGTTACGAAAACGATTCCTATGGAGTTCTGGAACATAATAGGATTCCTACTAAGAGTTAGGAAACTACAAACCCACTCAGAGATTTAACCATCATTAGACTTCCATATTAACCCAAATTCGTGCCCTATCGAGAGAGAGTTTTCTAAAGGTTTCCCACTCCAATTGGGACGGGAATCCTTCGGACACGGAAGGGATCAAGATAAAACTGCAACTCCATTTCTCTAGTTACAATAGGACTCCTAACATCCTAATCTACAAATACTCGTCATAAGCCCTTGGGGGTGAGTTACCAACTTGTTTGAGAACTTGCAGAAGATGACCTAGAGCACCAGAGAAGGAGGAGATTGCCCAACCGAAGCTTTCTTCCCCAAACTCTGTTCTGCTTCGTTCTGCAGAAATACGTTTTTGGAGAGTTCAAAGATAGACAATCTCTCAGCAAAAATCTAATTAATATCGTTCATAGATAGTCCATGAACCAATAACCAAAGCCCATGTTTTTTCCCCAGATTTATCCATGAAGTTGCGAGATTTTCATGTCCAAAGTTTCATTATTTCATGTAACCGTAACCTCTTGTTTGCTCTTGTTCTCCATGAAATCCTTGTCAGAACCCTTGATTTATTTTGAGTATATCTTGCTAACAATAGTGTTAGCTTTGTTTTAAACTAGTTCCATAAACTTTTTATGCTTTTTACATCGAGATCTAAGTTTTTCCTCTAGCCCAAAAACCCAAATTTCTTGGACAGTCATGTCATAATATCATGTAGAATCTGTCGTTAAGTTCTTGAAAGTATTGTAACACAATATCAAGTGGTATTAAGTTTAAACTATGATAATTTATCTATCCAAAAGTCATGTGCATGATCTTATGTCACTTCCCTTTTGATTCTTCTTCACAAGCACCCACCAATCAAAAAGAAAAGATTCTAAACTTTCTACCAGTACTGACTGTGTGCTGTGCAATAGATACTATCGTTGGTTTTACTCGTTCTTTTACATGTATAACCTATAGTTCTCATCCAAATTTCTCTAGAGTCTTAGCTATTCAAGTTTGCTTGCTACACTGTCATCTATTTCTTCTTACTCTCATCTATTCTTGATACTCTATTGACCTTTGACTGATTGTCTAAAGATAAAAACATGATCAATGCCTGGCAATATTATAAGGGTCCTGGTCTAGTCCGAGGAGGTGCTCCCGAAAGTGCTAGTTCCCATGGGAGTTTATTGACCAGAGTGTTTTGGCATTACACTCAAGTGCTATCTATCTCGACTATCTATTGACAATCAAAGTGTTATACTATACTTGACTCGTTGTGCTATGTGCTATCGTGAACTGTGTCGTGATATACATGCTATGGTCAACTTGTTCTTGTGCTATACCTAAAACACGTGCTATCTATACCATGCTATTTGTGACTCTCAACATTACCTGACTTCTCCATTATTTGACTCTCTACTCTTTAATACAATTAATCACTTAAAGTATGCATGTTTTATAGAGATATTAAGTCCTACTGAGCATTATTGCTCACCCTGCATAATTGTGATATGTCTTCAGGTGAACATATTGAATGAGGACCACACTCATGAGGATGGTGTTGTGTCCCTGGTTTTGATGATGTCATGAGTCAAGCAAAAAATGTCATAAACATATAAGAATTTTTCTAACACAAGTTTTTATATGATAGGAAAATTCACAAAGTCAAATGATCTCATGTGTGTTGACAATGGTTGCTTAATAGGTTGACACGTCTCAGTGAGTGAGTTACTGGAGTTTTATGAAGCACTTGAGTCGACACTACCCAAAGGATAGGTCGACACTCGATAGTCTTCCAGTAGCGCAGAAGTCTAAAGTATCGCATAAGGTCGACTCTTGTTGAAGAATAGGTCGACACTAGTTGGTCTTCTGGTTAGCGCTGAAGGAAAAGAATTGCAAAAGGTCGACTCTAGATGAGAATCAGGTCGACACTAGTTGAATTTCTTGTTAGCACTTAGAGGAAAAATTCCATGAGGTCGACTCCAGTTAAAGATCAGGTCGACTCCACCAGTCCATGAGGTCGACTCCAGATGAAGATAAGGTCGACTCTACCATTCTATAAGGTCGACACTCAGATGCTACAAGGTCAGCTCTATACTCTAGACACCTAGTCCCTACAATAGTCAAATGGATAAGGTCGACTCTATTAAAGCATCTTCATTGTTCCAAGTCAAGTTCTATGTGCATCGACACTATGCTCAAGATGTGTTGACTCTTTGACACTCTTATTCCAGTGATGAAAAGAGTCTGCCAGCGCATAAGTTCCAGACACGTGACCCGAGGCCCAATGATTGGGACTGCAGGCACACTTTACAAGGTTCTGGAAGATACCCTTTTGACGGCTAAGCACCTCTCAACGAATTGGATTCTGTTGGGGCCCACCATGAAGATTCTGTGATACTAAACAAAAAGGGGTGCGGCATCCTCTTTAGAGGAGATAACACACACAGAAAAAGTGCAGAGCATCAGAGAGCTAAAAAGTGCAAAAGTGTAGAGAGCTTGAGAAAAGAATAGAGAGCAGGCTTTGGTGTGGTCAACTCATCAAGAAGAAAGGATGCTGGATCGCTTCTTCTACCCAGATGAAAACATGTTGCTGATCAACTGAAGCAGAGCATCAGAATTCAACCCAAATTCAGAGACAATTGATCATTAAGCTGCGGCCAGAAGAAGAGACTGATGAGTTCGAGCCTGGAGAAGATGCAATTGGGACTTCAAGGAGAAATCTGATCAGATCTCAACTCTAGTGAAACTGCACACCAAGTGTTTGCAAGATTTCTGCATTCTTTCAACAATTTCTCTCGTTTTGGTTTTTCCCATTTCTTCTAAACATCAAACTACTTGGTTGTCTGCCCTAGTTGGAGTAGATGGACTGATCCTACACTTTGTGTGAGAGGATTGAGATATTGATATAATCTTGAAGCTGTGAATCAGCAGGCTATATAAAGCCGTGAATCAGCAGTTGTGTGAATGTTTTCACACATTTGAGTTGTTGAGAGAAGCCTCACTTAGTTTACTGAGGGGTGGATGTAGGTCTCTACACTAGAGTCGAACCACCTTAAAAATTCAGCTTGCATTGTGTGGTGTGTTGTGCATTGGCCATATTGCTTTGTCTGGTTTGATATAATAGCTCTTTCATATTCTAAGATCTGTTTCGGGATAGTAATTTTTTAAGTGGTCAATATGTATTCACCCCCTCTAGATATTCATTCCATACCCAACAGATGGGGATGAGCAGGATCAAGAGTGACCCCAGTATCATCCAGTTCTGTTAGAGTTTAGTTTAGTTAGTTGTTTTTATTTAAGTATGATGAAGTTCTCTGGGCCCATAATTAAGGCTCTAAACTAGTGAATGTAACAGACACAATGAAAGGAATAAGGAAATATAGTTGGTTTTATATTATTTAAAACTATGTAGTGGTTTATGATTATATTGCTCTATACTCATACTATATTAATTGCCTCACATCCCAATATTCCGCATCGAGGCGTGACACCCAATTATGCTAATAGCAAGAGTTCAATGGTGGACAGAACTTGATATTTTCAGAAGAATCATACCAAGTTTCCAACAAGGAAGTTGTTGAAACCATCACATGATCAAACTTGAAAGTGACATTTCTAGTCTAAGGGTTCTAGAAATGTATGGATAATAGACAAATCAAATGGGTTCCTATATGGGAAAGATCAAGGAATTCAAGCTGTCTACTTGAAAACACGGGTCATGCTATTCAAGAATGAAAGTTTCAGGATCAAGGAAGTGCCAAGGGTCTTCCTCAAGGAATGATTAAGGAAACTCTAACTCACTAATCATGAATGGGACAAACAAGAGGGTCTTATGATAGTGTGAGGATCTGGGAATCCTAACACCTTACTAGACAGAAGTTAGGCAAATCAGATGCAATCAAGATGGAATCAAAAGATTCCAGATAGTGCAAGACATTTAGTTTGTGCTTGAGAAAGCCTACCTTTTTTGGTTGCTCTTCAGATTAGTTCCTATGTTTTGATGTAGAGGCTAGAGGAAGAGGATAAACTCCTCCAAGCTCCAAGCTTCAAGCTCCAAGCTATAGGATCATCCCTCAGCTCCGGAGTGCTCCACACCATCAAAGCTCCAAGCTTCTCCAGCAGGTCGCATTCAAGGATGAGCAGAAGAGGAGCTCTAAAGCTCCAAGATCACCTTCAGCTCTTCTCAGGTCAAGGCAGAAAGGTGTAGAGAGGAAAGGCTCCAGACGACCTTTAGAGACAATAAGAAACTATAAGGTTCGGCCAAGAAGGTCTTATGGCTTATTTAAGGGTCTCGGTTCAGTTTAAGACCTTTCTCTATTCCATATAAGAGGACAAAGGACAGTTAGGTCCAATTTGACCATACATGGGTCATGAGACCATGCCCTGTTGGATCGAGATGGAGCTTTAGATGTCCTAGAGGGGGGTGTATAGGACTTCTTGCACTTTAAAAATTTATCTGAAAATAGATAACACTAGATACTATCGTTAGTACTTAGTATAGTGTGTGTGAAACAAGTGAGATGCTTGGCGGAAACAATTACACAAAGTGCACAGATATTTATCTTGGTTTGGCCCTTCCAAATGGAAGTCCTACGTCCAATCCCCAAGCACTCCTTAGGATTTTCACTAACTGCCAAGAACACTTGGCCTTCTCTCACCAGAGAAGTATTACAACCCACTTGCTCCCACGCAAGTCTTTCCTTCACAGAGGGGTATTACAACCACCTACAACAATAGATCTTGCCTTCACAGAGGGGAACTATAGGGAACAAACCCCCTATTGGTTTCTACACAGAGATGAACACCGTATGTCTACTCAGAAGGAAGAGCAAACATAGAAGATCAGAAGAGATTACAAATAAGATTGAAAGCTCTAACTCTTTTTGATTCTAAGAGAGTGGACCTAGAAGATCTAGAATATAGAATGCTACCCAAAAACTTAGTAAGCAAGAGAGCAGGAAGTCGAAGCTTGAACAACTGGCTCTCTTGTGATCTTGTGAGCTTCTTCTCTCTTTCTTTCATGAGTGTGGAGACCTCTCTCTTGTATGCGCTCACGTATGTATGTCTCTCTATATGTGTATGTACAATGCTTGTGCATCCATGTCTTTCTTGTTTCAAACTTCAACTTCTTATATAACCTTTAGTCTTTAGCTTCCCGTTTGAATGTAGCTATTTGAATTCTGGATGTTGTGACTGGAAGATAGCTTGAGAGGTCCATCAGATCTTGAGCTTCTTAAAGGCCTCGAAGCTACTTGGGTAGCAGCATGGTTCTGCAATAGCTACAATAAATGCACACACCATACCCATGCAAAGTCTTTTCTTTTTCTCGAGATTAGACTTGTGAGAGATAAAATATTAAAAAAGGTAAGGGATAAGTCATTTGCAAGAGATAACTATAGTTCCAGACAAACAATCTGTCCTTTGAACAATACAAAGTTAGGTGAGCATTTAAGGAGGAATGGACACCTGCTTGGCGCGCAGTACATCTCCAAAGGAGCTTTTCCTTAAAATCCAGAAACTGGTCATTCTGAAGGATGCTAACACATGCCTTTGAAAGATACGTAGCTATCTTGAAAGATAAACTGATCTTCAGAAATATTTATGTCAAAAATATTAAATGAAAGGAATAGAGAAGTACAATGCACATTAGATAAATTATCATACAGATAAGAAAAAGAATAATATAGTGTAGATCATGTGTTCATCTGTTGTTCATTAAATGATTCCATAAAAATTAAAACATTAATCGCACTAATAATAATACCTTAATAGTTGCTTTTCGCAAATATGACAATAGTAATTAAGAAACTATGTTTGATAGAAGTCAAAACCTAACTTCGACTCTCCAAGAGTCGGAGTTGGTAAGTAATTAATATAACCAACAAACGATATGAATCATATAAGCAATCAATGTTTAGAAAAAGACAATCAATATTCATAACATCAATCGATGTTTAAGTGTAAGAGCAATCGATATTCTAAGGCAATCGATGTTCATATAGTCATCAAAATAGTCATAATCGATATACACTTCAACTGGACAAGAAAACAATGTAGTCGGTCGAAGTTACGCTTCGGATATGATGACGTGAACTTCGGATATGACGAAATGTAACTTCAGATATGACGAAGTGTAGCTTCAGATGAACAAAAATAATGTTGTCAGTCGAAGCTGAAACACGCAGTCGGTCGAAGTGAACTTTGTATAGAACTAAGATATGACAAAGTAAACTTCAGATAAGACGAAGTTAGCTTCGTATATGACGAAGTTGGACTTCGATTGAACATGACCAAAAGTATGCACGACGAAGTGTAACTTCGTACATAATGAAGTGCTTTAGATATGATGAAGTGTATCTTCGGACATGAAGAAGCTAGCTACGATTGAATATGATCAAAACAAGCATGATGAAGTTGAATTTCAAATGTCTAAGTAACATATCAGTGTAAATATTTATGAAGTGATAGAAAATAAAATAATCATGGGAAAAAGAATGATATTGAAATATATTAAGGATGATTATGATAAATATGAGAGTTGTTATCACCAAAATAAAAGGATAATATATGAGTGGTTCAACAATCTCTCCCTTTTTGGTGATGACAAAACTCATGAGAAAAGTATGACATTATCATAAAAAAGTAAGAATTAAGTAGAAAATTTATAATACTCCTCTTTACTATCTCATACTCTCCCCCTTTTTGTCAATAGCCAAAAAGGAAGAAGCTTATCATTGCATGCTCATTTTTGTGGTAGAGACTTCTTACCATAACTGGCAGTGAGGTGAGAGAGAGGTTCAACAATATTCGTCATGAATTACCATCTCCCATGTTTATTTTCTCCCCCTTGATGTGAGTCTCCCCCTCAGTTGATACTTGTAAGATCTTCAAGGGTGGTTCCAAGCTGTCGACCAATTTGGCATTTATCTGTGACAATTGTGTCGACCTGCCTTCTATGTGCGTCGACCTGGTCTTATACGTGCGTCGACACAGTTTTGAATCTGTCGACATCTGCTGCTGTATTTCCACTTGTTGTTCTGTTGGGAGGTCTTAAGGAAGACTCCTTGCATTTATTCATAAAATGATACTTGCAAGAAATTTGTTAGTAGGACTGTTAAATGACAATGAAGAATTTAAACACATCTATGACTACTTCCTCTTCAGCAATGTCCTCACCAAAATCATAATGATATGATGATATTTATTCAGAGTAAGTATGTATTTCAGAGTATTTCTCCCCCCTTTTTGTCAATGACCAAAAGGAAGGTCTATGAAATAGGAAGGAGGAAACCAAAAAGAAAGGTGTGAGGAAAGATTAATGAAGTCTCCTCCTTAGTACAAGGCTCCCCCTTAGCTCAAACCAATTTAAATAGATAAAGGAGTGAAATGTAAAGAAGAAGGAGTAGACAATGAAATTTACCCTTAAAAAGAATAGTGAGAGTGGTAGTTAAATATTGGATCAATGTAGAGACTAAGATTATACAGTTCAACCTAATGTATGAAGGTGTTGACATAGCATGAAGGATGTTCAACTTGTGTGAAGAATGTGTAGACACAATCATGAAGTACAAGAGATTTTCGACAATGATTAGAAGTCATGCATTTCGAAGGTACTCTGAAAGATTATTATCTTTAGTTATTGCAGAAATACATCCTTTACAAATTACACATGCCCAACTCTCTTCAGAGAGAGGTGAATCTCTCTTCAGGTAGGGCTTTTGTAAAGATGTCTACTAATTGATTTTTTGTATCTAAAAATGAAATGCTAATATTACCATTTGCTACATGATCTCTAATGAAATGATACTTAACCTCAATATAATTTGTTCTTGAATGTTGTACTGGATTCTTTATTAGATTGATTGCACTGGTGTTGTCACATAGCATGGGTACAGATTTGATGTTTAGTCCATAATCCTCAAGTTACTATTTGATCCACAGTAGTTGAGTGCAACAACTCCCAGCAACAACATATTCAGTTTCAGTTGTTAACAGAGACACAAAGTTCTGCTTTCTTGAGGACCAGGAGATCAAACACCCTGCAAGAAACTGACAGGAACCACTGGTGCTTTTTCTATCTACTTTGCATCCAGCATAATCAGCATCAGTATATCCAATTAAGCTCATCTTACATGATTTTGGATACCATAGACCTAATTCACATGTATGTGCTAAATATCTAAAAATCCTTTTGACCGAAATTAAATGGGATTCTGTAGGATCTGCTTGGTACCTAGCACACATGTAGACATTAAATAAAATGTCAGGTCTAGTAGCAGTTAAGTATAGTAGAAAACCAATCATACCTCTGTAAGATTTCTGATCTACTTTCTTACCTTGAGGATCACTGTCTAACTTGATGGAAGTGCTCATAGGAGTGGTTAGATGCTTTGCTTGTTCAAAACCAAACTTCTTTAACAAATCCTTGATGCACTTGGTCTGATTGATGTGAGTTCCCTCCTTGTCTTGTTTGATTTGGAGTCCAAGAAAGTAAGTAAGTTCTCCCATCGAACTCATCTCAAATTCTCCCTACATTAATTCTTCAAAATACTTGCAAAGAGATTCATCAGTGGCTCCAAAATGATGTCATCAATATAAATTTGCACAATTAATGTGTTTTGAGAGCATGATTTAATGAACAATGTACTAGCTACTTTGCCCCTTGTAAAACCATATTTTAAAAGAAATACACTTAGTCTTTCATACCAAGCTCTAGGTGCTTGTTTTAGACCATATAGTGCCTTCTGCAATTTGAAAACAGGATTAGGATGTTCTATGTCTTCAAAACTAGGAGGTTGTTCAACATAGACTTCCTCTTTTATAAAACTATTTAAAAATACAGATTTACATCCATTTGAAATAATTTTAAATCACATGCAGATGCATATGCTAGTAAAATACGAATAGCCTCAAGTCTAGCTACTGGTGCATAGGTTTCATCAAAATCTATGCCCTCCTCTTGGGAATAGCCTTGAGCTACCAGTCTAGCCTTGTTTCTAGTAATGACATCAGCTTCATCCATTTTGTTTCTGAACACCGATTTGGTGCCAATAACAAGATGATTTGATGGCCTAGGCACAAGGGACCAAACTTGGCTTCTCATGAACTGAATCAGTTCATCTTGCATGGCTAAAATCTAAGATTCATCAGTCAGTGCATGATTGATTGTCCTAGGCTCAATATGAGATACAAATGTAGTGTAATCGCAAGGAATTGACATACCTCTAGTTCTTACCCTATCATGAGGATCACCTATGATATTTTTCTTTAAATGATCTCTGTGATACCTCAATCTCTAGGAAGTTCTTTATGTTTTCTTCCTGTTGTTGTAGGTCTTCTATGGGAGGATTTTCCTTGTCTTCACCTTTTTCTTCAAGTGAAGCTTGTTCCTAATCCCTGCTCAATTCTTCAACATGTTCTTCTTTTTCTATTTTCTTAATAGAAGGGTTAGTTTCATCAAATAAAATATGAACCGACTGTTCAATAGTTAAAGTTTTTCGGTTAAATACTTTATATCCTCTAGGTTTTGAAATATATCCTAATAGAAAACCTTCATCACTTTTAGCATCTAATTTTCTTACATTATCTTTACCATTATTCAAAATGAAACACTTACAACCAAAAGGTCGAAGGTGACTGACGTTTGTCTTTTTCTCCTTGTACAACTCATAAGGTGTCTTCTTAAAATTGGTCTGATCATGCACCTATTGATGATATAGCAGGATGTGTTGATTGCTTCTGCCCAGGAGTATCTTAGTAGATTGTATTCTGTAAGCATTGTTCTGGCCATGTTCAGTAGTGTTTTGTTCTTTCTTTCTGCTACTCCATTCTGTTGAGGTGTTCTTGGTGCAGAGAAATTATGTTCTATGCCATTTTCTTCACAGAATTTGACAAGCTCTTCATTCTTGAATTCTCCACCATGATCAGATTGATATTGATTTTTTGATATTTCTGAGTCTTCTATACTAATTTACTAAACTTTAGAAAAGCTGAAAAAGTCTCTGATTTAGCTTCCAAAAATGATACCCAAATGTATCTTGAATAATCATCCACAATTACATAGCCATAAACCTTCCTCCAAGACTTATTGTTCTATAGGTCCAAATAAATCCATGTAAATGAGTTCCAATAGTTTGGAGTTATTACCAATGTCTTGGACTGAAATGGTGTCTTGTTGTGCTTTCCTTTTGCACAAGTAGTACATATTCCAGATTTCTTTAATTTCGGCTCTGGGAAACCTTCAACCAGACCATGCTTGATTAATTTCTTGTTCACTGAAGTGCTATCATGTCCTAGTCTTCTATGCCATAAATCAGTCTCTTCACTCTTTATAGTTGCAAGGCACAAGTTGACTTCTTTCAGTTCTTCCAGTTGTAAGGTGTACAAATGTTTTACTCTTTGAGCTTCAAAAACTACTTTCCCATCCTTTAAGATGATACATTTGTCATTCTAAAATTTCACTAAGTGACCTTTATCACATAATTGACTAATACTAATGTTTTATGCTTTAATCCTTCAACACACATAACATCTTCTATTAGATCCTTTTTTTTGCTCCTATGGTTCCACATCCTATCACTTTTTGCTCCTATGTGACTTGACCATTTTCATTTCTAAAACTTGTAAATAGTTTTCTGACTCCTGTCAAATGCCTTGAGCACCCACTATCCAGATATCATTTGGATGCTCTCAGACGCCCTTGTAACCAAGATTAAGTTGAGACTTTTGGTACCCAAATTTTTTTGGGTCCTTGATGGTTAGTTTTTGGAATCCAACGTAAATGTCTAGTGATGCATGTGCTAACTGTGTGTCCTATTTGATTACAATAGCTACAACACAAATCATATGCATACTTTGAATTTGTAGTGCTATTAGTCTTCAGTTCTGTTTGTAAACATATTGATTAACCTTTCTAGGAGTTTTAATTACCTTTTCTTTTACAAACTTAGGAGTTGTGTATTTTTCAGGAAAAACAATTTCTTCTACATTTACTAGAGGTGTATATCCTACTCCATATTTCTTTTTACCTGTTCTAACATCTTTTAGTTTTACAACTAAGGATGTTTTGCAATTAGTTAATTTGTCTAAGGATGATCTTAAGTAATCATTTTCTTCTCTCAAATTTTCTTCATTTTTCAGTTCATTTAGATTTGTTTTGAGTTCTATAATTTTACCATTTTTAGTCTTTAAGTCTTCACATAACAATTCATTTGTTCTTTTGGTTTCAATTAAAATTTGATCCCAATCTTTCTACTTCATTTTTTAGAAAGGTGTTGGATTTCTCTTGGTTTAACAGATTTAACTTAACTATTTTATTTGTTTAACTACAGTTTTATATTATCATACAATTCATTAAATGCATCTTCTAAACTATCAGAATCAGATTCTGAACATGAAGTAAATGATGTTTCAGAGGTTACCTGGTCTAGTCCTGCCATGAGGGCTAGATTTACTTGATTCTCTTTTGAATCTAAGCTTGATGAGTCCGAGCTTGTCACTTCCTCATTATCCCAAGCTGTTGCCATTGCTTTCTTCTTGTATCCTTTGTATTTCTTTACTTTCTCCTTCTTCTTCTCATGCTTGTCAGTTTTGAAATGTCCTGCGTGCTTGCATTCAAAACATGTTGGTTCTTTGCTTTTCTTATCCTTCTTAAAGTATCTTTTGGATCCATACTTCTTCTTCTTAGCAAGAATTCTTTGAAGTTTTCTAAACAACATTGCTTCATCATCACTACCTTCAAATTTTTCCTTAGAGTCTTCAAATGATGAGGAGAAAGAATTTGCAACTTTCAAAGCATTTGGCATTTTCTTTTTCGAAGAGCTTTCTAAAAATCTTTCCATGTTAATCTCATGAGCTATGAGAGAGCCAATTAGTTTATCAATAGAAAGTTTTGTAAGGTCATGTGCTTCTTCAAGAGTCGAAGTAGGTCAGTAAACATAATAACCAATAATCGATGTGAATAATATGAGTAATCGATGTTCAGGATAAGACAATCGATATGAAACTTTGATTATAGACTTCGATTATAAAGAAGTCAGAGTGATACATCGATTGATGTTCTTTATATGACAATCGGTACTAGACTTCGACTTCTTGAGAGTCGGAGTAGTACAAGTTTGTTCATCAATTGATTCATACTTCGACTTTCCAGGGGTCGGAGTGTGACCAGTTTGTTCAGCAATCGATCCAGCACTTCAACTTCTTGGGAGTCAGAGTTAGTATGTTATATATGAGTATACAATGTGTACTTAGAAAAATTTCTTAATGAAAGATGACAGTGTGTTGACACTTAGGCTTAGTGTGTCGACACTTAGGCTTAGTGTGTCAACACTAACTGTCTGTAAAGGTTATATAGTAGTACATGTATGCCTTTAACACATTAATTTTCATACAAAGTAAAGTGTGATATAATTAAATAATTTTTTTTAACTAAAAGATTACTAAAAGATTTTGTCATTAGCAAAAATATTTATCAAGCATTTGTAAAAGATAATTGCACAACAATTCTCCCCCTTTTTGTTAATGACAAAAATAATCTTTTATATAGACAATGTAAACAATTTGTGTTAAAAAAAAGTTTGATCCTATGTTTGCTCTGTTCTATATATCTTTTATCTTCTCCCCATTTGTGGCATTAATAGAAAGGATAGAAGACATCGAAAGAGGAAGAGACACATAGAGATGAGGAGGAACAAGTGTAAATTAATAACGAAAAAATAAAACATTGTTACAAACTTCAAGAAGAGTGTGGGAGATATAGAAAATGTGGGATTTGATCAAGGAAAGGTTGGAGAAGATCCCACAACTTCTTCTCATTATCAGAAAATACATGCATAAAGACAGAACTATCGAAATTATATGAAGACCCTATGGCTGAAATTTTCCCAAAGGACTTAATGTGTCTGCGATGATACCAAAAGAGTTTCCTATGAAGAGCATCACCGCTCAAAGTTTGCCTTAAGGGAGTGAATTTTCTATTTGCAGCCTTGTGCAGAAAGTCATGGATAGTGATATTCCACTGAAGTCCTTGTGATTGAGCTGCTGCCTTGGCCTTGTAGTAAATGTTGTATCTTTCTTCCCATTTGATGGATAATGATTTCCAAAGGGCATGAAAGCTTTTTGACATGTATAAAGAGGGCTGAAGTTTCTTCTTTGTGCATTCCTAAGCCTCTTCAAGGTAACAAACTGCCCACTGATCTACTTTCAATCTCTCTGATTCTGCAAGGCTGTGCTGAAGGTCCTTGAGGTAGTCTGAAGTCTTGGCGACATGCATGAGGACAAATCTATGGAAAGTGAGAGTCCTAGCATACTTGATCTGAAATCTGACAATTAACCTGATGTGCCTATTAAACACAACTTGAGCACATTCCTTCCTAGAAGAAACTACACCTATTAGGCTGCGGTAGAGTAGGGAAGGTAGGCCAACAAGCATAGATGGAGTGATAGGCCTCTGCCCTGCAAGAAGGATGCCCCACTGACCCCTACTAACATCAGGAAGATTTAACTCAAATCTATTTTCATTGAACTACTTCATCTTGTTGAAACTGGTTTGTTGCTCTTTTATTAAGTTTCCAAAAAGATAAAAAATCTAAGATTCAAATGAGAGGAGAGACTTAATAGTTCACTGCTCCTATCTTTAGCTTGTTTAAACTTTGCTGCTTCTCCATGATAGATTGATAGGAAATCCACATTTGTTAGACTATGACTCTTCTGAGTGATGAGATTTAAAGCATCTATAGGAACTTCCTTGGTTTTGATCAAGAGGGGAAGCCAGTCCTTAAACTTGTAGCCTGATAATCCATGGACTTCAAGAAAGACTTTGATTCTAAAAATTCTTAGAAAAGAGCAAAATTGTGTTTAGAACGATAAATGAAGGCATACCAAAAAGGAGGAAATGATTGACTAGGTTTATTTTTCCTCTTCTGCCCAACAAGAGATGGAAGGACCACACTGGGCACTATCTGAGCAAGAGGGTGAGTAGGAAGAGCAGAAGAAGAGTAGATGAGGCAGGAAGAGATGAGAAAAAGTGTGGTGCCAAGGTGTGAAGAGTTAGTGTATTGAAAGTAGGAGGAGTGTAGTTACACCATAGAAAAGGATATAAGAGGTTTTTGGTGAAGAGGGAGGCTGAAGAGCAGAAGGGGGATCAGGATCCAAGGAGGCTGATGGTTATGAGGAAGGAAAAAGAATAGATCCAGATTTGACCAACTTCCTCCATACTCTCTCTTGAAAGTCTGAACCCTAGGTTGAGCCTCTTTTGCATGTGTGGACTGATTGCTGGCTGCAGTTCTGGTTCAACTGATTGCTGCTCTAACTGCTCAGAAAGCTGCTCTAGCTGTGATTGTTGCTGTTGCTGCTGCTATTTCTATTCAACAGGTTGATCTCAAGGTGTCGCTGGCTCCATAGTTGATTGATCTATCTGTTGCTCTGGCTGCGGCTCTGGTTGTTGTTCTTACTGATTGGGTTGCTGCTCTTTTGGCTGAGTGGCAGTGGTTGGTGCTGGAGAGCTACCTTTGCCTTGCTGGCAAACAAATTGATAAAGCAGATCCTTCATCTGCTGAACTTCTTCTGACAAAAAATCAAACTTAACATCAATCTGGTGTATCTGCATCTGGAGTACACCATGCATATCTTGTTGCTTGAGGACCACATTAAGCACATCATCAATAGTCTTGCTAGTCTCCCCCTGAGAACTTGGCTGGGTCTCAACTAAAGGTGGAGAGACATGGTGGAAATCTTCATGCATAACAGGCTCGAAAGAAGTATGGCTTGGAATTTCTTCTTCATGAGCGATTGCTTTACCCTTGAGATCCCTAAGCACTTGATCAAGGGAAGGTCTTGCTTGCTCTGCTTGCACTGCTACTTGTGCAACTGCTTCTTCTCTTATTTGGTCTCTTTTGAATGCTAGATGCTGAACTGGTTGAACAGTGGAGGAGTCCTATACCTCATCAAGAAATGTGTCATGTGTACAGTCAAGTACAGAGTCCTTCATCCAAAAAGTTCAGGGATTTATCCTCTAAAATGTAGTGACTTCTTCGAAGGGTGGATAGCCCAATCTTCTCTTTTACTGACACAGAAAGTTCATCTGAAAAATCTATTGAATATCTTATGAAAATAAGTGTGAGCAAAGGCCTATAAGAAATAGATTCTTGTAAAAACTTGGACCCTGCCATCCTCTCAAGAATAATAGAGGCAAGATTGATTGGATGCCTCTGAATAGCCAAAATAATAGGTTGCCATCTCTGGCTGTGATGGAAGAAATGGAAGAATGAGATTCAGCCCTAGGAGTGATAATGGTGGTAATGATGGCATGAAGGAGCCTTGTGACGGAACACCTCAGCCAAGCCCATTAAACTGATAACGTACTTGATCCGAGTCCGCCTCCCGCGAACGGGCCAAAGCCTCGCAAGGGATATCACACCACAGCCGTGTAAACACAATGGAACACACCATTTCATATATATATTTCACAAATTTACAAAGCCATATTTCCACAAAATTGAAAGAAAGTACAAGAGCCTGGGGCATACCCCGAGGTACAACTGAAGAAAGTAAACAACTTACTACACTGCACTGCTGGAGCTGCTACTACATAGCTGGAGGTACTGACCCTGCACTGCTACGACGCGACTCTAAACTGGACGACGGTTGAGAAACGTCCTCCTCGCTCTCACCTGTGGGGGTAGGGGTGAGCCTCGCTAGTCACTGGCTCAGTAGGGAACTCCCCCAACACCGAGCAAAACCAAACCACAAGTACGAAAGCAGTGAACAGTACCAACAGTTTATAGAACAGCTAAGCAGGATATGAAAGCTGTAAAAGTACTCACCGTCTGCTGACCATGGAAAACAACTGTAATAATAAACGGAAAACCCAAACAGGTGTACGAGCTACAGTAGAGACCGCCACACACGAGCCACGTGAACTGGTTCGCGACACCAGAGACTGACTCGGACAAGCTAACACAGGTCTACCTCTCAGTCTCGCAGCCACGGACGAAAGGTCCAGCTGCCGCTCCACGTGAAAAGGTCAAGCAACTGTGGAGACCAACTAAACACCACCACCACTGTGGACCACATGGTCGCAGGCCCATGCCTGACACCTTTGGAGACCCTGGCCTGGGCTCTCTAGAGTGAGGCACTGGAAAAGGACTAGCTGGGGACCAGTGTCAACTACTGGTGTCCGTACCCCCAACTACGAGCGCGCTACAAGTGACTAAGAGACAGTACGTCAGTCACTGTCCCACTGTCATCTTTCCCTTAGCCAGACGTACAACTCAAATACAGGAGTGAGGGTGTCCAGGTCAGACGACACAGACCTCGACGGTACAACACAAGTAGCGGGACAAAGCCCCGAGCTAACAGCCTGGCTCACAGAGAAACTGGGGCATCCAACTGGAGAGGTAACCACGGTAGGCGTCGTACTACTTGCCACGTACACAAAACCATGTGCACGTCACACACAAACCACGTGAAGACTCACATAAACCGCGTGCACTAGTAGCCCACTACACGTGAACACCATACAAGCACGTAAGAACCAGCCAACTGCGTACCCAATATGCTAGTCTCAGAAAACACGAGCACTAGGTGACCACGATTATCGTTGCACTACTAGTTACCAACAGATATCAATATATCAATATTTAAACCAAAGGCATGCTGGCGGCAACATCGACTGCCGTCGATGGGATATAAACGGCAAGGTGTCTGGCCGTTAGCTCCAGTTGAAGAACCTAGCGTCAAACGATGTTGACGCCAAGCTCCTCGACTACCAGTTCTCACAGAAACCTAGGCCGACTCCACAAGTGTTCTCGCCCTAAAATCAGCGGGAAAACACGAGGAAACACTCCTCTAACATGCATGCATTCTAGTTAAACTGAAACAACATGTTTTATTCTTCAAATTACTCAAACCACCCATGTACCCCGCATGGATACCATTACCCGAAAACACAATTATCATGCAGATTCATGGTTTCTAATTACATTATTACAACCTATAGGAACTACAAGGATCATTCCCTACCTCAGTACACGCTTAAACCTCCCAATTCTCCCAATCCACACCGAACCCTCCACGAGCTTCCATGGTAATTGCACCACGATTCAGCGTTTCCTTGGCCAATTCGTCACCGCCTCACGTTCCACGTTCCTTCAGTTATCCTTTTACAACAGTTGGAAGCATTGGGGAAGCAAGAGGCATGAAGTCAGGGCAAGGGAGAGGGAGATTGAGCTGAGAGAACTGCTCTCGGGTAGACTATATTCTGCAGGTCGCACAGGTTGGCGTCAACATGGCTGTCGCCAATCAGACCGCCAAGGCTAGACGTCCATATCCCTTGTCGCCAAGTTCATGCAGTAAACGTCAACTTATATGGACGCCAATAAGTCAACGACCACACCTGGCCGCCAACTCCTACTCAATTGCAGCAGGTCCTATTTTATTTCAGGACCCAACCTGCACCACACCTGCACACACCACGCGTCCAAACCACACTGGCCTCACAATGGCCTTCACAACCATTACACACATGATCCATAAGGATCCAAAAAGCACGCGACGTTATATTACTATCATCTAAAAAGAAAATTTCGACCTCGAAATTCATAATACAACTCAAATTTAAACAACTTAAACATACACACCTTTACAAGTACTATCATCTAAAAATGAAAATACAAAAGCTTATTTAAACAGATAGGGATACCCTTTAGCCATCTCCTCGGCTAACTCCCAAGTATCCTCACCACCCAACCTATTTTCCATCTCACTTTAACTAATTCAATTTCTTTATTTCTCAACTTCTTTATCTTTCGATCCGTGATCTGTACCGGATATTCGGGCATAGTCATATCCAGCCTCAGGTCACCACCTTGATAACTGATTATTGAGCTGGATCTTCAATACACTTTCTTAACATAGAAACATGGAATATATCATGAACATCCGCAAAATCTGCTGGCAAATCCAGCCTATAAGCTGTTTCCCCAATTCTCTCAATCACCTGGAAAGGTCCCACATACCTTGGGCTCAATTTTCCAGTCTTGCCAAACCTCATAATACCTTTACTCGGGGAAACTCTCAAGAAAACAAAATCTCCCACTTCAAACTGAAGTGGTCTCCTCCGGTTATCTGCATAACTCTTTTGCCTGCTTTGAGCTGCCTGCAATTTTTCTTTAATAAGTTTCACTATTTCTGTGGTTTGCTGAATCAATCAGGACCCACTAACTGTCTTTCTCCCACTTCATGCCAGTTCAATGGGGTTCACATGGCCTTCCATATAAAGCTTCATACGGTGCCATTCCAAGACTGGTATGATAACTATATTGTAGGCAAACTCAACCATTCCAAATGATGCTCCCAGCTACCTCCCCAAACTAAATAACAGGCTCGCAACATGTCTTCAATTGTCTGAATAGTCCTCTCTGTCTGACCATCTGTCTGGGGATGATAAGCGGAGCTATATCTCAGCTCAGTACCAATTACTTTCTGCAAACTTCTCCAAAAACTAGAAGTAAATCTTGGATCTCTATCAGATACAATAGTCTTCGGAATACCATGCAATGGAACAATTCTTTCAACATAAATCTTTGCTAATTTATCCACTGTCCAAGACATACTTACTGCCACTAATCTGCACACCTTAGTCAATCTGTCAACAAATACCCAAATTCCATTATGTCCGGATCTCGACTTGGTAAAACTGCCACAAAGTCCATGGCAATATCATCCCATTTCCACTGTGGAATGGGCAATGGCTACAATAAACCTCTAGGCTTCTGATGTTCTGCTTTAATCTGTTGACAGATAGCACATCTTGCAACAAACTCTGCTATTTCCTTTTTCATATGAGGCCACCAGAAATGCTTCCTCAAATCATGGTACATTTTAGTACTACCCGGATGGATAGTGTACCTGGATTTATGAGCCTCCTCCAACACTCGCTGCTTTACCTCTCTTTCTGCTGGAAAAACAACCTGCCTCTGAGCCTAACCACACAATTATCATCAATGGTAACTCCTTCCATTTTTACAATCTCAATTAAATTTACATCTGCTCTCTGAGCCTCAACAATCTACCAATACAAGGACGGCTCTACAGCACTAGCAGCTAGTACCGCCCGTCGCTGACTACTGGGCACATACAAGGAGTTCTCACTATCTCTTCATACAGCTTCATTCCTTGATCATCATCAAATTTATATATGCCTTTCTACTCAAGGCATCTACTACAACATTGGCCTTACCCGGATGGTAAGCCAAACTGAAATCATAATCTTTCAATATTCAATCCATCTGCGCTGACGAAGATTTAAATCTTTCTGCGAGAAGATATACTTCAAGCTTTTATGATCTGTAAAGATCTCAAATCTCTCGCCATACAGATAATGCCTCCACATTTTTAAGGCAAAAACAACAGCTTCCAACTCCAAATCATGAGTGGGGTAATTCTCTTCTGATGGCTTCAATTGCCTAGACGCATAAGCTATCACTTTGCCATGCTGCATAAGCACTGCGCCAAGTCCTCTCCTTGAAGCATCTGCATACACACAAAACCACCACTTCCTACCGGTAATGCCAATATGGGTGCTGATGTAAGCCTTTTCTTTAACTCCATAAAACTTTTCTGACATTCATCGGACCATATAAATGGCACACCCTTTCTAGTCAACTTGGTCATGGTGCCGCAATTTTAGAAAATCTTGTATGAAGCGCCTATAATAACCTGCCAATCCCAGAAAACTTCTAATCTCAGTAATTGTCTTAGGCACTTCCCATTTCATCACTGCTTCCACTTTACTCGGGTCCACTGCTACTCCTTTAGCTGAGATAACATGACCCAAAAATTGAATTCTTTCAACCAAAATTCACACTTACTGAATTTGGCAAACAACTGATTATCCCAACAATTGCAGAGTAAACCTCAAATGAGCTGCATGCTCCTCTTCAGATGCTGAATAAATCAGAATATCATCAATAAAGACCACAATGAATTGGTCTAAATACGGATGAAAATTCTATTCATCAGATCCATAAAACCTGCAGGAGCATTAGTCAACCAAATGGCATAACCACAAATTCATAGTGACCATATCTGGTTCTGAATGCTGTTTTATCTATATCCTCCTCTTAATTCTCAACTGATGATACCCAGACCTCAAATCAATTTTAGAAAATACTTTTCCGATTGTAACTGATCAAACAGATCATCTATCCTCGGCAATGGGTATTTATTCTTAATGGTCACATTATTCAACTTTCTATAATCAATACACATCCGAAAACTTCCATCTTCTTTTTCACAAACAACACCGGTGCTCCCCACGGGGAATGACTCGGTCTAATAAACCCTTTCTGCATAACTCTTTTAATTGCTTTTTCAATTCTTTAAGTTCTGCTGGTGCCATCCGATATGGAGCTTTAGAAATCGGCATGGTACCTGGCAGCAACTCAATAGTAAAATCCACCTCTCTATGTGGAGCTAAACCAGGCAAATCTTCAGGAAAAACATCAGTAAATTCCCTAACCACGGGAACTGCTCCCACTGACTGACTAGCTTCTACCAGACTTAACGAGGCTAAATAAGCCACACATCCAGCATTTATCAACTTCCTAGCTCTAATTGCAGAAATTAGAAACTTAGAGGTATAAAAAGGCATACCTTGATATTCAAATACTGCACCATTAGGATGACAAAACTTGATCCTTTTCTTTCTGCAATCTAGCATTGCTCCATATGTCTCAAGCCAATCCACACCCAGAATAATATCATAATCTGTCAACTGCAAAGCATACAACCGACCCGACATCTGGTTTCATTCAATTATAACAGGAGCTTCATCTATATAGCTCGAAGTGAGCAGGAACTCACCCGAGGGAACCTCCACTACTAACTCACAAGATTTTTCCTCTAAAGGATGAGTCATGCAATCTAGAAACTCTTCGGAAATAAAAGAATGAGAGGCACCCGAATCAAATAAAACTCTTGCTGAATAATCATAAATGGGTATAGTACCTTCTATCATATTCGATGCCTCTGCCTGGGCTCGGGTGATAGACATAACCCGGCTCTTCCTCGCTGCTGCGGTACCCTCTGCCACGACCTGCCTGTGGCTGCTGAAACTGCTGAGGTTGCTGCTGCTGCACACCTCTTCCATACCCATACTCTCTTGGATAGGGGCAATTGCGGATCAAATGCTCCGGCTGATTACAATTATAACATCTATATCCTGGTGGAGTAATGGGCTGCTGGCAGTGCTCTGCTGCGATTCCTCCACCTCAGGCCTACCACAACCTTGCTGAATTGCTGTCGACCTCCCCATCCTCTTCCTTTTCCTTTAAATGCTTGCTTCAATTTCTGGTCCCATTTACCAAAGCCTGACGAAGAAGGTCCTGCTGGTGCTTTACCCTTACTCGCACCCACTGACTGTTGCGGTAGCCGAAAACTACCTGAACCTGACTCGCCCACCTGACGAGCCCGAATAGACCTCTCCAACGTAGCTGCTCTCTGGCTACTTCTTCCACTGTCTTACACATGAGAGGTACTATTGCATCCTGCAACTCTACTCTCAAACCTCTAATGAAATACTCAACCATCATATTATTACGATACTACATAAGGCGCATATCGGCTAAGCGCCATAAATCTCATCTGGTACTCTAAAACTGAAGAGTTACCTTGCTGGAGTGTCCGAAACTGCTCTCTCTTCACTTGCTGCACTTGAATCGGAAAGAATGTATCGTTAAATACATCAAGAAATTCCGACCAAGTGATAGCTCTTCTGTTCTACCTGCAAAGGTGGTCTGCATCTTCAATCTCCACCATTCCAATGCAAAACCTCGCAACTGATAGGAGCTAGCACAACTTTATCTGTTGCCGGACACCTCATGGTCGTAAAGACCCTCTCAGTCTCATGAACCCAGTGTTCCGCTGTATCTGGATTCGGCCCTCCTGAATAAGTAGGCGGCAGCAATCTCAGAAACTTCTCCACTTGCATCACTGGTTCCTCTGCTAATAACACTGGTGGTGGTGGTGGCACAGGTGCTACAAAAGGCACCTCAACTCCTGGCGGGACTGAGCAAAAGGTACAGCCTCTCTATCCCCAGATGGCACTGCAACCGGTGGTACCGGCGCCTACTGATCCATCCTCCTTTGGATATCAGTGAGGCTCTCCCAGATTCTTTCTATCATACGCTGAGTACTCTCCTCTGGATCATCTCCTCCACCACCCCAATCTCTTCTATCAGCCATTTCAAAAATTTCTACATAAAAAAACACCAAGCAAAACAAAACAACAGATTATCAGAAACCAGGGTCCCTACCAGCAGTGTACAAAGACGAAATAAGGCTATGTATCTTTCTAGTTCCCTATATTAACACAGACCTTGCTCTGATACCAACTGTGATGGAACACCTCGGCCAAGCCCGTTAAACTGATAACGTACTTGATCCGAGTCCGCCTCCCGGAACGGGCCAAAGCCTCGCAAGGGATATCACACCACAGTCCGTGTAAACACAAGGAACACACCATTTCATATATATATTTCACAAATTTACATAGCCATATTTCCACAAAACTGAAAGAAAGTACAAGAGCCTGGGGCATACCCCGAGGTACAACTGAACAAAGTAAACAACTACTACACTACACTGCTGGAGCTGCTACTACACAGCTGGAGGTACTGACCCTGCACCGCTACGACGCGCTCTAAACTGGACGACGGTCGAGAAACGTCGTCCTCGCTCTCACCTATGGGGGTAAGGGTGAGCCTCGCTAGTCACTGGCTCAGTAGGGAACTCCCCCAACACCGAGTAAAACCAACCACAGGTACGAAAGCAGTAAACAGTACCAACAATTATAGAACAGCTAAGTAGGATATGAAAGCTGTAAAAGTACTCACTGTCTGCCGACCACGGAAAACAACTGTAATAATTAAACGGAAAACCCAAACAGGTGTACGAGCTACAGTAGAGACCGCCACACACGAGCCACGTGAACTGGTTCGCGACACCGGAGACTGACTCGGACAAGCTAACACAGGTCTACCTCTCAGTCTCGCAGCCACGGACGAAAGGTCCAGCTGCCGCTCCATGTGAAAAGGTCAAGCAACTGTGGAGACCAACTAAAACCACACCACCTGCGGACCACACGGTCGCAGGCCCATGCCTGACACCTCTGGAGACCCTGGCCTGGGCTCTCTAGAGTGAGGCACTGGAAAAGGACTAGCGGGGACCAGTGTCGACTACTGGTGTCCGTACCCCAAACTACGAGCGCGCTACAAGTGACTAAAAGACAAGTACGGCAGTCACTGTCCCACTGTCGTCTTTCCCTTAGCCAGACGTACAACTCAAATACAGGAGTGAGGGTGTCTAGGTCAGACGACACAGACCTCGACGGTACAACATAAGTACCGGGACAAAGCCCCGAGCTAATAGCCTGGCTCATAGAGAACCTGGGGCACCCAACTGGAGAGGTAACCACGGTAGGCGTCGTATTACTTGCCACGTACACAAAACCATGTGCACGTCACACACAAACCACGTGAAGACTCACATAACCGCGTGCACTAGTAGCCCACTACACGTGAACACCACACAAGCACGTAAAGAACCAGCAACTGCGTACCCAGTATGCTAGTCTCAGAAAACATGAGCACTGGGTGCACCACGATTATCGTTGCACTACTTGTTACCAACAGATAATCAATATATCAATATTTAAAACAAAGGCATGCTGGCGGCAACATCGACTGCCGTCGATGGGATATAAACGGTAAGGTGTCTGGCCGTTAAGCTCCCAGCTGAAGAACTTGGCGTCAACGATGTTGACGCCAAGCTCCTCGACTACCAGTTCTGTGACGACCCAACCAGCAAGTACGGCAGTCACTGTCCCACTGTCGTCTTTCCCTTAGCCAGACGTACAACTCAAATACAGGAGTGAGGGGTCTAGGTCAGACGACACGACCTCGACGGTACAACATAAGTACCGGGACAAAGCCCCGAGCTAATAGCCTGCTCACAGAGAACCTGGGGCACCCAACTGGAGAGGTAACCACGGTAGGCGTCGTATTACTTGCCACGTACACAAAACTATGTGCACGTCACACACAAACCACGTGAAGACTCACATAAACCGCGTGCACTAGTAGCCCACTACACGTGAACACCACACAAGCACGTAAAGAACCAGCCAACTGCGTACCCAGTATGCTAGTCTCAGAAAACATGAGCACTGGGTGCACCACGATTATCGTTGCACTACTTGTTACCAACAGATAATCAATATATCAATATTTAAACCAAAGGCATGCTGGCGGCAACATCGACTGCCGTCGATGGGATATAAACGGTAAGGTGTCTGGCCGTTAAGCTCCCAGCTGAAGAACTTGGCGTCAAACGATGTTGACGCCAAGCTCCTCGACTACCAGTTCTGTGACGACCCAACAGCAAACTGGCCCAACAACCGTGCCAGTTGGTAGACTTCCCAGGAAGGTCACCCATCCTGGGACTACTCCCAACTGAGCATGCTTAACTTCAGAGTTCTTTACCTGCTCGAGCTCTAAAAATGACTAGTCCGGGTTGTTGGTAGTCTACTGATTTAGTCCATTTAACATATTCTTATATGGGGTGTTACAATCTACCCCTCTTATATAAGCGGCGTCCTCGTCGCTGCTCACATATAGCACACAATCAAACCCCAGGCAGGCAGGATTCTAGAGGTGGCCCCCACAGGCTCAAGAGGTGGCTCCCACTATGTAGCACTTTGTGCCATTATGGCCTCAAGAGGTGGCTCCCATAGCGTAGCACTTTGCCCTGTGTGGCACTTAGTTCCTGCACTTCCGGCTGGGCAAGGCTCTGATACATTTGTGACGACCCAACCAGCAAACTGGCCCAACAACGTGCCAGTTTGTAGACTTCCCAGGAAGGTCACCCATCCTGGGACTACTCCCAACTGAGCACGCTTAACTTCAGAGTTCTTTACCTGCTCGAGCTCTGAAAATGACTAGTCCGGGTGTTGGTAGTCTACTGATTTAGTCCATTTAACATATTCTTATATGGGGTGTTACAATTCTGATTTGAAAAATCAAAATGAAAAATTGATTGATCATAATGAAAATCTCAAATTTGATAATGATCAATTGATCAAACAAATCTCCAACATGGCTCATGATCATCAAATAAAGAGAAATGCAACCAATTGATTGAGGAAAATAATCATCTGAAAAGAAGATTGAATGCATGTATCATGACAGACCATTAAATGACGAATGGAACAATTCTAAGAATAAAATGTTGATCTGGAACAACAAATTGCTCAATTTGAAAATGAAAAGAACAAAATGGAAAATGGTTTGGATGTCATGCTAAACAAGCTTCAGACTTCAGAAAAAGAAGTTGTTGTATTAAAAGCTGAAAAACAGAAGATTCAAAATGAATTGAAAAACACAAGTCTTGCTTCTGTGAAAAATAAGAAAAATGTTCAAAAACAAAATAAAAATTTGAACAAAAATGCAGCAATTAGAAAGAATGTTGTTACAACTGAAAATCCGAAAAAGGAAGTGAAAAAGAAAGCAGGATTGTACAAGGTTTCAACTCCTCTAACAGCTCAAAAAGCTTCAAGGCAATCTCCAACTCCACATCATGCCAAGAGATACCAAAGGGTACCACCTCCTTCTTCTCAACCCAAGGGTGATCAAAGGTACTCTAAAGGATCTCAGAGATTCCAGAAAATGCAATCACACTATGTAAGCTCCAGGTAAATGCTCAACCCGTTTGCTACAAATGCAATAAACTTGGTCATCTTGCTAAATTCTGCTGGAAGAAAAATCAACACTCTCATAAAAATCATGATTTTGTGCATGCTTCAAAGCTCCATAATAATCCATGTGTTCATACACACAAGGATAAACATGTTCATAAAGATCAGAAATTTCATGTATCTATGAACAGGAAAACTGCACAAAACAATAGAAATCCAAAAATCAAATCACTTAGAATTTTGAAATCTTTGTATATCCTAACATTAATGTCGTTGCAGGACCCAAGCAAGTGTGGGTCCCAAAACAAGCTTGATCAACAAGCTGAGATGTCTTGCAGCCAAAAATTAGAAATGGATTCATGACATTGGCTGTGCAAGGCAAGAAATGATGGAGAACAAAGGTAAATTTTTTTGACTATGATTGAAGACTGTTCAGGTAAAATCTCCTTATCACTTCATATTTGAACTGCTGAAATTGAAATGGATTCTTACCTTTATCTGAGCAATGCAAAATGTGCCTTAATGCTACCCCACATGACAATGCCTCTTAGCAATGGAATCATGCCATCTTGCTTGCATAACTGTGCACATGACCTCTTGGTATATCAAATGATGACATGTGGAAAAACAAGTTATGCTTGTTTGGAAACTATCATTATGCGTGAGTAAAATACTCCGCCAAGTACCAAAAGTCATGTAATGCATAAGGCTAGTTGTGTGCTAATAACGTGTGAATTGCTTGATACATTTTCTATGCATGTGTTATGGGGGAGTAAGTTTGAAAATGCTCATGAATGCTAATGAATTTGTGTGCAACTGCTTGTGATGAATGTGTAAATCATGATTGAATTGCTTGAATGTTATCTCATCACATGCACACATTATGGGGGAGTAAGTTTAAGGCTAGGTGAGTGAAATTCATAAGGGATACCCTTCATATTCAATGTGTACTTATCCCTCAATCTTATGGTTCAAATCAACTCAATTCAAGCCTTAAAGCTGAAGTTTCAAAGCCCCTGTTGTGGACGTCTCGTTCCGCCCCCGTCTTCGGAAATGCCGACTGGCGTGGCCTTCTCCGACGGTGGTCACGGACGTTCCGCTCCCTCGTTGGCGATGGAGAGTATGCCGGTTGACCTCGTTGACTTCTCGTTTGACCAGGTTGACTGAGGGAAAACAAGGGGAACCGGAAGGGGATGGGAGATGATTGTGATCGCCAGGGCCTTACCTGTGCCCAAGGAGTTGTGCTGATCACGCCGGAGTAGTAGCCTCGCGTCGCGGGTGATGGTGAAGCTCCAATTTCTCCTCCTTCAGCCGGCCAAAGGAAGAGAGCTCCACGGTCTTCTTTGGATCGTTCCTGCCACAGAACAAAACTCTATTAGACCCTAAATAGTGTAGCAAATACTCAAAACGAAATGTGGAGGGCCCAAAAGGAGAGTCCCGTACCGGTTGCGGACTTGAGAAGAGGGATGGCCAAGTGTTATGACCACCCTTCTTCCCTCCGTTTTTGGTTGGGAAACCCCTTTCTAGGTGTGTAGGAAGGTGCCCTACGTGCCTAGAGTGTATGGGAAAGTGTGTGTGACATGTAAATATCTAAGAGAGAAAAGGAAGAAGAGAGGAAGAGTGGGGGAGGTGATCCTCGTTGCTGGTGATGCTAGCTCGTTGCAGAGGCTCTTTCAGCTCCAGAGCAGCCTCCTTGGACGTCCCAAAGGTTGAGAGGAAGTAGAGGATGACTTGGTGAAGCTTGGGTGGGATTTTCTCTCTCCTCTCTCAAAGCTTGAGCATGGACGTCCAGCCTCTCCCCCTTGTTCAGAGGGACCAAGGGGGAGTTATATAGACAGTGAGCTCGGGGGTTGAGAGCATTGGATGCTCAAGTGTGAAGAAACACACTTGCATATGTGGCACTCCATGTGTTTAAGCTCCAACCAATAGGGGGAGGCCAAATGGGATTTTTACTGGGTCAAGGACTGCCAAGGTGGCCCATATACCCGTTGGAACGGCCCCATGCGTTGCATGGGCGAGACAATGGCGCAAGTGGGCTATATTCTTGGGTTAGTTGGGCAGACCCGGTAAACGCGCTTTGACGTCAAGATATATTGCCGCCAAAACCATGCAAACGTCCAGAGGTGTGGACGTCAAGATGGGTCGGCGTCCATGGGGTATGCCGTCAACAAGTAGTAGGCGGCAGTCGATGATGCCGTCTACATGGAATCCGAGGCCAGTCAACAAACGGTCAAACGAAGCTTAATGGGCCAAATTGCCTTGCGGGAAATGGGCCAAATCTCGCGTCTACAAATGCCCCTCCGAGACGTCCGGTCTTGCAAGGGAGCAGAGCGGACTGAAAGGTTGGCGTCTCGGTAAACAAAGGACGCGGAGATTAATGGATGGACCATTCCGAGGATAGGAGTTCTAGCAAACCAAACGAAAGAGACAAGCTAGGAACAAATGACGAATCGTCTGAGAGACAAAATAGGGGAAGGAAAAGGATGATCTACCCGTGTAACTACAACCTCAACCCAATGGTAGGGTCCCTGGCGTGGCCGTGTTGGACTTTGACTAGTTTCTGGCGTGTCTGAGTCAAAGGAGTTTGTAATATGACGGTTGAATCAGGAGGGTCTCGTAACCGGAGCCGTGAGCTCGCTGGCCTAATCAGGACGTCGGTCCCGAATTTAGGAGGTCAGAAGAACAGGAGTTGGTTGATCTCTCAAAGGATTATCAAAAGATTCTAACTGAAATCACATGCCTGGAAAGCCTGAAGTCCAGAATTAAGTTCGTGGCTGGCGAAGGCTCAAATGAACTCAATAAGGCTGGGATGATCATTTGTTGAAAGCACGGTGGGACAAGTAAGGAAGGGGGCAACAAGACCCGATATCAACCTGGATAGTCATGAAGGACAAACC